>CM071854.1:13902068-14299723 GCA_036507275.1 Sicyos edulis
AATATGGTCCAATTTGTAATGCAAGCCCAATAATTCTCATTAATGGCTAAAATTGAAATTTCACAATTTCACTAAATGCCATAAGTCATGCTGGGATAAGCAAAAATGCCCAAAATACCAATGCCCAAAATGAACGCTAATTCCAAATCACCAAATTCACGCCCAATTTTGCTAATTCCCAAAAAGAAACACAGATCTCAGCTATCGATCTTGCACAAAATACCCACGCAGAAAAGAATCAAATCGATTGAATCTTGCCGAAAACAAAACACGCGGAATAGAACCAAAACGACGATACAATCGCCACAGAGCTGCTACAAAATCAACGATCTCAAATACGATACTATTTTGTAGGTGAATCAAACTCAACAATCTTCGATTAATTCAATATACCAGTTCTTAAACAAGAAATCGACGCTGACAATTTCAAAATCAAAACCAAATCAGAAGCAATTTCACATATGGAATGAATCTTAGGACCGATACTCAAACAATAGCTTCAATCGCATTCAGACGTATTCAAAATTGAAGCCGATTTTTTATTTAAAACAGAGAACACAAGTGGCGACAGAGATAAACAAATTGCACAGTAGAAATCATTATTAGGCTCTGATACCAATTGTTGTAACAATTGCCAGATCTATACTCAAAACTAAAGATAGCAAATGATAGATCTAAACCAAATTGAGCAAATAGAGATGAAATCAAACCAAATAGAGAAGGAGGAGAAGAAATTAACACACCGAGTAGAGTGGTTCGGACTAGCCTACTCCACTATCAGAATGTGAGACGATACTCACTCAAATTTGCCATTGAAGAAGATGAAGCTTCAAGGTGGGCACAAATGGTGGCTAGGGTTTCTCTCTCAAAGGATGAAGGAGACCCAAATGGTGCTTTATATAATAGCACAATCACACACCCTACAAATGGTTAATTAACTTAACCCCAACATTAACCCAAGTTTACTAAACTCACCAAATGGGTTAATACAAGATGATGTGTAATTCACCAAATAACACATTTAAAATTAAAAATCGTTTGACAATTAAAATGTAACGACCTATCCAACAAACCCTAGGATTTTTTTACCATTTAAAATTAAAATGGTTTGACAATTAAAATCTAGAATTCAATTTACCGTTAAAATTTAATATTATTTTGAAAATAAAAATCTAATGTTCAGTAAAAACCTACTGTTAAATTAAAAAGTTGTAGATGAATCCATTCGTGTTCTTACGTATCCGTACGTGAGATCAAACATGTTATTAGGTTTTGTTGGTGTATGAATAGAAATTAATGAGTAGGGAGTATACACATTTCAACCCTTGCCTTCATGATACTTGCATTGAAGGGTGTGGATAATAATTAAATCCCACCAACCTGAAAAAAAAAAAAAAAAAAAAAAAAAAAAAAAAAAAAAAAAATAGAACTCATCCAAAATTTATCAGAAGTTTCGTTTGAGATTCCCACCCTTTCCAAAAAATCGAAGTCTTTATGAAGCACTGAATGGTACATAGAAGACTACGTGCCACTGTTAGATACTGTTGAGTACCCGCCCTTATCATGAATGCAATGTCCATATCAGTACTGTTGAGTATTGCACTTTTTTTTTTTTCAGTGTTGTCTTTGTAAAGATATAGTACAGAAACCTTCGACCTTTCCCAGAGCTCGATTGTTGTCGAAACAAATGATATTAGTTGAGATAGTTTCGTGAACAACTACAATACATAGTAATTCAAATGCACATTTGTCTCGCTTCAAACCTCATTGAGCGCAATAAACGATAGACATGAATTCCATGCCGGATGTGCTTTTCCCATGTAAATTTTATGGCTGCTTCGCTGATCGACCTCTGCCTGTCTGATTAGACCTGAGTTCATTTACGTCCAACTTTTCCTCTACTGGAGTCGCCATGGACAATCTGGCTTTTCACTGGTTTTTCGATTGGTTCTTATCTGTTAAAGCCTACTGAATTGTGGGTACGTATGATTTTTAAAAAAAAAATTCTATATCTTCGGGTGGATTAAATAGATCTATATTTGGATATTAATTAGTGAAATGAGAAATATGAGTCATGTTTTTATTTGTTAAAATCAAGGACTATTCCTAAAATGTGGGGGTGGGACTTTTTAATTAAAATAATTAATAAAAAAATGAAGGTTTTGATGGGATATAATGGGCACGAAATTGGTCTCTCTCCCCTCCCAAAATTGAAGTAGACATAAACTTAAAGTAAAGAATAAAGTAGTCATTATCTTAATTAATTTTAATCATTTAAAAATTTATTAGGATTTCCCTAGAAAAAAGGGAAATGGTAAGAAATGACTATTTTTTTTTAGTACATAGTGGGAGAAGGGGGAACAACAATAATTCATGTGATAGCTACACTTTCTCTATATTTAATTTTATGTCCTTTTTCCACGTGGCAGTAGTGGGAGGTCTTTTTCGTCCCCAAATTACCCCAGAACTTAATAATATATTAATTAAGGGATTTTGCATGTATATTAAAAAAAAAAAATTCATGTATAGCACAATTCCCAAACTTATTCATTTGTGGCACAAAAATGATTGAAGTCTATCAATTTGCATTGTTTAATCACTCAAAATCGATTGAAGTCTATTAGTTGAACTTGATAGAAGTCTCTCAGTTGAACTGATATAAGTCTAAGTCTATCAGTTGAACTGATAGAAGTTTAAATTATATCAGCTGAACTGGTAGAAGTAAGTCTATCGGTTGAACTGATAGAAGTCTAATAATGTTAGAATATGAATTTGGGAAAAATGTGCTATGAATGAAAATATTTTTAAAAATGTGCTACAATTGTAATGAAGAGCAAAAAAATATGCTACGGAGGACAAATTCTCTATTAATTACTCAATAATCGAGCTAATTACCCACTATTTCTCAAATCAAGGAATTAAAATCTCTCATCAATCGTTTTTTTTTTACAGGATCAATCGTTTCCAACTATTTTAAAAATAATATCCAAATATCTAGGAAAATTTTCTATCTTGCAATCTCAAATTAAATTAGGTAACAAAAAAAAGAAGTATATAACAACAAAAATTTCTCATATGCTACTAAGTCTAAGCAGCTCGGTTCTATAGGAATTGGTCAGCTCAATTCTACAATGGATTTGGATTCCACGAAGTCTCATGCATATTAAGAGGTTGTCCACTCACTACTACAAAAATGGGGTATGATGATTCTAAAAAAGTGTCACAAACGGCTTAGATGATACTTTTTTACAATCATTGTATCGCACATCATCTATTCTCTTTAGATGATACTTTTTTAGAAGTGTCATTAAAACTTTTTAGTTGATACTTTTCTACAATCATTGTATCGCACATCATCTATTCTTTATAAATGACACTTCTTAATAAGTATCATTGAAACTTTTTAGATGATATTTTTTTACAATCATCGATTTTTCTTTTATGACATTAATTTGTTGTCACATAAAGAACAATAGATGATATATAAAATTGATCATTAATAATTTATCTATGACACCTAAACTTAATCATTAAAAAATTTAAATTGACATTTTTTTGTAATCATTAAATATGTAAATATGCTCTTTATTTAATCATATATCTCCAATACAAATATTTATTGTCAACTATTTTTCCTATTTATTTCAATAGTAGCACATACAACTATTAAAATTAAATGGTCTCTAAATTTGATCCAATATAAGAACTATTTTCATAATATTCATTTGTATATAAGTATCAATCAAGGTAGTACTTTATACATGTATCGTAAATATAGTTAAATGAAAAAATATATATTGTTCATGACATCAATAAATATAAATTGAAAAATATTCATGGTTACACCAAGACAAGATGTGACTTCTTTATTGGATTGATTCACCTCCATGTTGCAAATTTGAATCCAAAAGTTGCTTTGCAACATATCTATCTTCAAAGTATCTCCAACCACATCGACAATATCTGAGATTAAACGAGCATTCAAATATCAAATACCACATATATGTGGATGATAGTCATTGAATATAAATCCTACAGGTTCACATACTATCCTTACATAATTAGTAAATATAGAGAGCAATTATGGTATTACAAACTAACATAACAATAAATAGTCATTGTAGGTCTATTTTGTAGTAGTGAGCAAAGAACAACAAATAGTCATTTGATATGTATATTCAAGCACATAAGTAAATGATTCTTCTGAAGAAAAAGCTATAACAAATAGTCATGTAAGAGAGCAAACTTACTCAAGTTCGACCTTAGAAGATTGTCATGAGTTGGCACCAAAACGATTCCTAAAACACGAAAAGACAAATCAAATAAGAAGCCTTTTAAGATAATTCAAAGGTAACTTAGTAAAAATGCAAAGTAAACAAAAAGAAAGTCTTGAAATCGCCACCATTCCAAGAGAAATGAAGAGAAAAATATAAATAATAGTTGAATTGATGAATAAAGATGTCAAAAATCATAATCTTATCTTAGTCGTGTGAGAAAATACGAGAAGAATGAAATTAAAAAAAAAAAAAAAAAAACACAGCCACAACAACAACAACAAATGAAAACCTCATTAAGATGCGATCTCACCTTACTTTCATGATTTAGAACCAAAACATTGAATATAAAGTTGCAACTTCTCTACCTTTCCAAATATGTAGGTGAAATTGGTACCTAGAAAAAAAAAATAGTACAAATCAATTATCAACTATCAATCCCAAGTTTACACTCTATCTTCCTAAAAGAGTCTCGAATTGATAAACATAAAGCAAACAAGACATAAAAATATAATTCAACCAAGAGATACTTGATTGAGGAGGGTGATTAACACCTCAAACCTTCACTTTGCTTGCTACATTACAAGAAGAAACTTGAAGAGGAAAAGAAATAAAAGTAAAATCCAAGAAAGATTTATATGAACTATTTATAGCGTAGAAATCACCTAAAGAAATGGGTTTTGTCGAAGCTTCTTTGAATGAAGAAAGTAACTTTGTGTTTGAGAAGAATGTTGGATTGATAGCCACCATCTAAAAAGATGAATTCCTTCGTGTCTACATGGATTTAAAAAAAAAAAAACTAACATTAGTTATTATTGGAATCCAAATGAGAAAGCTTAAAATTTGTCTCTATGAGAAAATTACTAGCTAGTCAGCATAAATTTATTTTTAAATAAAATCTTACACTGACTTGAGTATTACATCCTGAAAAAATAAAGATAGAAGGATGAGAGAATAAAATATACTTTGGTTGTGCTTAAAATTAGTACCATTTAAAAACGACAAAAAAAGTTTAGAACCACTCTTCTAATTGAGAAATGATACTACCATATATATATATAAGACTTACAGCATTGTTGGGTCCATAACGAGTAGCTCCAATTGAAACTTGACAATACTAAAAAAGACATACAAAAACTTATCACTTAAACAAAATTAGACCATGTATGTAAATAAGCATACAACACAAGGTATTGTAGAACAATAAGATACTAATTTAGAAGTTCAATGACATATTATATACTTTTCAAAATTAATAAACTTATAAGATACAAGTTACAAACCTATCATGGAAAAGTTAGCGACTCCGACAACTCTAACCCAGCCAAGACGAAGCTCTGAGCTCGTGCAACAAGAAGAGAATTTGTGATGGAGAAGAAGAAAACAAAGGCAAACAAAAATCCAATTCAAGATTTAAAAGCTATATAACTAGCTTTAGAAATATTTTGATATTTTGTATTTGATTATAGCAAATGACAATGCTTTTATTTTATGCTTTATGAAACCAAATCTGATCTTTCAACTCTAATACTTAGCCTTCCCAAACTTTCCAAATCTGAACATTTCAAATTGTGATTAGAGTAAAACCATTAATAATAAACTCTCTCCATGGATTAAACATTTTATCCAATTCTCGTATTTTATTCTTAATATTGTATAAATATCACACTAATCAGTACTTTTCCAAGATTCATTTCATTACAGATCTCAATAAGATACAATGAATCGTGAGAGAAGAAAGGGATGGAAGTAGAAATTATAGTGGACATTAAATCTTCAATTCCCTATTCCAATTCCAAGGTTTTTGTCTAGAACTAAATGCCCTCTTCTAAATAACCCACATTACAAACAATGAAAATGCAACAATTAGCAGCATACATGGGTAAAAGCCAAAAATAAATCCTTGCAACTCACCCTAACGAAACAAATTGCTTAAAAATTCATTGGAAAATGAAATTGCCTAAACACCTCCATTTAGAAGCCAAATAGAGATCTGTAAACCTCATAAGAAAGCGAAAAAACAAACAAGGATGGGCTTTGTTTCACCACATTCTCCCATTCTCCCTTTACCCAAAATTTGAAACGAAACACGGCTGTCCAACATTTAACGAAGCACAAACCAACGAAATCACAACACACACCCTCGAGATCCAACAAGTACAAAACTTGACACAACAAACCAACCATTAATCTAGTTAGTAAAACAACCCCAAAATAATTAATCAACAACAATAGTGGCGAGCAAACAACCTTACCCAATAGTCGAACACGACCAACACGGCTCAAACAAGGCTCTACTACGATTGTTGTGGTTTGGCGGAGACGAAGCCGCCGCACACACACGCACTTGCATGCATTGAAACAGGTGGGGTTGTTTCGGGATGTTCGCGATCGCGAGTTGGTCAAATCGGCGGCTTTAGTCGATGATCGTAGCTCGCTACTGGGTGGTCACGACCGAGCGGGACGAGCAGCCGGGCGGAACTCACTGCAGCGCCGCGAGGTGGTCGGGTCGCTGTGGCAGTGTGGTGCAGTGCGACGTCCGCACGGATCCGTGGTGATGGCGGCCGCTCAAACAGAGTAGAGTCGCGACGGGCGACGGCGACGACAAGTAGTAGGGTAGCGGTCGGGCGAGGAGAAGCAAGAAGGCGGCGTTGGTGAGGTTAGAGGAGAAGAAGAAGAAAGGGTTTAGGTTTTATTTTTCTTTTTTTTTTTTTTTTTTAAAGTAAAAGTAACCCCAAAATCCAGATTTTCCCCATTTACTCTTTAATGAGTTCTTTTTTCTTTCTTTCTTTTAGTTACTCAAATATTCAAATAAAAATTTTAAATGAAAATCCTTTGTTTCTTATTCCCTTTTTTTTTTTTTTTTTTTTTTCTTTTGCTTTAAATAACTTGATGCCCTTATATATATATATATATATATATATATATATATATATATATTTCTTTTAGTGCCTCAAACAATGCACCAACAATAAATCCCTTTTTATTTCTCAAACTTAAGACATTTTCATTAATTTCCTTCTAATCAAATTCATCCCTTTTTAATTATTTAGTTTCTTTTCACAATTTCAACAACCAATTTCCACAAATGCCACAAAACTCTTGAAACTACAAAATTAATCCGAAGTCAATTAACATTTACAAAAATACTCCTAAACTTCCCCGTTACCCATTTTGCTCTTCATCAGTCATTGCACTTTACTACTCTGAAATGAAACCAAGTAAATTAAAGTGTTTTCTAATAAATCGAAATGTACCAAAAGTGGTACTTCGTTAGAAAGAATTCTACTTATGTAAGCAATCTGATAGATACCAAAAGAGAAAAAAAGATCAAGCTTAGAATATATATACCAACAAGGGAAATTTGGAGTAGTAACAACAAGCTTAGAATATATAAGAGAAAAAAAAGGAACAAAAGTGCAGGAGAAATGTATGTACCAACAAGGGAAATTTGGAGTAGAATCAAGAACTTGATTCATATTTCTGACGTTGATAAATAATTTCTCAACAA
Source organism: Sicyos edulis (assembly GCA_036507275.1). Taxonomy (NCBI): domain Eukaryota; kingdom Viridiplantae; phylum Streptophyta; class Magnoliopsida; order Cucurbitales; family Cucurbitaceae; genus Sicyos; species Sicyos edulis. Next base: position 13,909,854 of record CM071854.1, read on the forward strand.
ATTAAAGAATCCATATTTTAAATAAACCAAAGAAACAACAAAGTGAGTTAACTATTATTCAAAACAAATTTATGATTCTAAAAAAGTATCATATATATCATATAAAACCCCACATGGGATTTTCAAATAACCCACTTATTGTTTTTTAGTTTTAAAATTTAGGTGACGTTAAAGTATTGTAAAAAAAAAACCAAATTGATGAATAATTTATAATAATACAAAAATGAATTAAATATTTTAAAATTTTCATATTTTTGAAATACAAAATCCAAAAATGGTTATTTTAACTTCAGTTTTAAATTCCTAATTTTTATATTTTAAGTTTTTAAATCAAACACAAATTTATAAATTCTTCTTAAATTTTTTAAAAATCTCAAAATTTACAAATTAATATTACTATACGAAAATTATTATAAACTAAAATTAAGATAAGAAAATGTTGAGAAATTTACTCATTAATTGATGATTGTAATAAAGTGTCATATAACGCGAGTTAATCGATGATTCTAATAAAGTGTCATAAAACGCGTGTTTTCATTTATGGCACTTTAATTGCATTTTCTTCATAAATTTGGTTTGGAATAAGTATCATCTATTCCCATTTTTTAAATTTTAACAATCGTAGAATGATCAATGGTGGCAAAATTATTTCTAAATATGCTAAAATGACTCGAGCTCAAGTAACATCCCTCATACATACAATTTAGTAACAAAAAAAAATTACAAGTTTGAGATCCATTGTCTTTCGATATATATATATAACATTTAAAAATATAGAAATAATACTTATTTTCTAAATTGAAAATTAGTTTTATAAATTAATGATTCTAAAAAAGTGTCATAAAACACGTCTTTTTAATTTATGACACTTTTGTGTAAGATGATTATAATAAAGTGTCATAAAACACGTGTTTTATTTTATGACACTTTAATTGCCCCTTCCTTTTGAATTTGGTTTTTCATAAGTGTCATCTAATCCCTTTTTTGTAGTAGTGACTCTACTCTCTGCAACGAATTTGGATTGGATTTTTTTTTCATTTAAGTTTTGTTTCTTTTCAATTTTCAATTAGTTGGTCAGTCTAGTTCGCCCAACACCGAGTCCTTTCAATCAAGAGCATTGCGACAACCTTATACTCGTGGTGTCACACATGTCACCGACCAAGTCCAACTTCACCTTATGAGATCTTCGTTCGCATGAACAGTACCCACAACTTCATATCACCAGCTCCACCCTCTAAATCGAAGAAAGTTCCAAGATAACGAGCAACTTTGACGCAAGACAGAGATGCATAGTGGATGATAATGATTTTTCAAGTTGCATTATATTCTGACAAAAAGTCGTACTCGTACACACATAGATGTATAGTAGGAAAGTTCTAAGATTTCCAACGTCTTCCTGCACAAAGTCGAATATGAAAATGCAAAATGATAATAATGAAAGAAGATGAGGATGTCCATAGATGAATTATACATGTACAGCGATAGTTGCATTATGGTAAAATTGTACTAGCACATATGCAATTGTACATTATAATAGTAGAGAAGAATGTGTGGTGGAACTTATGCTGAATTTTCTCAATTTTTAGATTAAGTGTACATGCTGACATTTGCTTCCATCAAAAGTACATTTTACAACTGATATAAACAGATGAACACACAGTATGCCAATATATTTTTTTTTTATTATTATTTTTAATTTAAGTTTTATTCTCATCTCATTATTTTGTTACCAAGATGTAAGAGGATGTGTCTAATTTATTAATGAACCCTAAAATAGTTTTCCAATTTTTTACATAAAAAAAAAATTGATTCAATTTTTGTTGTTGTTGATTTTCCAAAATTTTGAATTAAAAAATCAACGATTTCTTTTTTTATCAAAAGATCTTTGCTTCTTATTTTTCAAAACAAAAATAGATTTGGTAGTTATTAGATAATATAAATCTTTTCTAAAAAAAAAAGATAATCTAAATTTGAATAAAATAGATTTGATTTTTAGGAGGTTATTCAAAAAAATATAAAATGAAATTAATTAACTTATAAAAAATCTAATTAATTTCAAGGGTACGATAGACAATTAATATATTTAATTATTTTAAAAATTGTAGAAATTTAGATAGTTTTTTTTTATAAGTAGACTAAATCTTAAAAATATTTGCAAATGTAGATTCCTAGAAAAATATTAGCAAAATTGATTTTTATTAATGATGTTATTAATTAACTTAATTATTCATTTACCACAATACCCTTATCATTTGTATTTTAATATTTCGAATTAATAACCAAATAAGAAAAAATCTCAACTTCCATAACCACTCACTCCTAAATTCGTGCAACCATAATTATCATTTTTTTCCAAAACCAAAACTCTCACCTTTTCGTTTACCCATTTCCAAGCTTTTATCATTTTATCTTCTTCTCCATTTCTCCGAGAAAAAAAATCGTCTGCTTCCACTACCAAGCTCGACGTTGTTTCATCTTCTTTCGAGTAGTGATGGTCGGAATCGAAAAATAGTTAAATATGTTAAGCGTACACATAGAGGTCATACATACGGTACGATTATACAACCCCGACAGTATAAACATAACATACAACCCCAGTCAGTATAAACACAACATACGACCCAGGCCGTAGCGTTTAATAAATATAGTTTGTAAGTTAAATAATTCTATATTATGAAGTGGATTTCATGTTATAACAAACTATAGTATGTACTTATATGCATAACATATTCCGTACACATTATACATCAATATCGAAAAAGGATGTGAAAGCTATAATTATACATACAGTATATACTATTAATATAGTACTACACGGAATGAAAAACTAGAACATTGAAAGCATGATTAGTGGTATTACTAGTTCAGTATTGAGTTGTTCATGTCGATCAAATATTATATCGTTAGGTAGTCTTACAAAAGAACAAACACTTACCAATCTATACCATCTGAGACATAGTCCAACCTGAAACAATTTAAAAACCAAAGATCGATGAAACACGTTGAAACTCGACAGAAAGTGAACAAAATAGATGGAAGTGACACCACTGTAGAAGTACGGTATATAGTATACAATCCATACACATACAGTTTATTAATATACAATTCATTTAGATTACAGAACATGTGAAAATGGAATTAGAACTACAATATGTAATATGAATATATTATTAAATATACGGTATGATAGATATAGTACATTATATTGTAAATAGTCTTTTTACATACAGTTTATTTACATATAGTTCATTTACATTACAGAACATGTGAAAGTGGAATTAGAACTACATTATGTAATAAGAATATATTATTAAATAGTGCGGGTATGGTAGATATCAGACGCAAAAGAAGGACATATCGAATTGTACCATTTTGCATCATTGATGAAATTCAACGGGACCAGCCAAAAGTCGACAATGGTTATACAATAGTCCGGGCGGTTTGGTGGTGTTAATTGTATATTATGTTTAGATTCGACTGAGAAATCGAGAGAAGTGGCCAATGGAGAAAAAAATGGAGATGATTCTACTTGAGATGGATCTAAAACGGTGAGGGAGTGAGGGAAGACTTTGAATAGTTAGTTAATAAATCTATTTTTAGATAGAATTTGTTATTTAAGATCAATTAATTATGACATTAAACATAATTATATGAAATTAAGGTGATGGCACAATAGGCATATTGAAAAGTGATTTAGTTGAAATTTTAAATAAGAAATTAGATTTGAAAAATAAAAAGTTAGCCAAACAAATTTATAATTATTTATTGAAAATGGGTTATTTAATATAATTTTCCTTTATTTAATAAGTAGCTATTTTTGTAATTGACCTTTCAAAAAATGAGTTCCCGGTTAGAGATGTCCATGGGCGGGCGGGCGGGGCCGTAGGGAATGGCTTCTCCGGCCTGGCCCCCATATAAATTCAAATCCGTCCCGGAAAATCCCCCCTTTTTTTTTCGGGGATCGGGCGGGGATTCCGCGGGCACCGCATGGATCGGGTTCCCATGAGATTTTTTACAAATTTTTTTTTTTCATTTTTTAAAATATTTTTTGGATAAAAAATTCAAAAAATTAGATTTAAAAAAATATATATATCTATAAGTTTCAATTATAATGTTAATTATCAAAGAAAATATTCATATGTATAGAAAATATCATCAACAAAGATATATTTATTTCTTTTTCAAAAAAAAAAAAAAAAATATTTATTTGAAAATTAAAGGAGTAGAATTAAAAAATATATATTAAAAAAAAAAAAAAAATAATCGGGGCAGAGATCGGGGAATCGGGGACGGGGAGTACAATCCCCGTCCCCAGCACCGTTTAGCCAACGGGGATTTTTTCTCCCCCATCCCCGGCCCCGTTCCCCGCTTAATCGGGGATTCTCCATCCCCGGCCCCGCGGGGAAAATGGACATCTCTAGTTCGGGTCTACATTTAAGGGCATAAGGTCGTAGAAGAAACAGCAAAACAAAGGGGCAACATGGGCAATTCACAACAAAGCTGGTGATCGTTGAAGAAGAGCTGATAACGAAAAACAGGAGAAGTAGAATTAGAAAGTGATAATAAACAAATCGGGAAAACAGGGAGTTTGAAAAATTTGGATATTGATTTTGACATTACAATCGCACGGCTTCATCTTCTTTCCCGACCCACCAGATCCCCAACATCAGATTCCACGGGACCCTACTTTAAAGCTCCATGTCGCATCCCCTTTCGATTTCAGCTACCCGGTTCGATTCTGACCACAACACTATTGGTAAGATCATCCATCAATAAAAAAAACTCAAATCCTCACTTTAATTCTATCTCCGATTTGAGTTTGGATTTGGGAAGGATCGTCCCCCAGGTGTGACGGGTGTCGAGACTTATCTGTGACATTAATTTGTTGACACCTCCTCTGGGCATGAGCCATTGGTGGCCCGGGTTTAGAGGAGCGCAAGCTTTAAGTTCCCGGGTCATAAAAACAAAGGAATTTTGGGAAGGATCATGTTATGCCCATTTGAGTGCTTAATTTTTTAATGTCATTGCTATGGTGGGTCTTTGTTTTGGGTTGTTATTGATATATGGAGTTGATCCAGGTGTTGAAGAAGGTGACCCGTTAATCTCACTTGTAAAGGGAGAGGTGCCATCTGAAAGTAATATTGATTCTAATTCGAGGACGTTTGGATGCAGTTCGAGTGGAGTTAAATGCTTTGGTGTGGATTTAACCCCTGATAATGTTGCTATTGCTATGGTGTATTTTGTTCAAGGAGTTCTTGGCCTTGCAAAGCTTGCTGTTAGTTTTTATTTAAAAGATGATTTGCATTTGGATCCTGCTGAGGTAACTAGTTTCTTACATTCATGGTTCGTTTCTGCTTATTACTATAGTATTTGTTGGCTCTTTTTTTTTGTTCTAACATCATTTGGGGTGGGAAATTCGAGAGTAGTGTCTAATTCAATTACCATAGGCTAATATTTGTTGACTTAGAGTTCTCAAGGGGTGGCGCAGTGGTCGAAGACTTGAGTTTTGAAGGTGTGCTTCCTTTAATGTGACTCACCTGCAACATTAATTTGTACACACCTCCGTGTTTTCATTTCTTAGATGTCTCCCAGTGCCTAGCCTAGGGACGGGTGCGGTTACCCTGGGTATAGTGAAGCGAAACTCCGTTTTTCCAGTTAATTTTTTTTTTGTTAACTTAGAAATGCAGAACTACATTATCTTTGATGTTTCACTTTAATTGAAGTTCATGTACAGTGTAGGCTATTCTTCACATGGCGTAACTTTAAGAACTTTGCTAGTGGTTTTCTGCACTTTTAAGACATTAATTAATTGTTAGAACTTGAAGAGCCTTAATGTAGTTCTAAGTTCTAACAAATTATGTGTGTATCGGGCTAGACAGCTGTAATTTCTGGTTTTGCTACATTGCCATGGCTAATCAAACCTCTATATGGGTTTATTAGGTATGATGTACTCCTCTCTCTCACAATTCAGAGTTCAATTATTTTTTTCTTCTTCATTTTCATAATAATTATTTGGTTATTGCAGTGACTCTGTTCCTCTTTTTGGTTACCGAAGAAGGTCATACTTGATTTTATCTGGGCTTCTTGGTGCATTTTCATGGGGTTTTATGGCCACCCTTGTTAATGGCAAGTATGGGGCTGCTATGTGTATGCTTCTCGGGTCTCTTTCTGTGGCATTTTCTGATGTTGTATGTCTTTACTCATATGCTTTTGCTATTGTTTTAAGATCATTTGCCTTCATGCAAACTCTTTCTTCCTCAGAGTTATATTACTAATAAATCTGACAAAAATTCTGTTCTTGCCTACATAGGCTCTTTTAGCAGAAATGACCACGTGGATTGGCCATGAAATTAGTAATTGTTGGTTATTTGATGATTATTCTCAAATTATTTGTTTCTATATTTATTGGATTAGTATCTTGTATTTATAATATTATTGATTTGTAGAGGATATTATCCTAATGTATTATTGTTTCCTTATTTGTAAAGTAAGAGTTTCTCTATTTAAGAAACACCTATTATCAAAGAATAATATAGAAAAATATTCCTCTCATTATATTTTGTACATGGTATCAGAGCCAAACAAAGAAAAAGAGAAATAAAAATATTTTTTCAAAACCCTATAACAGCTTGTTGTCAATTCAGCTGCCGCCGCACCTGTCTACCTCCACTGCCGCCGACGAACATCGGTCCGCTCTTATCCGGTGACAGAACTCGCCGGCCGCCAGAACCCAGTTGTTTCCGCTGCTGTCCGTTGAAAAAAAAAACCCATTCCTAAGCGTTTTTTTAACTCGCGCGCCTGCCGTCCATCGGTGTCTGATTTTTGTTCATCGGTGACTGTTTTTTTTCCAGGGGAGAACTCGCGCGCCTGCTTTCCATTCAACCTGTCGCAACTCCAGGAAACCTTGCTGCTGCTTGTTTCTCAAGTTTGGGTTATTTTTTCAAGTTTTTTGGCCAACTGATTGGGTTTTTCAACTGCTGTTTTTTTTTTTCCTGCTGCAGTTTACTATATTTAAACTGCTGTTTTTTAGTTATCTAGCCTTAAAATCTTGTTTTTTGCTGAAGAATAATGTCTGAAGACAAGATATCAGTTGCTAGAATTCCAACCCATAGCCCTACTATCCAAATCACAACCATTCGACTTAATGGTGACAATTTTCTTCGGTGGTCACAAAGTGTTCAAATGTATATTTGTGGACAAGGAAAGATTGGGTACCTTACTGGAGACAAGGTAGCACCTTCCAAAGATGATTCATCTTTTGCTACATGGGATGCCGAAAACTCTATGGTGATGACCTGGCTAGTAAATTCCATGGTGGAAGACATTAGTAGCAACTATATGTGTTACTCTCTGACTAAGGAATTATGGGATAGTGTCACTGAGATGTATTGCGACTTAGAAAATCAGTCACAAGTGTTTGAACTAAATCTCAAACTAAGTGACATAAAACAAGGGAGTAATTCCGTTACTCAGTACTTTCACTTACTGAAGCAAATTTGGCAGGACCTTGATTTGTTTGATAAATATGAATGGAAGTCCACTGAAGATCAAAAGCACTATAAGAAAATTGTTGAGAATGGTCGAATTTACAAATTCTTGGCTGGACTTAATGTTGAGTTTGATGAAGTTCGAGGCAGAATAATAGGTAAATCTAACCTTCCTAATATCAACGAAGTGTTTTCTGAAGTACGCAGGGAAGAAAGTCGGCAACATGTGATGATGGGTAAAAACCGGTTGATACGTAAGAAAGCTCTGCGTTAGTTGTTGAAGCCACTGCAAACAAGGCATCTGATCAGACAAATAAGCCTCGTGTGTGGTGTGATCACTGCAACAAACCGAGACATACTCGGGAGACATGTTGGAAGATCCAAGGAAAACCTGCCAATCATAAAAGTAATAGACAAGGTGAAAAGAGTATTCGTCCACCACCTTCTAGTGCCAATAGTCTTTGAATCAACTCCATTCAATAAAGAGCAAATTGATCAAATCCTCAAGTTGCCAAGACCACTACGGCTTATGGTAATCCTAGTGTTTCCTTGGCACAAACAGTAATTGTCCTCATGCCTTCTCTGTCTTGCTTGACTTTCGTGGATTATAGATTAGGAGCTTCGACCATATGACTAGTTCCTCAAAACTCTTGAGTCATACTCTCCATTATATTGTAATGAACAAATTAGAATAGCAGATGGTAGTTTCAATTCTATTTCTGGAAAAGGAACTATTAAGTTATCCCCACACCTTACCTTACAATCCGTCCTTCATGTTCCCAAATTAGCTTGCAATTTGCTTTCAGTTAGCAAGATTTCTAGAGATTCTAATTGTCGTGTTATTTTCTATGACTCACATTGTGTCTTTCAGGAACAGGAGTCGGGGAAGACGATTGGACGTGCTAGGATGCTTGATGGCCTTTACTATTTTGAGGAAGCTTCAACTAGTCATAAAAAGGTTCAGGGTTTAAGTAGTGTTAGTTCTCCGTCTGTTAGGGAAACTTTGATGCTTTGGCATTATAGATTAGGACATCCCAGTTTTTTCTATTTAAAGTATTTGTTTCCAGAACTCTTTAAAGGAATTGATTGTTCTACCTTTCATTGCGAACATTGTGCCTTTGCAAAAACTCATCGCACTTCTTATTTACCTCAAAGTTATAAGGCTTTTGCACCTTTTTATTTAATTCATAGCGATGTCTGGGGTCCATCTAAGGTAGTAACTCAAAGTGGGAAACGGTGGTTCGTTACCTTTATCGATGATCACACCCGTGTAACTTGGGTGTATCTTTTAACTCACAAGTCTGATGTTAAGGAGGTATTTATCCGTTTCTATAACATGATTGAAACCCAATTTAAAACCAAAATCAGTATCTTACATTCCGACAATGGCACTGAATATTTTAATACCTATCTAACTGAGTTCTTACACACCAAAGGAGTCTATCACCAATCAACCTGTAGAAATACTCCTCAACAAAATGGCATTGCAGAACGAAAGAATAGACATTTATTGGAGGTTTCTAGGGCCATTATGTTCTCTATGAATGTCCCTCAGTATTTATGGGGTGACGCGATTCTTACCGCTACTTACCTCATAAATCGAATGCCTACTAAGGTTTTAGGTTTTCAAACTCCTCTAGAATACCTAAGAACCACCTTTCCTACAATTCGAATTTTCGAGATCTACCAATCAAGGTTTTTGGATGTATTGCCTTTGTTTATGTGTCCAACCCTTCACAGTCAAAACTAGATCCTCGGGCTACCAAATGCATATTCTTAGGCTATACCTCCCATAAAAGGCCTATAGATGTTATGATCCTGTAACAAAGAGATTTTTGAAAGTATGGATGTGTCATTTGTAGAACACCAATCCTTTTTAAACCTCATTCCCTTGGGGAGACATCTACATTTGAAGGAAATTTTTGGGATACCTCACCTCTTCCAAATATCATACACTCGAGGTTGTTACAATGCCCAATATGGAAGGTTCCTCCTCGGGGAGAAACACTACTGAATAATCAACTGAACTTCAAGTTTATACTAGGAGAAAGCTAAGTCAAAAGAACATAGGCAAGATGGCTAATCCGACGCATGATCAATCGACACTCAGACAACCGATCCTCGATAATCCGGTACTTTATCTCGTAACTCTTCCTTCCACTTCTTCTCCTCCGAAAATAATATAACCAATGACTTTGACCTTGATGTTCCCATAGCTTATAGGAAAGGAACCCAAATTGTACCAAATATCCCATTGAGAATTACTTATCCTACAAAAACTGCTCGACACTCATAGGGCTTTTACCTCTAGGATAACTAACCTGTTTGTCCCAAGGAATATACAGGAGGCCCTAGATGATCCGAATTGGAATTTAGCAGTCATGGAGGAAATGAATGCTCTCAAACAGAATCACACGTGGGACATAGTTGAGCTGCCAAAAGACAAGAAGACAGTAGGGTGCAAATGGGTGTTCACTATAAAATGTCATGCAGATGGGAGTGTTGAAAGGTACAAAGCAAGATTGGTTGCTAAGGGATTCACCCAAACCTATGGAATCGATTATCAAGAGACATTTGCCCCAGTTGCCAAAATTAACTCTATTAGGGTATTGCTAGCTATTGCTGTCAATGAAGAATGACCTTTGTATCAACTTGAAGTAAAAAATTGTTGAATTATGTTAAACCACCAATCAATCCAAAAGCCTAAGCTGATGCATTGGAGTAAATTTAATTATATCAACCAACACTCCCCCTCACTTGTGGGCTTTGAAATTTGAGAAATGCCCTACAAGTGGACTTTTAATTTTAATTGGGGATGAAATGACTTGGCAGGGATTCGAACTCATGACCTTCTGCTCTGATACCATGTTGAATTATGTTAAACCACCAATCAATCCAAAAGCCTAAGCTGATGGATTGGGGTAAATTTAATTATATCAACCAACAAAAATGCATTCCTTAACGGTGATCTCGAAGAAGAGGTATTTATGGACTTACCACCTGGCTTTGAAATAAATTATGGAAGTAAAAACGTATGCAGGTTACATAAGTCATTATATGGCCTCAAGCGATCACCCGAGCATGGTTTGAACTGTTTGAGAAAGCGATTACAAGCTATGGATTTCTTCAAAGTCAAGCAGATCGCACTATATTTTATAGACATACTAGAAACAGCAAGATGGTCATTTTGATAGTGTATGTTGATGACATAATAATAACTGGCAATGATGATCTGGAAATAACCATTTTGAAGAAAAATTTAGCTAATGAGTTTCAAATCAAAGATCTGGGAGTCCTAAAATATTTTTTAGGAATGGAGTTTGCAAGATCGAAAAGTGGAATTCTAGTAAATCAAAGAAAATATGTAATAGATCTACTAGAAGAAAGCTGGATTACTCGGTTGTAGACCAAAGCAGAAACTCCTATTGAACAAAATGTGAAATTGCAAACATCAACATGTGAAGAAGTAAAGGATAAAGAAAATATCAGAGACTTGTTGGGAGACTTATTTACCTATCTCACTCACGCCCCGACATAGCCTTTGCCGTTAGTATGGTTAGTCAATTTATGCATGCTCCTGGTCCTGCTCACTTTGAAGCAGTAAATAGAATTTTAAGATACTTGAAAGGCACTCCAGGAAAAGGTATACTATTTAAAAAACAAGGTCATCTTCATGTTGAAATCTACACAGATCTTGATCAGGCGGGTAGTACCAAGATAGAAGGTCAACTTGAGTTATTGCTCCTTTGTTGGAGGAAACTTAGTCACTTGGCATAGTAAAAAACAAAATGTGGTGGCAAGAAGTAGTGCTGAAGCCGAATTTAGGGCACTCGCTCATGGTATTTGTGAGGGTATATGGATTAAGAGACTATTGGAGGAGCTAAAGTTCACTCAATCAACACCAATACGTGTGTATTGTGATAACAAGGCAGCCATTTCCATTGCCCACAATCCAGTCCTTCACGATAGGACCAAACATATTGAAGTTGACAAACATTTTATAAAGGAGAAGATTGAAGCTGGAACCATATGTATCCCCTATATGCCTACTTCAGAACAAGTGGCTGACGTCTTTACGAAAGGTCTTCCTAAGCGACATTTCAATAAGATGATTGACAAGCTGGCAATGGAAGACATTTTTAGTCCAGCTTGAGGGGGAGTGTTGGTTATTTGATGATTATTCTCAAATTATTTGTTTCCATATTTATTGGATTAGTATCTTGTATTTATAATATTATTGATTTGTAGAGGATATTATCCTAATGTATTATTGTTTCCTTATTTGTAAAGTAAGGGTTTCTCTATTTAAGAAACACCTATTATCAAAGAATAATATAGAAAAATATTCCTCTCATTATATTTTGTACAGTAATGGTACTGAAAATCGCCTTTGACTATACTGGACGTTGATGTAGGTGGTAGACTCAATGGTCGTCGAGAGGGCTCGTGGTGAGTCACTAAGCATGTCTGGTTCCCTTCAGTCGCTATGCTGGGGATCATCGGCTTTTGGTGGAATTGTGAGTTCCTATTTTAGTGGCTCACTGGTGAGTTCGTATGGTGTAAGGTAATATATTTTTACTGATATTTGTATCGTTTCATTTCATTGTAATTTTTCGAATAGTAAGATAAGCATAAAAACTTGTGAATAAATTCTTCAATTTGGATCTCTCAGGTTTGTATTTGGAGTAACAGCCTTACTACCTTTGTTGACATCAGCAGTTGCTGTTCTTGTTGAAGAAAATCGTATTTGTGTCCCAGTAAATGGGCCTAATTTTCCTTCAAATGGCTTGGGTTTTCTTGAAACCTCAACACAGCACATATTTAACTTATGGACTGCTGTTAGACAGCCAAATATATATTTTCCCACGCTATTTATTTTTGTGTGGCAGGCAACACCACAGTCGGACTCGGCAATGTTCTTCTTTATGTAAGTGCAGTTTTCTCTTTCTGTCGTTATGTTTCACTTTCACATCGTGCGAAGTCGTACAATTAAACAATTATTTTGATGGTTTTAAATACTTGATATTTGACATCAGTGCTTCTCTTCTCAGCACAAATAAACTGGGATTCACCCCAGAGTTTCTTGGACAAGTTAAGCTGGTTACTTCAATTGCATCCTTGCTTGGTGTAGGACTGTATAATGGGTTTCTTAAAAACGTTGCGTTGAGGAAAATATTTCTAATCATGTCAATAATTGGTTCAGCACTTGGGATGACACAGGTTGATGCACTTTTCCTTTCCCGTTTTGGGTTGATTTTGTTTGAAACTAACAGAAACTGATTTCCATTATGTCTAAGTTCTTGCTTCTGTATGTGGCTTAGGTTTTTCTTATTACCGGTTTAAATCGAAAGCTTGGCATAAGCGATGAATGGTTTGCCATTGGGGACTCTTTAATCATCACAGTTCTTGGTCAGGTAGTATATTTTTCTTGAAGTGCCATTCATTTGTCCTTGATCTTGAATGCAAATTATTCTCAAGGATGGTTACAGTATTTTCACTTCATATTCACATGCATAAGACAGGGAAAGTGGAAAATTCAAAAGGGTCCATATTAATTCCCCGAGAATGCCTGGTAATAGAGGCCGAATTCAAACTCAACAGCAAGCTTAACTCTAAAAATTAATGGAATAACATGAGAAAATTATTTAGTAAAAATGTTAGAAGACATCTAAATTAATGACAATAACCTAGCAGTCTTTGAACCTGACAGTGCCTTCAAAGAATTACGAAAGGTCCTACTCAAGGGAGATTGTGAATGGAAAGAAAGACATCTAAATTAATGATAATAATCTTGCATAGTCTTCTAGTTTATACTCTCCCCCTACACTTTCCCCTACAAAATCCAGATACTTTTTAGAGGGGTGGATTGGAGCATCATATCTAAGTCCGATTATTCTTTTCTAATTGTTTTTTTTTTCTCTTGAAGAGGTTCACCAGGTTGTTTTCAGATTTGATTGTAGCAAAGACTTGGGTCCTAACCGTTTTTCCGTGATTTTTTCCAAGATTGTTGGAAGATTGTGAAAATAGATCTTTAGAAGTTCTTCATCAAAATCCTTAAGAGTGGCATTGTGGATAGCAATGAAACCTTCGTTTCCCTCATCCTCAAAAAAGACAATGCTAGAAAAGTGGGATACTTTAGACCCATTAGTCTAGTTACTAGTGTGTATAAAATTTTAGCCAAAGTCTTGACTAATAAATTAAGAAAGGTCCTCTCTATCATGATTTTTAACTTTCAAATTGCCTTCATTGAGGAGATACTTAATCAAGCCTTGATTGCTAATGAGGCCATTGATGATTATCATTTATGCACTTTGGAGATTCCTTTGACAAAGTTATGATGAATAAAGGTTTTGAGTACAAACGAAGGTCTTGTATTTAGAGTTGTATTCATTTTCTTAAATTTTCCATTTTGGCTAATGGTAAGGCAACATGCAGGATTTCCAGAGGCCTTTGCCAAGGTGATCTGTTGTTCCATTTTCTCTTCCCCATTGTAGTGGATGTTATGAGCGAGATAGATTAGTATTGAGAGCAGGTCTCTAGAAGGCTTCTTGCTAGGCAAGAACACTTTTCCTCTTTTGCACCTGAAATATGTGAATGATACGATTTTCTTTTGCTCCGTAATGAAGTCTTGTTTGTGAATCTTAATAACCATATTTCCTTCTTTGAGGAAGTGTCAAGTTTAAAGATCAATAGAGGTAATATTCAGCTATTAGGTTTGAATTGTAATCATGAGAAGCTTCAGCGTGGGTGGGTTGTAAGGTAGTTTTTTTTCATCTTCCTACCTTGGCCTTCCTTTAGCTGTTTATCTTGCTTCCTCTCCTTTTAGGATCCTATGGAGTGTAAAATTTGTAAATGTCTTTCCTTTTGGAATCAATGTTTCTTTTCGATAGGAGGGAGATTAACCCTCATTCAGTTCATTCTTAGCGACATCCCCACTTATTTTCTCTCCTTTTTTAGGATTTCGGTTTCAGTTGGAAAAGGTGGTGAAAGATTTTCTGTGAGAAGGGGTTGCTGAAGAAGGGGAAGACGTTCATCTTGTCAGGTGGGAGAAGGTTGCTAAGGATTATATCCAGGTGGGTTTATGTGTGGGTAATTTGAGAACCCTCCACGAAGCAATGCTAGGTAAATAGTTATGGAATTTTTCCAAGATCCTGCATGCGGCACGAAGTCATTGTGAATAGGTATGGTTCGCTTCCTTTCGATTAGGTGGTTAGTAGAAGTCATGTCATTCCTATCCCTCTCTTTTCTAGTCTTTTTTCTTGTGTTGTGGGTAATGGGAGGGATACACTTTTCTAGTTTGCCTAATGGTTTTTTAGTTAAAGAGTGAAGGCAGCATGGAGATAGTAGAAGGCATCATAGGAGCTTGAGGAGATTCACCGTGTTTTGAACTTTCGCAATGAAGAATAAAAAGAATCTAAATGTTACGTAATCAATTTGTTGAAAATGCTAGATTCTTCGAGAGTAAATATAAATGTGCCCGAGAACCCTTTTGGAGGATTTCAATGAGAGAGAAGGAAAAATGTATCCTCCTTGGGTCAACCAATCATAGGGGGCATGTTTAAAATCAAACCAGAAACGTGTTACTAGGGACTGCAACAAAAAATGAGTAACAGAACACCAGAAACAGGGACTTTGGGAGTAAAGATGTATGAATCCCTAAAGAGAAGGTAAGTCGAGATGAATAGCAACTTTGATCAAGGAAACTCTGCCGAAATTTTTACTGATCTTCATGCATTAGTAACTCCTGTGGTTTAGCCTTACGGTTATGGACTGGGTCATTACAGTTGGTATTAGAGCTCAAAGTCATAAATTCTATAGGCTAGCTTACAATGTGAGCTTTGTAAGTCCCCTAGTCTTCAGCTGCAAGGTCTTTATCAAGTAACAAGTAAAAGAAGGGTTAAGAAATATAGACTAGCTTGATAAAATCATTAGTTAGGAATATCATGATTGTGTGATGCATGTTTGTTTAAGTCCTTGAGTGGACTAACTTTTCTATTTTCTAGGAAGAATTTGAGTCGGCAGAGAGCCATGCTACTTGAAGTAATGACCCTAGAAGATGAGATCATATGTGCGAGGGAAGTGCCTCCTAGCGTGGAACCTTTGATGGTCGCGATTACCTTACGTGCAACAATGGTTCCTCCAATTGAATCTACTCCGCCTGAAGTAGAAGTTTAGATGAGGCCAAGGTGCCAAAGAATGTTGAGGTGCCATAAAGGCCTGAGGCAGCCGCCTTGAATTCATTGTTCTCCAGGTTAGGATCGGAGGTTAGAAAGGCCTTCAGAGCTATAATCTGGGAGCGATAGCTATAACTTTGAAAATCAGGGCTAGTATGGAAGTTTCAAGGATGCAGTGGACCGTGTAATCGCAGCAAATGAGGAAGTTTGCAGGACTTCAAGGAATGGAGTCTTCAGAGTCTTGATGCCTGTTCAAGGGTCCTTCTGGGGATGAGTTCGTTGCATCTCTCTCTTAATCTAGTTGTTATGTTATGCTTAAGTTTTATTGCATCTCGTTCTGCATGAACTATTGTAATAGCCAGGTGTTTTAACCATTTTAGTTTTGAACCGAGATCTCGAGATTTAGATGCATTTAACTTCCTGGATAGTTTATTCGTTTTTTTTAACGTGTTGCTTTTATTTTAAATGAATTTATGAAATGTCCAAGTTTCTGCTCTTTAGGTTTGGGGTTTAGCCGAAATTTTTACTAGATCTTCATGCATTAGTAACTCTTGTGTTATAACTTTTATGGTTATGGATGGGCCTGAGGCGTTACAGATCACAAATGGTATCAGAGCCAAGCATCAGGCCATTGTGCCGAGTCCATCGGGATGCTGGACCTCCTAAGGGGGTAGAAACCCATAGGGGAATCTCACATCGGTTAGGAAGGGGAATGAAACACTTTTGTTTTGTCTTTCGTTTCCTTTTCGTTTGTTTCGAGAAATATATCGATCAATTTCGATTCTTTATTTTTCAATAGATTCTTTTCCGATTGAGATGTATGGATCCATGGGCCTATGTGTCAAGAGAGATCCTGTTCATGGAGGACTTTCTCTCTCTCGCCCCCCTATCTAGTCTAGTAAGTCAGGCTTTGGCAGCGGAAGTAGGGAAGAAAAAACATCGAAAAAAAACGTTTGTTTTGAGTACCTTCCAGTAATGACGAACAAGGGTCCCGTCGGGATTTCCCTTTTTTTTTTTCCTGTTTGCAGCAAATACTGAAAGAGCTTGAGCCCTCCTTGGTGCTCGCCAAGATGCCAACATGTGATTGGTGCATGATCTCCATCGCTTCATCACCTGATAGAGTCGAGCTTCCTATGAAACCTTCTACACCTCTCCTTTAAGTCTTTCATATTCCATTTACTTATTTATTCTATATAGAATATATAGGGTACGTGAGTCTTGAAAAGAGAAATAGGAATAGGCTAAATTCCCCCATTTAAATTATGTGTTAGATGTATTAATACCCTCAAACTCCCTGCTAACCCGAGTGAGCACTCAAATATCTGTCCTACATTCATTTGTAAGGGGACTCCTAATCGATTTCAAACCAAATCAACATGTCTTCCATTTTGCAAATAAGGCATATCTTCTCTAGGCAAAATTTTGGAAACAATACCTTGATTTCCATTTCTTCCAGCTACCTTATCGCCTACTTTGATTTTACGTTTCCGTGAAATATATACATGAAACATTTTTGGATTCTAACTCGAACCCCATTTTTTCTAGATCCATCTCACATCAATAACTCGACCCCTAAGGTGGCAGGGTCATTGGTGAGTCCAAAAGGGATAACAAAAAATCAAATGCCCCTTTATTAGTAAGGTTGCTTGCTTGTCACACAGGTCGTCTTTGGCTCGTCTCCTTCCGCGATACGTACGTGGTAGTTGCCCGACCGTAGATCCAACTTCTCGAAGTATCTCGCGTTTATTGATTAGGAATCATCATCTGCTTTTAAGCTGGACAAGGCCTAAAAAAAGTAATTTGTCTCGATTCAGTTGATTAGGATCAAATTGTATCCCTTAAGAACCGTACGGGCACCTTTTGATGCATACAGTTAAAAAAAAATATTGAAAAAAAGAATCAATGTTTAGATTCTAGCCTTTAGAGGGAGGCTACTTTCTCGAAAGACCAACCAAAGGGAAACTAAAGTCACTACCATTGAAGGGCTTCCCTCTCTTTCTCATTCAAATCAATAAAAATATTCAAGGCAAGGTGCGAAGCTACTTTCCAGAGTTGTAGAAGGAGCAAGAAAACGGATGCGCGTTGCTAAAGGAGAGGGGCAAAGCGAAGCAAAGCAAGCGAAGCGTATCTTTTTCTTTTTTTCAATATTCTATAAATAAGTCAAGGTTCATCAATCAGCTCAGCGTTCTTATTTATATATTCTATTTTGAGTTAACTCGGTTCAAGAGAAAAAGGGAGAGGGTAGAATATTCAAGACTGTTAAGGTGTAGAAGGAATCGGGATAGGATCGGGGAATAAATAAGTAAAGGATCAGAGCGAGGTTCAGGTTAGAAGCTGCTTTATCGCGCAAATGTTCAGATCGAGATTTGGAAGAGCTGCGGAATGGATTGATTCGGGAGCGGAGGTACTCCTAGTGGTTCATTCGAAAAAAACTTCTTCTCACGCTAGCTGAAGGAAGGTATTAATGCTGGCTTTCTCTCTGATAGAAAATCAACCATAAGCAAATTGATTCCCTGGGAAAGCAAAAAGAAAGGGGACTTCTTCTTCCTAGGGAAGAGCGGACGGAAATAGGGGGCCTTTTCTCTAAATAGAAAGATCTTCCTCGCTTGCTTGCTCCTGTGACTCTTCAAGGATGGAAGCTTGCAAAACCGTTAGTTTCGATTTCTGTGGGCATTCAGCCATATATATTTTATCGGCGAATACTGTAGCTTCGATCTGTTCCAAATGGTTGATTCATCTCTAATAATAATATTAAGTAAGCGAGTTATTCTATTTGAATGTGTAATGGATTCTCCATTTCAAACCTGTTGGGTTCTAGATCAAGAGATTCAACAACAATTGCTGTAAGGGTGTGGACACCTTACCCTAGGAAGACGCGTTTTCCCTCTAATGGGGGGGGGTGAGAAACAAATTGTTGAATTATGTTAAACCACCAATCAATCCAAAAGTCTAAGCTGATGGATTTGTCTAAATTTAATTATATTAACCAACACTCCCTCTCCCTTGCTGGTAGTAGTTCCCACTCCTAGTTCTGGCAACAATTGATTTAACCATACCATTTCACATGTTGCCTAAGCTATAGTTCTATATTCTGACTCAGCACTCGAACGAGAGACCACATTTTGTTTCTTACTTTTCCATGGCACTAGATTGCCTCCCACAAAGACACAATACCCAGAAGTTGATCTCCTATCTTCCTTAGATCCTGCCCAATCCGCATCCGAGTAACACTCAATATTGGTGTGACCATGATTCTCATACAATACTCCTCGCCCAGGTGTAGATTTTAAATAACTTAGAATTTGCTCTACTGCTGCCCAATGATCTATTGTAGGTGACGACATATACTGACTCACTACACTCACCGAGTATGCTATGTCTGTGTCTTGTAACTGTCAAGTAATTTAGTTTCCCAACCATTCTTCTGTATCGCTCTGGATCTTTAAACGCTTCTCCTTCTTTAGTAAGTTGTAAGTTAGGGACCATCGGAGTATTGCATGGTTTTACCCCCAGTTTTCCTGTCTCAGATAACAAGTCAAGAACTTACTTTCTTTGGGATAAGAAGATACCTTTCTTGCTTCTCATCACCTCAATGCCCTAAAAATACTTAAGTACTCTTAGGTCCTTAGTATGAAACTATGGAGAAAAGTCTTCAAAGAAGTTATACCAGCAGTGTCATCGCCAGTAATCACAATATCATCAACGTACACTACTAGCAAAGTAATACCTTGTTCTGACCGTCGATAAAATACAAAGTGATCGAACGAACTCTTCTTCATTCCAAACTTTTCCAAGACGTGACTAAATTTACCAAACCATGCTCGTGGATTCTGTTTCAAGCCATACAATGATTTTCGAAGCTGACAAACCTTGTCATTCGCCCCCTGAGCAACAAACCCAGGTGGTTTCTCTATATAAACTTCTTCTTGAAGATTCCTGTTGAATTATGTTAAACCACAAATCAATCCAAAAGCCTAAGCTCATGGATTGGGGTAAATTTAATTATATCAACCAACACTCCCCCTCACTTGTGGGCTTTGAAATTTGAGAAATGCCCTACAAGTGGACTTTTAATTTTAATTGGGGATGAAATGACTTGGCAGGGATTCGAACTCATGACCTCCTGCTCTGATACCATGTTGAATTATGTTAAACCACCAATCAATCAAAAAGCCTAAGCTCATGGATTGGGGTAAATTTAATTATATCAACCAACAATTCCCATGCAGAAATGCATTCTTAATATCAAGTTGATGCAACGACCAAGAGTTAGAAGCTACCGTAGAAATAAACAATCTTATCGATGTCATTTTCGCAACTGGAGAGAAAGTCTCACTATAATCGATTCCGTACGTCTGAGCATAAACTTTAGCAACAAGTCGTGCTTTCAACCGTGCTACTGAGCCATCAGAATTAACTTTGATAGCGAACACCCATTTGCAGCCAATTATTTGCTTGCCTGTCGGACGAGCCACCAACTCCCAAGTGTCATTATCATCTAAGGCAGTCACCTTTTCAATCATGGCCTCACGCCAACCAAGATGAAACAAAGCTTCGATGATATTTTTAGGGATGGTCATAGAATCAAGAGATGCCAGAAATGAATAAGTGGATGAGGACAACTGATGATAGGACACAAATGAAGAGATAGGATAAGTACAAGAACGCTTACCTTTACGCAGGGCAATGGGTAGGTCAAGATCATTACTCGTTTGCAGGTCAGATGATGAAGAATCTTCTGGTACAGGACATGTATCTGTGGGTTGTTGTTGTGTGCGCCTGGAGTACACATGAACAATAGGAGGACAAGACTGAATAGGTACCGAAGGCAACAGATCTGGACTAGGTGAATAAGACACTATCTCATACAGAAACAAGTCGTCCTCCTCATGGAAAGGAGTAGACATCAGACTAAAAGGCACATCCTTGAAGAATGTGACATCGGACGAGACAAGATACCTATTAGTGTTTGGACAATAACATCAATAACCCTTTTGAACTTGAGAATAACCCAAAAAGATACACTTAAGAGATTTTGGATCTAATTTAGTACGATGAGGACTGACATCTCGAACAAAACATGTACAACAAAAAAATTTAGGCAAAATGGGAAACAACTCTTTAGTGGGGAACAAAACTTGAAATGGAATCTTACCACCCAAAATAGTTGAAGGCATTTGGTTAATCAAAAAACATGCAGTAGACACAACATCGACCCAAAACTGTTTCGGGACATTCATTTCAAATGACAATGCCCTAGCAGTTTCGAGTAAATGCCTATTCTTTCTTTTAGCAACTCCATTTTGGGATGGAGTATCAACACAAGATAATTGATGGATAATACCTTTCTCACATAGATAAGAACTGAGTATATTAGAAAAATATTCTCCACCATTATCAGTACACAAGATTTTGATAGAGACATTGAATTGATTTCAAATTTCAGCGTTAAAGGCACAGAAATGAGAAAATAATTCCGAACGATTTTTCATAAATTAACCCATGTAAGACGAGAATAATCATCAACAAACGTAACAAAATAACGAAATCCTGTTTTAGATACTACAGGAATAGGACCCCAAACATCTGAATGAACTAACTCGAATGGAGCATCAACTCGTTTATTGGCTCTAGGACTTGAACTAAGACGGTGAAATTTTGCAAACTGACATGACTCACAATTCAAAGACGTCATTTTAGTAAATTCTGGATATAATTTCTTCAAAACTGATAATGATGGATGACCTAACCGACAAGGAATCCCGAATAAAGACTGTGTGCTCATTCAAGCTACTGCTTTCACTGGTTCCTGATCAAGAATGTAGAGACCTCCTGATTCTTGTCCTTTACCAATAATCTTCTTTGTCATATGATCCTGAAACAGGCAATAACCAAGAAAGAAAGAGACAAAACAATTCAGGTCACGTGATAGCTGACTAACCGAGATTAGGTTAAAAGCAAAGTTTGGCAAGCATAATACAGAGGACAATAAAAGTGTAGGGGTGAGGGTTATAGAACCTGATCCGTGAACGGGAGTCGATGACCCATCAACTAAAGTGACAGTTGGAAAAGACACAGGCAACAAGGGAGTGGAAAACAATTTTTGATTACCTGTCATATGTGCAGTGGCACCAGAGTCTATGACCTATTTTGAGGATGAAGTTAGAAGACAATGATTGTTACCTGACTCTGCAAGAGTTGCAACAGGAGGGTTAGATGATAATGAATGTGATGATTCATTTGACACTCGGATTTTGGCAAACTAGCTGCAAATTCTGTTGAAGTCATTAATGTTTTCCAATAATCCTTTAGAGGAATCCATTCTTAATCCAAATAAACTCCCCTCAATTTCAATCTGAATTTCTGGTGAAAGAGGCCTAATCACAAATTTCCTAGTTGAGGCTTCAAATTGATAAAAAAAAAAAACCACACGCTAATTTTCAATCCCAAAAACTAATTTCCAAATAGAAACACGTCCCGATTGCAAATATTGAAATTCAATTTAATCTACATCCACACAGCAGCTAAAGAAACCACACAAAGTGCCCAAAATTGCAACCTGAAATAATTTTTATAAACCTGCTGCTTTAATTTCTTCAATTTTCTTAGAGAAGTGCCAGAAATTTTGTTGCCAATTGATTTATAAACCCAAAGTTTTAAAACCAAATGAAGACCTTAATATTTTGAAAATAATAATAATGCACCATAGGGTCACACATACCAAACTTTGATAAAGAAATATTGCGCTTGTGTCATCAATCTCTCATGCCACGTGACTTAGCACACTACAATCTCAAATTGATTTCACCTCTGATTCAGCCAATCACACAGCAGAAATCGCAAAATGTGAGATTAATCTCACAATACTAGAAGCCAAACCATGCCGCTTGAGTTTTCAAATTGAAATTGACTTCTGGAAATCAATTTATTTACTCAATTACAAGTCTGCTGCTGAAAGTAACAATTGAAATTGATTTCAGCCGCAAATCTCAAATTACACATTTTGTAAACATAGGGATAGAATCTGGATCTATCTATTAACAAACCATCACGAATATACATGATAAGCCAAGTGATTCGAGGTACTTGGACCCTCCCTAGACTCTTGAGACCTCTCAAGCCCTAATTCTCATACAATTACAAGATGCCTTCATTCTAATTATCCTTCTCTATTTATAAGCACTAGCCTCTAACTTGCCCTACAAGTACTTGCTAACATACCCCTATATTATTCCTTAATATCATAAGGCCCCAAACCTATCACATATGTGGTCTTTGAGCCCAAATGTTAAAAGCTCAAACCTGAAATAATTAATATTATAGTTAAGTAAATAATAAAAAGGTAAAGCAAAATGAAAAAGGAAAAAAAAAAATTCTCTTATTTATCACAAAAAAACCAACTACCTTACCCTCTTCATGAAAAAACATTTGTCTTCATCTTCTAAAATACTCGTTCGCCACTACCTTCCACGGGGCATGCCTAATTGACACGTATTGGAATTAACTTGACATTATATACTTTTTAGTAGAGGACATTTATTATTTATGCTAAATTTACATATTTACTGTAAAAAAAAAATTTAACGTATCCATGCCCTAGTTTTTAGAAAATGGCATATCACCGACGTGTCCGTGCTTCATAGGTTTTAAGTGTGAAGAAAAGCTCGACATGTAGCCTATTTGTAGCCCTGTAGCAACCAAGAAGACAAGGATGGTTGCTTGATAAGGAAGAAGACAATAAGAATCGGAAGGGAAAAAGAGAGAGAGATAGGAATTACGAAGTCAACTCCAGTCAAGAGTAGGGCAGGGGAAAGGAGCTGGTACTTGAAGTTTCGGGACTCAAAATTCTGACCGAGATGGAAGTTGAGTTCAAAGGAAGGGAATCTATCAGAATTGAGAATGCAGAGAGTCGAAGATAGGTAACAAAAGTTCTCAACCTAAAGACAAGTTCTTTGTAAAGGAGATGGGTAATGTTAGGACCTTCTTTTTTCATAGAACGGATTGAGGGGAAAAAATGTAATCCTAAGGCTAGTAAGGAAGAATATGGTTCTTTTGGGAAAAAATGTAATCCTAAGGCTAGTAAGAGAGAATAAGGTTCTTTTGGGAAAATGCAGTGTTTTAAAAAGTGCAAGGCGCACTAAGGCGCAATGGCCCTCTGGAGCCTGAGGCGCAAGGCGCACCAAAAGGCGAGGGCTTTTTTACTTAAGGCGCACTATATAAAAAAACACAAAAAATTTATATATATGTGTGTATACACAATAAAAACACTTTGCATGGACATAAATGAAGTTTTAACCAAGAATAATATATAAAAACATAAATAATATTCAACTATCAGCCTTCATGCGCTTTGAATGACCTAGTACGGGGATCTGAAATACAAGAAACGCAAAGAAAAATTAAAAAGCCCACTAGGCGCGCGCCTTTTGGCGCCTGGGGCTTCACGTAAGGCGCCATAAGGCGCGCGCCTTATTATACGCGCCTGGCCTGGGACAATTGAGGCGCAAAAGGTGGGACTTGAGCCTAGGCGCGCCTTTTAAAACACTGGGAAAATGATTAGTTAAATAAGAGAACGAGAGAAGGAGAAGAATAAGGGGTGGAGATATTTTTTAAAGTTGAGCACTTTCGTGGGGAGAGACTAGTTCTCTCGAATACACTAGGAAGGGTATCTTACTTTTCCTTGTCTTGTCATTTCTGTCTCGAGCTTAATGAAATATCAAATCTTTCTGTTGTCGATTGTTTAGTAAATCATAGCCCCCTAGTTCTATTTGAGACTGTTTTTCGTGAGAATTAACCTAACAGATCGTTGTTAGACCCCTAGTTCTTTCAAAGGATACACTTGTCGATCCTTTTTTGAATGAATTCCCCCTTCTTCCTTCGGAGATTATGTCTTCACTTCTTTATGAAGGTGAAAATTTCATTAAAAGTTAAGTTTTATCCAACAGGTTTTCCTTGTAGGATTAACATCATAGACCATGCATGTAAGATGGAGAGCTTCTTCTACATGGGGCCGTCATGTTGCACTATGCAGAAGGGTGAATGACGATCTTGATCATCTGTTTTGGTATTCTGAGATGATTGTTGAGGTTTAGAACCAGTTAATCACAAAGTTCGAGTTTGTTTTAGCTAGATAGAGTCTTTGCACAAATATGTTAAATGGAACTTTTGTCTTCCCTCCCTTCGTGATAAAGGAGTTTTTTTTTTCTGGAAAGTTGGCATGTATGCCATTATGTTGGAGCTTTTGAGGGAGAAACAATAAAATTTTTAGGGGATTGGAAAGACCTAGTGTTGATGTGTGTAGCGTCATTAATGTTGTATTTTAATATGAGAAAAGTGTTAAGATTATATGCGATATAATTGTATATATATTATTATTCTGTAATTATTATGTTAGACCCACAAAGGCACGTTGGTAACTAGGGTTTCCAACAATCCTTCTGTATAAATATAGACACAGTTAAATAATAAAATTACGACTTTTTGAAGTCCCAATATCGTGTTACATGGTACCAGAGCCAAAGGGGTTTCATATTGGGATTAGGGCTACAGAATTCGCCATCTGCCGTCGTCCGTCGTCGTCCGCCACCTTTCGCTGCCGTCCACTGCCATCCACTGCCACCACCAATCGACGCCACTGCCACCGATCTACCGTCTGTCCGAAGATCGCCACCGTCTGACCGCCGAGGAAGCCGCACTCTCTGGTTGTAGTCTCTGATCGCCCCCGCTCACAGAGGTGCGTGAGGGCTGTTTCTGGGGTGTTTCTTGTTGGGTTTTTGTTGCAAAGGGATTCTCTTCGAGTTCGGGTAGGTGGTTTCTGTTATTTGGAATCGGTTGAGCTTGAGTGTGATGATTGGAGCCGATTACGGGTATTTTCCTGCTGTTCCTGTTTGGTTTAAATCTGGTTTTTCGATTTCTAGATTTGGTAGATTATTGGTTTACTGTATTAGACGTTTTCATGGCTGAATCTAAGCTCGCGAATGTTATTGCTCACTCGTCGGAAATCACGAAGTGAAAGTTGAATGGTTTAAACTATCATGAGTGGAATAAAACCATTCGATTTCACCTGCTAAGTACGAAGATGGAGAATCATATTAAGGATGATGCGCCTGAGGATGAGCCGATGAAGAAAATATGGCTTCGAGACGATGCGCGATTAAACAATCAAATTCAAAACTCTATAGAAGATGAGGTGGTTGATCTGGTATGTCACTGTAATAGTGTTAAAGAACTTCTGACGTTTCTTGAGTTCTTGTATTCAGGAAAGGAACAAATGACGAGAATATATGATGTTTGCACATCCTACTTCCATGCTGATCGAAAGGGACAGTCATTAACGACATACTATATGCAGCACAAGAGGAACAGTGCTGAGCTTAATGCACTTATGCCATTTGATACCTACATCAAAGTTCAACAGAGTCAGAGAGAGAAGATGGGGGTTATCAGTTTCCTCTAAGGGTTAGGTCCTGAATTTGAAATGGCGAAGTCACAAATTCTCTCTGGGACAGAAGTTTCAAGTTTAGATGATGTTTACCGGCGTCGCCTTCGCATTGTGAATCATCCTCCGGATCTGTTAGCCTCACAACCTAACAGTGCGCTTGTAGGGAGAGAAGATCCGTGTTCAGTGAAGGGTGCGAGTACTATCCACCTAAGGTTATGATAGAATCTACCACACTTTTTATTAAACTACGATAATTCTCTCGAGAGGATCTCTCAAAGAGCCAAAGTACAATGACGACAATTCAATTCGATGAATAATAAAGACCTAACCTCTCCTATTTATAATGACTCTAAACCCTAGCCTTTTTACTTGTTCTCCAAGTAAACCCCTAATTAAATAATAATCTCTAATAAGGCCCAAAAGCCCAATACAATTGAAATAACAATTAATTAATCAATAATAAATACTAATACTACTATTCCTAAAACTCCAAGGTAGGTCCGGATCGTATCAGGTTAATTATGACCGACGACAAGAATCTAGTAGTGACAGGAGGCAACCAGATTCGAGAGGAACCATTGAATATTATTATTGCCACAAACCAAGACATTTAAAAAGGGATTGTAGAAGGCTGCAGTATCAGAATCAGAGGCTTCAAGCTGCTCATGTTGTACTAATGACTCGGAATGCTTAATTCATGCTTCTGCTGATGAGTTTGCTAAACTCCAAGTGTCACAAGCATCTTCGTCAAACACTCTTACTGCAACTCTTGCTGAGACAGGTAATAAGAATCGCTGCCTCCTTACATCTTCTCCGAAATGGGTCATCGACTCTGGGGCTACAGCTCATATGACAGGTAACCATAGTCTCTTTGCAAATCCATTGTCTTCGGCTCCGTTCTCGACTGTCACTTTGGCAAATGGGTCATCATCCCCAGTTCATGGGTCCGGTCAGATAAATGTTACAATCTCAATACTTTATCTTCAGTATTATGCTTAACAAATCTTGCGTTTAACTTGATCTCGATTAGTAAACTTACTCATGACCTAAATTTTTTTGTCTCTTTCTTTCCTGGCTACTGCTTGTTTCCGGATCATATGACGAAAAGGATTATTGGTAGAGGGTACGAGTCAGATGGCCTTTACATACTTGATCAACAACAAGAAAATGCTGTCGCATGCTCGAGTACTGAATCTTTGTTCGAAGTTCATTGTCGGTTAGGCCATCTGTCTTTGTCAGTTTTGAAGAAACTCTATCCAGTTTTTAGTAATGTGTCATCTTTAAATTGTGAGTCGTGTCAGTTTGCTAAATTCCATCGTCTTTGTTCGAGTCCTAGAGTTCAGAAACGAGCTGATGCTCCCTTTGAATTAGTTCATTCAGATGTTTGGGGTCCAAGTCCTGTAGTGTCTAAAATAGGATTTCATTATTTTGTGACTTTTGTTGATGACTATTCCCATTTAACTTGGGTTTATTTAATGAAGAATCGTTCTGAGTTATTTTCCATTTTTTGTGCCTTCAATGCTGAAATACGAAATCAATTCAAAGTTTCCATTAAAATTTTACGTACCGATAATGGTAGAGAATATTTCTCTACTCTTCTTGGATCTTACTTACGTGATCATGGTGTTCTTCATCAGTCGTCATGTGCTGACACTCCATCGTAGAATGGAGTGGCTAAACGGAAGAACCGACATTTACTTGAAACGGCAAGGGCATTGTCCTTTCAAATGAATGTTCCGAAACATTTTCGGTGAGACGCTATGTCTACAACATGTTTTCTAATTAATCGAATGCCTTCTTCTGTACTCAGTGGTCAAACTCCGTTTCTCGTCTTATTTCCTACGAAAGAATTGTTTCCAATTGCCCCAAAGATCTTTGGTTGCACCTGTTTTGTCCGAGATGTCAACCCACATCGCACAAAGTTAGACCTTAAGTCGTTGAAATGTATCTTTCTGGGATATTCTGGAGTTCAGAAAGGTTATCTCGGTGCTATTGTCCTGGTTCGAATAGATATCTTGTATCTTCGATGTTCAATTCTTTGAGAGTGTACCTTTTACTACGGGGTCATCGAAGTCGTGTCAAGAGGAGGATAATGTGTTTATTTATGAAGTTGTTCCATCCTCTATTCCTAGTTTGTCTCAAACAGAGTCTCCGTCGTTGTGTCCTCCGATCATTCAAGTTTACTCTCGACGCATGAGACAACAACCTTCTGACTCATATCCCATACTGGAAAATGCTCCGTCATCTGAATTGCAAGCAGATAGTGATCTTGACCTACCCATTGCTCTTTGAAAAGGTAAATGCTCTTGCACCTATCCGATTTCTTTGTGTTTTTCATACCAAAAGTTATTGCCTTCCCCACCTACTCTCTCCTTACCTCTCTTGATTCTGTATCTATTCCTAAGACTATTCATGAAGCATTGTCTCATTCGGGTTCGCATCAAGCAATGATTGATGAAATGATTGCGTTAGATGCTAATGACACTTGGGAACTAGTAGCTCGTCCTGCAGACAAGAATGTTATTGGGTGCAAATGGGTTTTTGCTGTCAAAGTTAATTCTGATGGGTCAGTGCTCGGTTGAAAGCACGTTTGGTGGCTAAGGGCTATGCTCAAATGTATGGTATAGACTATGGTGACACGTTTTCTCCAGTCATAAAGATGACTTCGATTAGATTGTTTATCTCGATGGCG
The DNA here is from genome assembly GCA_036507275.1 of Sicyos edulis. Classification (NCBI taxonomy): domain Eukaryota; kingdom Viridiplantae; phylum Streptophyta; class Magnoliopsida; order Cucurbitales; family Cucurbitaceae; genus Sicyos; species Sicyos edulis. Next base: position 13,938,648 of record CM071854.1, read on the forward strand.
ACATCTAAAGATTGGCCGTTATACCAGCTAGATATTAAGAATGCATTTCTCCATGGAGATCTTCAGGAGGAAGTATACCTTGAGCAACCACCGGGTTTGTTGCTCAGGGGGAGAAGAGTCCGAGAGCTTGGTTTGGGAAATTTAGTGAACCCCTTGAGAAATTTGGTATGAAGAAGAGTTCGTCTGACCGCTCGGTATTTTACAGGAAAATTAAGAATAATATTATCCTATGGGTAGTATACATTGATGATATCATAATCACTGGAGATGACATAGCCGGTATAACATCGTTGAAAGATTTTCTGCACTGTGAATTTCATACGAAAGATCTGGGAACTCTCAAATGTTTTTTAGGTATTGAAGTGATGAGGAACAAGAAAGGCATTATTTTGTCCCAACGAAAGTATGTTCTTGATCTCTTATCAGAAGCAGGGAAGTTGGGTGTGAAACCATGCAGTACTCCTATGGTTCCAAACTTACATCTTGTCAAAGAAGGAGAAGCTTTCAGAGATCCTGAGAGATAAAGAAGAATGATTGGAAAATAAAACTACCTAACAGTTACAAGACCTGATATAGCATACTCGGTTAGTGTAGTGAGTCAATAAATGCCATCTCCCACAGTGGATCATTGGGTGGCAGTAGAACAGATATTAAGTTATTTGAAATCAACTTCGGGTCAGGGAATCTTGTATGGAAGTCATGGACATATGTGTATGGGAGATATCTTCATGAAGACATGTTGAGAATCCCACATTGATAAGGAAAGGATATCTCTAAGTGTTTAAAAGGTAGGTGGACTACTCTTCTCATCACCTATTGGTTTTGAGATGGATGTCCACACTATTTCACATGGTATCAGAGCCCATTAAGCCCAAATGGGTATTCGGTCCAATAAAAATGAAATTGAGATCCGATTCAAGACTGGTGAGCCCAAAAGAGGCACCATCTTGATGGGGCATGTTGAGAATCCCACATTGATAAAGAGAGGATATCTCTAAGTGTTTAAAAGGTAGGTGGACTACTCCTCTCATCACCAATTGGTTTTGAGATGGATGTCCACACTATTTCACAAGGCACTTCATGGAACCAGAATAAATTATCTGTGTAGCAAGCTGGGCATGACTAACATATTTGCTCCAGCTTGAGGGGGAGTGTTAAGATTATATGTGATCTGTAATCATTAGGCCCACAAAGGCCCGTTAGTACCTAAGGTTTCCAGCTATCCTCTTGTATAAATATAGACACCGTTACATAATAAAGTTACGACTTTTTCGAGTCCCTATATGGTGTTACAAGGACGTGAGTGATTCTGAAAAATATTCTCTTGCATTATCGCTCCTTAACACTTTTAGGGGCACTCCAACATGAGATAAAACAATAACTCAGATCGATTTTTCATAAAGTACAACTAGATAGAGAATATGAGATGTACTTTGACCCTGAAGGATTGAAGACGACATCCGGTTAATCAAAAAACATGCAGTGGAAATTGCATCAACCAAAAAATGCTTTGGAACGTGCATTTGAAAAGATAAGACCCTTGCTGTTACTAAGATGCCGATTTTTACACTTTGCCACCCCATTTTGGGATGGGGTGTCAGCACAAGAGGACTGATGGAAAATTCCATGTTTTGATAGATAGGACGTGAGTGATTCTGAAAAATATTCACCTGCATTATCGCTCCTTAACGCTTTTAGGGGCACTCCAGCATGAGATAAGACAATAACTCAAATCGATTTTTCATAAAGTACAACTAGGTCATACGAGAATGGTCATCAACAAAAGACACAAAATATTGAAATCCAGTTTTCGACATGACCGGGCATGGACCCCAAATACCAGAATGTACTTACTCAAAGCGTTTTCCTACTCGTTTGTCAACCCAAGGTCGTGAGATAAGACGATGAAACTTGGCATACTGACACGAGTCACAATTCAAAGATGACAGACTGTGAAACTGAGGGTAGACCTTTTTCAACACAACAAGAGACGGATGACCTAGACGACAATGGATATCAAAGGGAGAAACAACACCTGAGCAGGCAATAGGATCCTGAACCCGACCCTAATAAATATCAAGACCTCTAGATTCATGTCCTTTCCCAATAATCTTATTTGTATCAAGATCCTAAAATAAACAGTGACCAGGAAAAAATGAGATATAACAGTTAAGATCACGAGTGAGCTGGCTAACAGATATCAAATTATAGGCTAAATTAAGTAAATGAAGTACAAACTGCAAAGACAGAGATGAGGTGAGGTCAACAGTGCCAAACCCAAGAATAGAGGATTTGGACCCGTCGGCCAACGTAACATCCATTGCAAACCCAGTAGATAAATTCATCGAAAATAAATGGGGATTACCTGCCATATGACTAATAGCACCAAAGTCGATGACCCATTTGGTGGGAGACGAAAGAAGACAACAGTTCATATTACATGAGCCAACACTAGTTGTAGTAGTCCCAAAGGGGTGGCACAGTGGTTGAGGACTTGGGCTTTAAGGGTATGCTCCCCTCAATGTCCCAAGTTTGAGTCTTCCCTGTGACAGTACTCCTTTGATGTCTCCAGTGCCTGGCCTAGGGACGGGCGTGATTACCTTTGTTTAAAAAAAAACACTAGTTGTAGTAGCCTCAAATATGGAAGACGATCCTGCTATAGACAATCAAATGGAATCCCCAGCCTTATGCGATCGCAGCAATGAATCAATTCAAAACAACTAATCAATTCGACAATTCCAGCAAATGAGACAATTGCCAAAACATAACAAAACACGAGAGGTTTGGAAGCAAACAAGAACTAAAAAACGTCACTTAATTAATCAAATCCAGTTTATACCACAACAAACTCAACAAGTAACTTACAGTCATGAAACAACCATACGCAACTCCAAAACACTAAGGGATGCAAAACTATCACACTCCATAAACAAGTGACCAAGTAGGCTTACAAAATCATCCACTAAACCAACGAATCAACAAACTAAACTCGAACAACAAACCAAAGTGAACAAATCCAATAAATACATCAAACAAAACGACCACAATAACATTCTGCACCAAATCTGAACATTCTTAGTTGATGAAAACCTTAACCCAAATTATTGTAAATCCTAAAAAAATAGAACCAACAACTCAGAAAACAGTAGCAATAAACACCACCAACTAAGATTGTGTTATGAAAATGACATTCAACAACTGATCGAAGAATAAAGAAATACGAGAGAAGAACAAACACACAAAAATTTACGTGGTTCACTAATGCAGTGTTAGCTAATCCACGGGCAGAGAGGGAGAATAATTTTATTAAGGAGAGTCAATTACGGATACATATTACAGAATGAACGTCATAATACGTCTAGGGTTTAATGAGAGTGCCTATATAAACTCGAATTGCTAGTACTGCGGGGTGCGAATGCTAGTTGCGCTAAATGCAAGCAGAATGCATTGCTGTTATGCGCGATAAAATGGTATGCAATGCGAAAAGCGTTTGCACAACTGGGGTGTTGCCCCCGCACCTCCACTCGCTGACTGGGTAGCGAGACCCCCGACTAATCACAGGGCATTTGTGCGTTCAAGACATATCTCAACAGATTGAATTAAAAAAAAAATCGAACACCTTCTAACCATCAAACCCAAGACAAAAAGTGTTATAGAAACTGAAAATCCAAGCACACAAACATGTTGGAAATATCAAGGAGAGAAAAACCCATAAAACGGGGCAGCAAACGACCACAACAAACGCCCTCACTCGCCAGCGAGAGGCGGCAGAGGTCGCACCTTGTAGTGGTGCGTGAGCCTCACACTTTTTATGGGTTTGGGCTACCTGATGGTGGCGGCAGTGATGACTAACTCGCCCGAAAATATTTTCGGCAGAGGTCTGGCTATTTGGCGTAAGTAGTCGTGAGATTTTTCTAAACCAATGCTTTGATACCATGTTGTATTTTAATCTGAGAAAAGAATCACCTTATTTCATTCATTAGAGAGACTACATATATATATATATAGGCTCAAGCAAACCCTAGCTAGGAATGGGAAAAAACTATAAAGGATGACCCTTAAAATTAACTACTAAATAACCTCTAACAATTAAATTATGTTTCTCTTTGAGCCTATGTTTCAAAGTTTTTTTTTTTTTTTTTGTGATTATTCTTTAGGCATTATCTCTCTTGATTGGAGACTGTTTTTATAAGCCCAATTTTTGTTTTGAATCCCCTTTTTGTATGCTTCATTCTTTGTTCTTGTATTATCTTTCATTCTTTTCATGACGAAAATTTGATTTTTTATAATAAAAATACAAAAAAAAACAATTAATATTTCTTGATGTACGTCAGCTTGTTATTTTTTATTAGGCATGCTTGAAATAATTATTTTGATAGGAAACAAAAATAATTTTATTGATAGGTGCATTAGCTTATAAAATCTTTTGCTGTGGAACAGTATTTTTGTTCTTATAAGATCTGTGGAACACTAATGAAGGAAAATAAAAACAAAACCACTAGTTGTGCTAAACCCTGAACACGGTCTAAATGGCCTCGACCTTAGTTTACAAAAGGGAAAGTTATAGAATAATATAGACAAAGATTTTCTGCTATTGCTAGTTTTCCACTTAAAACAATTTATAAGAATTTGGTCTTCATTTTCTTACTGTTGTAGCAGGACCTCTTGACTCCACTTGTACTTACATTCTCCTTTAACATCTCTTCCTTTCTGGCAGTACAAATCATATTCCGATTTTAGCAGCCACTTAGTTGGTTTCTTGTCTTTGGTTTAATCTTTTGGTAAAAGGCTAACTTCAAGTTGTTTTTCAGGCTTCTTTCATGCCTGTTCTTGTGCTAGCTGCAAGAATATGTCCAGAGGGAATGGAAGCCACACTTTTCGCAACTCTCATGTCGATATTCAACGGAGGGAGCCTTGTTGGAGGTCTGATAGGGGCTGCTTTGACTCAGATCTTTGGTATCACTAAAGATAGATTTGACAATTTAACCACTCTAGTAATTCTGTGCAATTTGACCTCATTGTTACCATTGCCCCTCCTTGGCCTTCTTCCAGAGGAAAACCCAGATTTCAGCTCAAAAGAGAGCCCAGATATAGAAATGAAATCAATTTAAGTCTCAACCTTGCATCTTGTGCTACAACTGTAGAAATTTTGGAAAACTTTGATGAGACACAATTAAAATAAAACAATTCTTCATAGATTACCAAACATTGCTGTCGACCAGAATCAAATAGACTATTGTAGATTGTGACATTGATTAAAGCTATATATATCTGGCGCATATAGACCTTTCCATTTGGACGTGGACATGGCTTTGTGTATCAGCAAGGGACCCAAAAAAAGCCTCTCATGTGATTGGCTGATTCTGCAGCCCACATGGTGGGTCCTGTTGTTTGCCTTTTTCTTCGATTCATTCCCAATTTCAACAACCAGAAAATCTTCTTGCCAGTGAAACGTGCCAACTTGCTAGGCAGCCACCATTCAATGGTCATGTCGATTTTATTATTTTCTTTTTAAGGATATTTGTAGAAAAATTAATTTTTTTAAGTAGGTGTCGTCATGGGTTGAAGCCATCAATTTTTAGATCTTGATCACTACACTGGCGTACGGTGGTTTTTATATTGCATGTTCCTATTCTGCTGGTTTACATGTTTCTCTTTTAGAGTGCTTCTTCTTAAACCAGCCTAGCTCCTCATGACTTTTAGCTCAAAAATTTAGAAAACAGATGTTCTAATCGATTTGAAGGGGAATATATTTAGTAGATTGGCAAAACATACTTCTCCCTTCACAGTTTTACTTGTCATTAGGTGGTACTATTTCATTTTCTTTTTTTCACTTGAAATATATGTGTTGGACATTAATCAGTTTTTTTTAACCAAAAAATGACCTTAATATGAAACTATTTGACTTATGTATATGATGTTCAGGTCGACAATTTTGGAAGATATGCATATATTAAACATATGTATAAGTTTATTTAAGAGTTTAATTAAGATTTATTGTTGGAGATACTCACTTGTGGTGCAATTATCCCACATTGATCAGGTGAGGATTCTTCAACACATTTATAAGGGACATGAGTTACTTCCCTAATTGCCAATTGGTGGAATTCCATATTCACTAATATGGCATCAGAGCCCATAAAAGCCCAAACGGGTATCGGTCAAATAAAAATGAAATTGAGATTCGATTCAAGATTGGTGAGCTCAAAAGAGGCACCATCTTGTGATACCATATTAGAGAATATGAGGTTCCACCTCAAAACTAATTGGCAATGAGGGGAGTAACCCATTTCTCTTTTATATTGATGTTGAACTCCTCACTTTTTCAATGTGAGACAATTGAGCTCTCAACATGTCCCCTCAAGATGGTGCCTCTTTTGGGCTCACCAATCTTGAATCGGATCTCAATTTCATTTTTATTCGACCGATACCCGTTTGGGCTTTTATGGGCTCTGATATCGTATTAGAGAATATGGGGTTCCACCTCAAAACCAATTGGCAATGAGAGGAGTAACCCATATCTCTTTTATATTGATGTTGGACTCCCTACTTTTTCAATGTGGGACAATTGAGATCTCAACATGCCCCCTCAAGATGGTGTTTCTTTTGGACTCACCAATCTTGAATCGGATCTCAATTTCATTTTTATTGGACTGATACCCGTTTGGACTTTTATGAGCTCTGATACCATATTAGAGAATATGAGGATAATTGCACCACAAGTGAGTATCTTCAACATGCCCCTCAAGATGGGGCCATATATTGGAAAATGCCATCTTGAATTGGATCCGAATTTGTGGCCGAAATACCCGCTTTGGCTTACTCTTTGCCCGCTTGGGTGGGGTCCACACCCGCTTTTTTAAATTCAAAGCATTTTTGGGTCGGATCGGAATTTGGGAGGACCAATAACCCACATGGGCTCTGATAGCATATTAGAGAATATGAGGTTCCACCTCAAAACCAATTGACAATGAGGGGAGTAACCCATATCTCTTTTATATTGATGTTGGACTCTCCACTTTTTCAATGTGGGACAATTGAGATCTCAACAATGGGTTTAAATAAAGTACAAGAGATTACCTAATTATTAAAGGAAAATGTAAAATCTAACCATAAAAGGAAATATGACCTAATCATAAAAGGAAAAGATAATTCCTCATGATAAAATAATAAAATAAGATTTAATCTAATTCTAAAAGAAAAATATAATTAAAAAGATAAAAATATTATTTTACTAAAAATAACATAAACCAACACTCCCCTCAAGCTGGATTGTATATGGAATACAAGCCAAGCTTGAAGTTAAATTAATAAGAGTTGGTATTTGGATGATGATGCGCAAATTGTAATGATAATGCGCCAATTGAGATGATGATAATGATGTTGATGCGAGGGTCAATTGAGAATACTGATTGTTAGGACCAATTGGGAATGATGATTGTCAAGACCAATTGGGAATGCTGATTGTCAAGACCAATTGAGAATGCTGATTGCTAGGACCAATCGGGAATGCTGCTAGGATTAATTGGGAATGCTGTCACGACCAATCGGGAATGCTGCCAGGACTAATCAGGAATATTGGACAGGACCAATTTGGAAATTTTGATAATTTTTCCAGTTGCGGGCTGTTTGACGCCTTTGTTGAAGAGAGGGATTTTATTTATTTATTATTATTTTTTTTAATGAATCAGAAAAAAAAGAAGTGAGGAAGAATAAATATGATGGTTTGTATTTTCTAGGTTTTGAGGTGAAAAAAAAGAAAATAGAGGTTTGAGGAGAAACTTTATTATTATTATTATTATTTCCTGAAAGAGGAAGGAGAGGAAGATGATGAAGAAGAAAAGGTTTTTACAAAAAGAGGAAGAAGGTGATGGAAGGCTAGACAGAAAGTTTATCGGGATCGAAAGGAAAAATTTGAGGGATACCATGTTGAAAGATTGAATTCAAATTCTCTAAATTCTTCATTTAACCAACAATGGGTTTAAATAGAGTACAAGAGATTACCTAATTATTAAAGAAAAATATAAAATCTAACCATAAAAGGAAATATGACCTAATCATAAAAGGAAAAGATAATTCCTAATGATAAAATAATAAAATAAGATTTAATCTAATTCTAAAGGGAAAATATAATTAAAAAGATAAAAATATTATTTTACTAAAATAACATAAACCAACATTTATAATAGGGGTCCCCAAAGTGAGATTATGAATACAGGAAAATCACACGGTTTGATGATTAATGAGGTCCAAGCTACTAGAAAAAAACATCAGTTAATAATCATCGATATTTTATTTTGAGAATTTACCATCAGCAGCACATTCTACCTCTTGTATTATATTTGTAGCATAATTTTTAAAATAATTCATCTATAGCATATTTATTTCTATCACTCACCTAGTGATAGTCTATCACTCACCTAGTGATAGAACTCAATTTAGATTTCTATCACGGATAGAAAACTTAAGGAGTGATAGAATGAGTCTATCATTGATTGAATTCTATCACTAATAGAACTCAACAAGTGATAGAAGTCAATTTGGATTTTCTGCTACAAATGAAATTATTTTAGATTTTGTGCTATAGATGGAAATATTTTGCCTTTTTTTGTTATACATGCAAAATCCCCATTTTCGTGCGGATATTTGTCTAAAAAATGTTCAAATAATTAGGAGATTATTTTTAAGGCAAAATAATAAGAAGATTTTAATTATTTTTTTTTTTTGAAAGAAGATTTTAATTACTTATTCGTGGGTTTGAATGCACTAACTGGAGAATATTTTAATTTTCTACCGTCCTCACATTGTCAAAGGGAGACATGAATAATAAGGGTATGTTTGGTGGAGGGATTAATTTAATTTGGGTTAAGTTAATCCCCTCTAATCCTCGTTTGCTAGACTAATCAGCAAAATGAAAATTCCGCTTAACTTACTTTGAGTTTGCAACAGTAAATATTGTGCAAATCCGAGTAAATCTTTTTTTTTCTCTCTCTCTCTTCATGCTTTCTCTCCCTCTTTGTTATTTTTTTTTTCCATTCGTCTCTTCAATTTATCTTCTTTCTCTTCCGATCCAAGCTTCTAATCATTCTCTTTTCTCCATTCTTCTTATTCTATGTTCAATTTCAAGTTGATTGACATCTAATTTGCTTAGATTTGCTTAGATCTTATTGTTTACTATTTTCATTCATTTTGATTTGGGTTTGAATCATTGAAAATTTGTCTCCATTTATTGCAGTCCATTTTGAATTGAATCCCTAAATCTTAAAATTGTTCAATTCAAATCCACTATTATCTTTTAATCGATGTCAGAGTTTTAAGGTTTTGTTCATTTTCCTTCTACAGTCGTTGAAGATTTGTAATTTCTGGATTTTTTTTCTTTTGTGCAACTAGGATTTGTACCATTATTTATTATTATTTTTTTTTATAATTATTATTATTATTGTTATTTTTTATTTCCTTTGTTTGCTACTATATCACGAGTGGCATTGTTTGATTTGTTGTGGGAAAAAAAACTTAGAATGAGAAATCCTCTTCTTTAATTTCTTTATTTTGTTTGTCTTGTAAAGGAGTCTTATTTCTTTAATCCTCTAAAAGATAAGTTTGAGTTTATTGGGGTGTATTGTTTATCTATTTTTTGAATACCTTATATTTTGATTCTACATTTTAACTTCCACCAAGAAAATGTGAGGCAAAAAAGTAATTTGGGACTATCTCGTTTCAATAGTTAATTTTATTTTGAATTAAAATACAATATAAATTCCATAAGCAAATCTCAACAATTATCCAAAATTAAATTGCCACATTATAAATAAGGGTGCACTAAATAAATAAATTAATTAAATTGATTGGTTTATTTATTGTAAGTTAGTTACAGGAGATTTTGCATGTTTAATAAAAAATGATAAAATATTTTTATCTATAGCACAAAATCAAAACTAATTCATTTGTAGCACAAAATCCAAAATTGAGTTCTATCACTCATAGAATTCAATTAGTGATAGAATTTTATCACTGGTATCACACTCATTCTATCACTAGTCACTAATAGAATATTATGTACTATACATGAATTATTTTAGAAATTGTGCTATAAATATAATACAAATGATAAAATGTGTTGGTGATAAATTCTCTTAGTTATATGCCAACCTTGTAATTAAGTAGATAAATCAACCTCGTAATTAAGTAAATAAATTAAAATGATTCTCATAAAATTTAGAAGTCTTCCTAATTTTATTGATTGGATATAAAATTTGTTAGATTGGTCCAATCTATTTGCCAAATGATGAATCCCAACAAATGAAAAACTGAGGGTCTCATAATTCGTAGTAAATTTTAATCTATTATATCAAAATTATAAAAGACTACAAATAAATATTTTGTTACTATTTCAAATAAATGTCATTTCGAAATTTTTTTAATGCATTAAAAATTTAAAAATTTAAATAAAAACTCAACTTAACTACCAGACATAATATCAAACAATAGTCAACTTAACTTAATCCAGCTTAATTTAACAGGTTCACCAAATGCAGATTAACTTAATCCTCAACTTAACTTAATATCCAACTTAATTAACATCGATTAGATTTTAATTGGTTAGATATTTTTTCCCTCAGCTTAATTTAATTAATATCCAACTTAATAATGAACTTTAACTTAATTCTCAGCTTAATTTAATTAACATCGATTAGATTTTGATCGCTTAATTAACATCGATTAGATTTGAATAACTTAATATCCAACTTAACTTAAAGTAATTTTTTTTTTTTGAAAAAAATTGCTTAGATTTTGATTTTTTTTTAGCAGAAAAAATAGGTGAAAATGATATTAATGATTGAATTAAACACATTTCAAAATTAACAAATCCTAAATGATTGGCAGCATTAATTTTAGGTTTATGAGATAGGATGGAATATGAGTGAGAACCAAAGAAACCAAAATAAAAAATGGTATTTTGGGTTGATTAAGGGGGGAATGTATGTGTGCAGAATATTGTTAATTAATTTCTTGCACAAACTTCACCTAACCACAAAAATCAAGTTCATCTTTCTGAATAAAATATGCTACCATACACTTCTTGTTTTCTTGAACAACATAAATGAGTTTTGCCAGTTGGACTCAAAAAGACATGTATATCAACTCCTCAACTAATTTTAGGTATGAGCATTTTTTTTGTTTTATTTCCAACATCAAAAGTTCAAGTCTTCTTCAATAATAATTTTGTCTTTAGAATTTGATTTTGGATTTGTCAGCTCATTCATAATAATTTAGTGACAAGCTGGCTAAATTGGTTAAGAGTATTTTTCAAAATTTTAATTTTGTTTGGCAATATATTCAAAAGTATTCTTGTTATGTAGTTTGGCAATAAGCTTTTTATTAAAACAGTGCCTGCCTTGCATTAAAAGGATTTCTCTCGAAGTATTACTATCAAATGCCATTTAATTTTAATCTAAAAAAAAAAAATGCCATTTAATTTAGAAACATTTTTAATCATTAAAACATAGAGCAAACTATTTCAAAATTATTAATGCCCTATTTAATTATAATTTGATTTCTTTTGGAAAAATTAAACTTATAAATGCTATTTCCCCTATGATTTTTATTTTCTCGTTGTCTATTTTTATTTATATTTTCATAAAACAAACTAAAAAAAAAAACTCAAAAAGATAGTTTTTTTTAAAATTTTTAAAATTAATTTTTTTTTATGTGTGTTTAGAATTTGACTCGTAATTCAAATTACTGTCAACTAGAAATCCTTAATAAGGAATATGAGAAAAACAACGAGTTATGATTAATTTTTTTTATAATTATAGTACAGAATCTAAAATTAATAATAATTAAGTTTTTAAAAAAAATTCATTTTCATTATTTAAAAATATATTTTTAGAATTTTGTCGTTGATAACAAATTGTAGCATTTCTATTTTAATATAGATATATTTTTAAAAAAATATTTCAACTTTCATTGTTTTTACTTAATTTATTGGATACTTTTCAATCAGTTTCACTTGATTGGAACCATTACTTTTATTTGATGTAAACCAATTTGACTTATTGAAGTCACCATTATTGTCATCAATTTAACTGGAGGGAATCAGTTTTTGTCATATATATTATTTTTTATTATTTATGAAATATTCCTCATTTTAAAAATATATTATAATATATATAGTAATTATTATAAACAAATTTTAGTCTCACCCAAAATTTAAAAACATACGAAGTAGTTGAGTCAACCTAAGCACTAAATGCCATATGTTTCATCAATTATAAATTTGAAAAACAAATGGTTTCTTGGCTTGGATTTATTTTGTTTTGCTTTCGTAGTTCAGCCACCACCATATATTCTAGGGGCCAAAAGATTCAAACTAATGGCCTTTTAAATAAAAAATATATGTTAATTACCATAAAACTAAACTCACTTTGACTTGAATTTATTTTGTTGATTCATGTTTAATATCAATATGGACCAAAACCAAAGCTACTATACAAAAAAAAAAAAAAAAAAATCTAAAATGATTTCCAAATAAGATAATAAAAAAGACACAATTCATTATTAAGTAGAAGATTTTAGGTAGATAAATTTTGTGTGTATTGCAATGAAAATGAGACATGAGAGTAAGAGCACTTGCAGTTGCCGAACATCCACCGGACAGCCATTTAGTTGTGTGAGTGTGTATGAGGTTTACATTTCTTCCCAAGTTAGGGCTTCTCACCAACCCCACATGTTTCTTCTTCCCCTCCCTTTCAAACTTCTAAAATTCTTTTCATATTGCATTTTTTTTATAAAATCAATGCCTACATGCCAATCATATGAATCCTACATTAACACTTAATCTCAGCTCGAATTCGAGTCATTAATTGTGATAAATTGAGAGCTCTTTCTTGATTCTATGGATAGTGGTACATGACTATTCTTAGTAGGTGGAGTGATTTATGTCTGGTTAGTTTCGTTAACGAATGAGACCTTAGTCAGCTAGCTAGCTATGCAGAGGAATCCCTCCATAGTCATCTTTTTAGAGGGTCCACTGTTGTCTAGGCCAAGAAAGTTTGAGAAAATAGCAAGTCTGTAATGTCTTTAGATGTTCTGGACTTGCATGCACAACACTAATAGTCTTCGCCAACATGCTTGAGTAATCTTTGAAATCTCATCGTGATGAATATAGATCATTACAATTATTAATTTTGAATATGAACTTCATTTTTTTTTATTAAAAAGGTTCAACAACAGGTGATATGAGAGAATTTGATCATCTAACTTTCTTTGTCGAAGACATATGTTTGATATACTCAATTTGGTTAACTCTATTGGTCACGTTTATGTTTAGCAGATCTATTCCTTTATCTCATTAATGAATTGAATCAGTAATGCACCTTTTTATATTTAATCCTTGGAGAAATCTTCAAATTGGCAAATGCTTTACCAATTTTTAGATTTACATTTTAAAGTTTGGGTATGATGAGAGCTAGTTAGGGCTAAGGTTTTGGATGGAGCTTAGCACAAAGCAAAAAATATTTAATACAAAAAGCTAAGTAGGTAAGAGGTCAATATATTGAAGATTAAGGTGGGGAACCACCTTCTGTAAGGCTTAATCACTAGTTTATAGAAAAACAATTTCAGTATATTTGATTAATACATTTTAGTTCCAATAATATGTCAAATCAAAGGAACATCTATCTATCTATATATATTGAAATAATATGGGGTTTTTCTACTTTCCTTTTTTTTTCTCTCTCTTTTGTAAAAATATGATGCAAGATAGATTATTATTATTATTATTATTTTTTGGAGATTATAACTATTGGGGATGGGGTAAGTTTATATTTTTGAGAGCATATGTATTAAAAGCAATCAAACCACTATATCTAAGCGAAACCGCTACTCAATCACTATAGCGAGCCAATATGTGGGGGGAGATATTTCCCCCCTCCAAAAAAATATTTCAAGTCCAAAACAACAAGAGAGTCAGAAAAACAAAAGCAAACATAACCAAAGGCAGATTGAGCTTAGCAATAAGATCAATAGCTTTATCGCTAGTTCTACCAGAAAGGAAAAGGAAATTTTCCTAAACAACGAGATCAAATTGAAAATATCACCACCAATATTATTGAGTTCAGAAACATCTTGTAAAACACCTGATCTCAAGAGATTTATCACGACTTTAGAATCTGATTCCACCAAGATAAAAGGGAAAGGGCAAGAAGAACTACCAATGATATGCCTCAACCCATCCTTAAATAGCCAAAGCTTCCATAATAAAAGCTGAGAGGGCTTTAACACTGCCAGAAATCCCTTATATCACCGGGTGACCTTCACAATCGCGAAGCGTCCATCATGTTCCTCCTTCGACCTTTACCGCGTGCCACGATCCATCAACGTTAAGCTTCCAAAAGCTGCTCAAAGGAAGACTCCACTTTTCATTTCGAACTACCTTCACATGGCCATGAAAAACTACAACCAAAGAAGTTACATATAAGGATATAAAATAGAAAATAACTGCCTCCAACTCAACTTTTAAAGCTTTTTTTATTATGCGACACAAAGTTACGAAACATCCAAATAAGCCAAATGATTAGAATGGCTTTAAAAGATCATTTTTGGGGAGTTTTTCACAGATGCCCTGCCGAACCGATCCACCTGAGTCCAGGGACCTGAAATAAGACATAAAATCAGTTAAATAAGGGAAAACGGATAACCAAGCGTGAGTTGCAAATTTGCAATCCTTAATCAAGTGCATGTTTGTTTCATTGGCTTTCCCACATAAAATACATATTGATGGATGTCAATTCCTTTCGAATGATATTTTTCTTTGTGGGGATAAAATTTTTAAGCACCCCAATCTTAAATTTGAGGGTGATATTTACCTTCTAGAAAGATTTCTAAAACTTGGCAGTCAACGAATTGTTCGAAAGAGAAGACTCTTTTGAATTGGCTAAATTCAATGCAAGGTAGTCTAGTAGAATTTCACGAATAGATGGCGGGCGTAGCCCCCTAATATTTAAAAACAATGGCGGACACGAGCCCACCACCAATTCAAATGACATTGTATCGAATTTATGGCGTGCTTACAACAAATGGCGGGCCGTCGCATGCCATGTCAATAATCTCGAAATTTCATTACTTCGAAACATTCGCTCAAATCTTGGAATAAGAGAAAAATACCACATGAATTTTGCTGGAATATTTTTCACTCATTTCATATTCTTCTTAACCTTCCATCTCGATGTTCCACATGTAGGACACAGTTTTGCATCAACAAGTTCTTTTCAATACAAACAAAAATCATTGATGCATGGATTTTTTCATACTTCATTCCTAAATTTTTTTTTTAGCATAATAGGTGGATATCGAAATTTCATTAGAACTAGGCAATAAAATGCTCAATAATTCTAACAGCTCTGAGAAACTTTTATTGCTCCATCCATACTTTGCTGTCAAATTATAAAGTTTAATCAGAGCTGATATCTTGGTAAAACCTTTAAAATTAGGGTATAATGGTTTCTTGACATCCTCTAATGCTTCCTCAAAGATAGGAGATTTATCGTTAAAATAATTTTGTGCAACCTCAAATATCCCTATTGGGTCATCCGGGTCATCCACATTCTCATCTACAACTTCATCTATTGGAACATTTTCCATGTTTCTTTTCCTTGATACTGATTCTCCATGCCAAATCCATGTTTTATAACTTTGATCAATCCCATTAAAAACTAAATGGTCTCTTATTACATTCACATTTTGGTACTTGACATTCACACACATTTCAAACATGGACAACAAATGAAATTTGACCCTTTCGAATGTCGTATTGCATTGCTTATAAATATCTCAACTTCTAAACCGTATTCTAGTAATATTCGATCCTTAAACATCCACGACTTATCCATAGCCATGCTTATAAATCTAGCCAACTAGAGAAACTTAACCTACAAATTTTTTAAAACAAAGTAGAGTCAAGTCACATATCTAACTCAACTTAAACTAACTCAATTAATTCTAAAACAATACAATTATTTCAATCATCAAAGTAGGTGTCACAAGTGTAAATCAACTTATTGATCGAATCAAAGTATACAACCCATGAATCAAAATTGGTTCAATGGTACCAATCTAGAATAATTTAGTTTTAATAAATTCCCAAATTAATTCACCAATCTAAGCTATAATAATACAAATGAAACAAATGCACAAATTACAAAAAATACAAATGCACAAATTAGAAATAAATGTACAAATTTGAACCAATAGTTTTATATGGAAAGATTACAACATAAATTTAGAAAGAAATTAGTTTAAAAGAGCCTAAAAAAAGTTAGGGACTAAGAAATTACCCAAAATCGTGAAGAAATAATGCATAAAGTTGGAGAAATGCCAAAACCAAGCAGCGGCTGAGAGGAAGAAATGAAAGCCCAAAGTAATGGTGGCGGCTGAGATGGGTTATCGAAGAAATGGTGGTGGCGGAGAGGATTTGTAGAAGAACTAAGTAGCGACGACGAGAGAGTTGTTTTTGTCGAAAAAGGTTTTTGGCCGATGAAATGAGAAAATGTGAGAGAGACAAAGTAAGGAAATGAAAACACGCTACTTTTGGTGGCGGGCACGACCCACCACCGATAGTAATAAAGGGCTGCCACATTCAAGGGCGGGCATGGCCCCCCATCGTTAATTCTGCACCATTTCTTCCGCGTTTTTGAATTCTACTTGTTTTTAGCCTGCCACCTATTCGTGTAATTCTACTAGTGAGGGAACACTTTTGACGCTGAACAACCCATTCGAACTTTGATTCCAAATAATCTCATCATCCTTTTCCACAGCCCCAATTGGAATCTCATAGGCCAACCTATAGCCTCTTCCCTAGAAAAAACTGCATCAAACTTATCTTTATCCTAGCTACCATCATTCTAGAAAAGATTAATAACTTTAAGATCTTTCCACGGAACCTTGACAATGAGCACCAACAAACCATCATTCCTATTAATCCACGGGTCTCTACCACTGACTATTATTCTCTTGTTACCAACCTTCCACTTGTAACCCTCCAAGAATAACTCCCCACCCCATAGAATGCCATTCCAAGCTAATGGGGAATTTACCAGTTGGGCCCCTAAGAACTCCTAATTTTTGAAGTACTTTGTTCTTAAAATTTTAAAAAGAAGGCTATCAGGGTTACGGAGCAAACGCTAACCCTACTTGGCTAACATTACTTGATTGAACAGATTTAAGTCACGGAACTCAATCCCACCTCTATCCGTGCTCTTACTTAATTTTTTTCAGCTAGCCCAGTGCACGTTTTTTTTTTATCAATATCATGCGTCCACAAAAAATATGCACAACTTTTCATCATCTCCTCACAAGAACCTTTCGGGAGGCAAAAACATGACATAGTATAAGTAGGAATAGCCTGCGCCATTACCTTGATAAGAAATTATTTTCTGACTCTCGATAAGAGATTGCCTAATTTCCACTTCTACAACACATGTTTTAACTCTATTTACCAAAGGGCTAAATATATCCTTATTTTTACCACCCAGAGAAGGCATACCAATATAAACCCCAAGATTAATATCAATATTAACTCCAAAAATCTTACTAAAAAATCAGTCTTATCTCTCTCCTTCACGTTTCTAATGAACATCATCATAGAGTTTTCCATGTTAATGACCTGGCGGACACCTTGAACCTAGACTTATCAGTCATTGTATATCGCCGAATTACTATTCTAGTTGATTATACAAAATAGGAATTAAACAATATATATTAAACTACCTAGAACTTATTTATTTTTGCTAAAATATTGATGTTGCGTTCAATATAAAAAAATTGATGTTATTATAGGAAATGTGTTGTTGCATATGTAAAAGGATAACAACGAGGCAACCTGTTCACCATAAGTTGATATTCTTTTACTAATGAAAAATTTTATTTACTAATATGCTTTAAATATATAACAATTCAACTTAAATTTAATTTGCTTGAAATTGAATATCTAGATCAATATATTTTGATAAAAGGTAATAATAACTACTCATTTACCTTTAAAGTATAGAACACAGTTTCTTTTTTCTTTTAGAATAAAAAAATTAACATTTTGCATTTTAGTTTAGATGTGGAAACATATGCATTATTTAAACAAGTGTAGACTTTCATAAGCATCAACATAAAAGAGAAAAAATAGTGTCAACCCTCAACCTCTCAACTAGTTATAATATTATGCTCTCAACTAACAGTTTAAAGTTTCAATCTCCTTCACTCTTGTAGATGTTAAACTATTTAAAAAAAAAAAATCTCCGAAACGATGACACATACGATAAAAACTACATGTATTATATATATAATAGTCAAAATTTAGTATAACTTAATGAATCATATAAATTCGATTAAGAGATCAAATATTTGAATCACCATCCTAAATCAATATATTTATTAAAGTATAATAAACAATTAATTAGAAAACAATTTTTTTTTAAAATTTTAGTTCAATATTATTTGGGAGAGAATTTAAGCATGTAACCTTAGATCCTCTAGAGAGAAAATTAAGAAAAAGGAAAATTAAGAGAGAGAAAGTACACATATAAATTGGAATCACATGCACATTCAACTTGCATATATTGCTTGAAAATTCAAGAACATATTAATTGAAGAAATATTGGTGGTGGTGGGAGAGGTCTTTATGCTGTGATTACAACAAATTCAAGTTGTGCTAATTAATTATGATGCATTTCATTTTTCCATTAAAGAAAAATAAAGAAATGAAAAGAACAGAGGTTAGAGTAGGTGAACTTTTGCCCTTTACGCCGCCGTTGCCACCATAACTACCACAAGAACCCATTAAACCCACCCATCACATAATGTTTTATATAATTTCATAATTGAATTAATTTGTCCCTTCACATAAGGTGGAAAGATTGATTATATTTATGTTACATCAATCAACTATAACCATCAACTATTGGAAATGATTTCACATCACCCTTACATTCAAATGGATGTTTGCCTCATGATTTGAATTAATTTTGAGTTTATAAAATTTGAGGTGTCGAACATTAAATTTGAGAGGAAGAAGCTTATTGGGATTGACGATGGTGACATTTAGGTAGAGCGGTTAGAGGTACGCCCAATGCCACGGTAATCTAAATCAACTTTGATATCCATATAATTAGTAGAGAGATTAGGGTAATTAATATCCTTTCAACCCTATGACAGACCACCTATAAAGAGCTACCTCGGGTTTTAATCTATTAAAGCTCCTTTGAAAGTACTTCTATTTAATTACTTGAAGGAACTTGGTTTATATATTTAATTGAAGGGGTTAATGTGATGTAAAGTAAGCATGGAGTTTGCGTAGTGGTTGAAAACTTGTGCTTTAAGGGTACGCTTCCCTCAAAATCCCAGGTTCAAGACTCACATTTGACATTACTCCTTCGATGTCTCTGGTACCTGCCCTAGGGACGAGCGTAGTTACTCTTGTTTAAAAAAAGTAAGCACGAGGTTCTATTTTGGTAAATTATAATAATCAAGGGTCAATTTGAAGTAAAGACTTGGGTTGTTCAGGGGCAAGATTATGAGGGGTACCAAACCTAGGTTTGGCGATTCCCTCCAAACCCCTTCAGGTCAAGGGTTCGAACCTCACAAGCGTCACTTTTTATTTTCTATTTTTAAAACTCCTTTAAACCAAGCTCCCAACTCCAAAACGACCAAGGTTCGAGCCTTGACAAGCGCAGTTTTAATTCTTTAATTTGCAATTAACCAAACTACCTCCAAGCTTCCGAACAACCAACACAACTTCCTGGACTTGCGACCAACAAACCATCAAGCCTTGGCACAGGACAGGAATATCCCTAAAATCCTGATTATCCTCAAAACCGGCCTCGAGGGCAAAATGACCAAAATGCCCTTAAGGAATAAATAGCTCTAACGGCCCAACCAAACATCGGAATCATGAATCAAAAACACTTGGGGAACCAGCATGGAAAACTGGGCCGTTACAATACTCCCTCTTTTTAAGACTTTCGTCCTCGAAAGTCCTAAGACTAAAATAACTCTAGGAAAAACTCCACTGAACTTTAACCAACTAAGCTCCCAGTTAAAACTTCACCAGTTCTCCCTTAAACTCAACCCTCTTGGGTTCCCAAAGGCTCAAAGCCACAATGCCCACGGGACTGCCACAAACTACCTCAACCAAAACTAGATATACGCTGAGCTCTGAAGAAAGAGACGTGATAGTGCTAATCGGTAAGCCACATGCTCCGACTCGCTCCAACTCTCAAACGGTCTTACACCTTAGGGCTCCCCTATCCCCGCTTGTCAAACTCAAAATGCCTCTCCACGGCGTTACTCTTAGCAACTCGCGGACTGGTCACAAGCTCTAAAACTGTAACAACCCAGTTTCCTATTCCAGTTTTCGAGGTGCCTTCGGGTCAAGATTCGGTTGTTGGTTGGGTCATTAGAGCGGTTTTGACCCTTGGGGGTATTTTGGTCTTTTGGCTCTCCGGTTAGGATTTGTGGTTTTCAGGGCCTCGAGGTAGCTCCTGCCTTTGTCGAGGCTTGTTTGTTGGTGGCTGCGAGTCCCGTGGTGTTTGGGCTAGTCGGTTGGATGCTCGGTTGTGGTTTGGGCTTTGGCAAAGTGTTGGTTTGTTGTGTGTGTCCTTTGGGATTCGAGCCCGAGCCTTTAGTGTTGCTTTGGGAGTTGGATTTAAGTGAGTTTGATTTACTGGTAAAGATTTCTTCGATCGGGTCTCGAAGGAGGAAGCCGGGAAATGGGATTTTGAGGTTTTAAAGTGGATAAGGATGGAAAATGGAATTAAAAATCCCATTTTTTCCTTTTTTCCCATTTTCCTTTTTATTTCTCTTTTTCTTTTCTTTTTTTTCCCCAAAATTCATTTTTCTCTCTCTCTCTCTCTCTCTCTCCCCGAGCCCCCCACCTAGCCCGACCTAGCCCTTGGCTCGCCCGCCCACCCGTGTGCCCTTGGCTCGCCCACCCGGCCCGAGCCAGCGTCGCGAGCGCCAGAGCTCGCCGAGCTCGCCTGGCGCGCGCGCCGCCTCGCCGGCCCGAAGCGTTGCGCGCCCTCCCCCAGTGTCGCCCGGCCCGCGCGCGCCCGCCGCCCTGGTCCGTGTCGCCCGGTGCAAGATCCTTGTGCCGAAGTCGCGCCTGATGCTGCCGCGTCGCGTCGCCCGAGCCTCGCCAGCTCGATCGCGCTTCCCAGCGCGGATCGCGCGCGCCCCGCGTCGTGTCGCTCGCGCGCGCCCTGCCGTCTCTGGTAGAGCCGCGCGCCGCCAGCCCGCCACAGAGCAAGCGCGCCGCGCCGCGCGCCAGCGCTGTCTGTCCGCAAGCAACCCAGCGCCCCCTCCGCGCGGTGGCGCCAAGACCAGCCCAGCCCTTTGGTCGCCTAGCCCGGCACGGCCGCCCGTTCGAGTGTCAGCCGTGCCTCGTGAGTTGCTCCCGAGCCGAGCCCTATTTATTTTAGTGTATTTAGGGCTATTTTATGATTATTGATGTTTTTACTTGGCTCGTTATAGGTTGCTCGGGTTCGATCGCAGTTAATTTTATTGTGTGTTGTTGCCTTCCGACCAGGTAAGGATTTCTTACCGAAGTTGTGTGGGCCCTGCGATATTGTCATGATTTTGCCTTGCTTGTTTGCTAACTGTTATGAGCATGATAATAATAGAGCAGCTTTGATTGATTTCTGCTAGCATGTTTGCTTGATATTACATGTTAGTGCCATGCTAGGTTTGTTTCACAAAGATGCTTGTGATTCCTACTTAAGCTCGTAGTATCATGCTAGGTAGTGTGATTGATGTCGGTCTTTGCTTGCTAGCCAGGAATCTTTGCTTTTTACTCTGTACTCTTAGATAGAGTTGTAGGGTTTGTCATCATCTAGAGGCTGAGCGGACATAACGTACTTTGTCCACACTGATCGGGAGTAGTGTGCGGCGCGATAACGTATCTTGCTTCCCCGGTCACTAAGGTGGATTTAGCTCTGTGTCGGGAATAAAGTGTGCGCGAGATAACGTATCTTGCTACCCCGCCCGACCACCGGTTGTGGAATTAGCTACCCACTTCGGCATGGCCTAGTTTGTAGCTCGCTAGAGCGGAACCCCGCCACGGTGTAAGCCTGCCTTGGCCGGTTCTTAGCTTCAGGTCGGTGGACCAGGCTGCATAGATGAGCGCCGAGGGCCTCGCGCCATCGTGATCGTGACATCGCCTCCGAGTCTTAGGCATGCGTGCACGGCCCGCGTAGTTTGCCCTTAGGCCCCCGCATTTACGCCGGTTGCAGAAGAGCATGCAGTGTGCGCGCACACGCGTTAGATGCCGGTTCGGAGAGCTCCCCCTGGGCTAATGTTCGTGAGTACACCATTCCTTCCAGTTTAGAGCCAGACTTCGGGTACTCTCCCGATAGTCTAGATCTATTAGCAAGGGTAAGAGGCCCTTGAGGACATCCTTGGGATCGGTTTTTGAGCTGATCAATTGGCTGAGGGAGAAAGACCCTTAGAGATGTCCCAGGATTGGTTAGAATAACCAATCATTAGGCCGGAAGTAGGAGACTTCCGATGACTCCAGATCTTTCTCTGTAAGCTCGTTGAGCTATGATCTGTGTTGGTAGCTGTTTGCTTGCATGCTTTGGTACTAGATGATTGATTATATCGTATTGTACCCCGGTTGGGGATTCTTTCTGAGTAATTCGTTACTCACCCTTACTTATCTTTCAGGAAACCATGGCGCGAGGCAGGATGGCTGGAGAAGGAGCTGTGATCATGGAAACCCGTTGTTCAACTCTGAGATTTATGTTTATGATTTAAATGTTCTCTGAATGCATGTAGTTGGGCACGGAGCCCTAGGGTGTTTTCTGAATGTTTTTCCAGATTCTAGCATTGTTGTAAAGCTTGTATGATTTAAATAAATCTCTGATCAGAGTAAGTTTTGGAAATGTATTTGCCTTGAAACAGGTGCTTGGAAACAGGGACAGGTTTCAGGAATTGTTGTTGATTTTTAAATGGATGATTTTATGTTTTAGTTTTTACTTAGAATCCGAACACCATTTTGCAAATTTTCTGTAGATTTGTATGCATGCATTGAGGTAACGGCCTATTTAGAACCCCATTCGGGTCGGGTCGTTACAAAAACACTACGCCACGCACCAACGTAACTTCCCTGAACGCTCACAACTGTTAACAAACAGCCTCAACCCTACACCATGTCGACCAAACAACTAAACCTCTCGGGTTCCAGAAACCAGTCAACCTACTCTCACTTCCCAAGAGACCAGCGAACTCCCATGTTTGCCTACAAATCTCACACTAGACGGCTAAAACCACTCACACCAGCTGAAACTTCAGCCACGGCCACACTAAACAACAAGGTCAAGGCACAGGCTCCACTTAGCCAAACCATCAAACTGGGCCCCTCAACGGCCGACTGCAAACACTCCAATGCAATCCTACAAGCAACTGACCTAAGAAATCCACTGCCAGACAAGGAAACAACCAAAACTTTCTCATAGCAAACCCGAGTAGCAAGAAAGATAATACCACGCGGCTACTTGCGGACACAACAGCTTGAGGATAACAACTCAAAGGTCTAACCAACCAATGACACGACACCACTGTGCCAACCCACTCAACTTGGCTCAGCTATAACGCCAACTGCGAAAGCACAACAACTAGG
Organism: Sicyos edulis; assembly: GCA_036507275.1. NCBI lineage: Eukaryota > Viridiplantae > Streptophyta > Magnoliopsida > Cucurbitales > Cucurbitaceae > Sicyos > Sicyos edulis. The sequence goes on from CM071854.1 coordinate 13,962,310, forward strand.
AACCAAGCCTGGGAAAGGCTTGCTCTGCAGGGCTCAACTCAAGCTTACCACGGGCGAAGCTCGCCTCCAAGGACATGCAACTCTCAAGTCCAACTGGCTACTCAAAGGACTTCCTCCTTTTAGCTTAGGCCTAACTCATCTTCCAACCAGAAACTCCTCACCCGAAACATCGCAAGGAATGCGAATAATGAAAACCACAATTGCTGACGGATCGCAAGCAACACAAACCAGCAGGCTACCTCAAAGGTTAAGACTCGAGGCTGGCAACCATGGTGCAACTCAACCACCATCGAAACTAGGGGTTTCTCAAACTCCAAAGATCCAACAACTTCCCAACAACAACAGAGGGATTCCACAATCGATTGATCCACCAAGTCAGAACTAGCAGTACTCTCCAAAACGTTGAAGGAGGGGTCAACTCCCGAAACTTTCCACCCAGGAACAAGTCCTCAGGGAAAATCCCGCTTGTTCCAACCAAGCTATCTCTTAAAACAACATGGAAACCAAACCTTGGTCAACGCCAAGCACCACTTAGCTAACAATTTCTAAACCAACGCGGAGGTACTACGAACAACACTAGCTTGTCAACCGCCTATAAGCTTCCAGCAACTCAACCAAGGAACATTGCCTAGGTCTGACTGAGCTCTGGTGAGGCTCTCCACAACTTAGGGTCCCTCTGACCACCCTCGGACACACACTGTCGTCAAACGGTCTAACAGTCAACTGGCTACACGAGCACAACTCCCTCCAGCATCTCAACTATGCTGGCCAGCTCCAACTCCTTGAAAACCAAGAAGACCAGAAACGCTACAGAATGTGTCATCCTTCTACTCAAAGCATCAGCCACATCGTAGCTTTTACCCAGGGTAAGGATCCGATATGCTGACGATTAATGTAAAGACCCGACCAGAAAGAGGTCTTAACCTAGGCCTTTACCTCAATGCATGCTTTTAAAATTTAAATATAATATGCAGGATTGTTATCCAGATTCTGAATAAAAATAAAAACTTGTAAACATTCATTTAAACAAACAAGCATAAAACGCCCTGAAACCTGTCCTTGTTTCCAAGCACCTGCTCCAAGCTAAATACAGTTTAAAACTTACTCTGATAAGAGATTTATTTAAAAAACATACAGTTCCAAACGGTTTACAAACCATGCCAAAATTCAGAAACAATCAGAAAACAGCCTAAGGGCTCCGTGCCCAACTACATGCATTCAGAGGACAAAACATAAACATAACATAAACTCAGAGTTGAGAAGACAACAGGCTTCCATGATCGTGACTCCTTCTTGACCACCCATCCTGTCGCTCGCTACTCGACACTGTGGAAAACCACAAAATAAAGGTGAGTAACGAATTACTCAGTAAGAATCCCCAACCGAGGTACAATACGATACAACTGGTCATCTAGCAGAAAGTATGCAAGCTATGAATACAACACAGAAGAGAGCACATCACTTTAATCCATACATAAATAACACGGATGCCATCTTACGACCTTACTCCAGAAAACTACAAAGAATCTCGATATTCTACGAGAAACTAGTCTCGGCCTCAGCTTTCCTACTACTGTCTATGCGAAAGGTGCACTGAACTCAAGATCCCGAGGAGCTCTCCAGTCGGCGCTGTAATGAGCATGTGTGTGCACCGCATGTCGCTGCGCAAACCGTGGAGGTGTCTTTGGGTCCAGAGCATCTTTGCCCTAGTCGAAGACGCATGCCTAAAAGAATCTCTGGATCGGTGTCACTGAACATAGTGGTGTGAGACCAGGACACTATGACTACGTTAGCCTGAACCACGGCACCTGAGGCTAAGGAACCGTCCGTGGTAGGCTTACACCAGGAACCGGTCCTTGCCCTGTCAGGTGCCAATCAAGGGCTACTGCCAACATGCTGAGGTCGTGTCGACTGTCGGGGACAAGGCAATGCCTCTTCATTCCCCCGACCGTTGGGGCATTTAACAGTCTACCACCCTCACCCAAGATTGCACTGGGCTACCGTTAAGGTTAGCTAAACCCTAATGACGGATCAGGGACAGAGTACTGCCTCACACGTCCCTGCCACTGATGCAAGTTACGTTATGCATCCTCGCTCGGATGATGCTACCTATCAGAACTCTAAGCTATAAACAGCTAACAGCAAACATACTAACACATGCTCAGCAGAATCAATGAACCTAGCATGGCACTACGAAGCAAGAACAGATAACGAACATGCGTAAGCGAACAACCTAGCATGGAACTAACATGAGAAATAACACGAGAATCATGCCAGTCGGAATTCAGAACAGAGCACCTATCCACTAACATGCTGATAAACATAAACAGGCATACAATCAACAATCACAGAAATATCGTAGGGCCCACACAACTCCGGTAAGAAATCCTTACCTGGGTCGGAGGGTGAACACACAACAAAAACCTTAAGCTGCAACCGAACCCGAGCTAGCTATCGGGAACCTAACAAACAAACAACAAACATCACAATCTATAGGCCTTAGGAAAAATACAACTAGAAACTCGGCTCGGTTGGAAGCAACTCACACGGCTCGAGGTTGGCGCGCGGACGGACAGGCTGCAAGGCACACGGCTTGGTGAGGTGCGGCTGGGCGTGAGTGGCAGGGCACATGCGTGCGGTGTGCGTCGCGATCGCGGCTGCGCAGCGCGCTTTGCTCGATCGGTAGGCGTGCGCGGCGGTGCTTTCGCCGCGGCGTAGAGCCGAGGCGTGCGTGCTTGCGGGCGATTGCGACAGGGTTTCTGCTGCCGCGCGTGTGTGGTGGCTCGGTGGTGCTGCGGGCGTGATGCGCGACGGCGACGCGGCGTGGCGGGTAAGTTTAAGCGCAGCGGAGTGGGTCGCGACTCGCGACGGGGCTGCTTACCGAGGCTGCGATGGCGTTCTTTGCAGTCGGGCGACGCCGTGAGGCTGTAAGGGGGCGATGGGCGATCGGTGATACGGCTGCAAAGGGGCTGCTCTCGACTGCACTACACCACGAAACACAACAAAAAAGACAAACAACAAAACCCCTTAGCCAATGGATCGACAACAACAACAAGAAAGAGAAATCGAGGCACAATGAAATACTTACCCGGAACGATCGATCGAAGCTCTCGGGAGGAAAACACATGGCAAGAAAGAGTTTGGAGGAATGGGTTTGCGGCAAGGTGATTTGGGAAGGAGAAAAGAGAATAAACCTATTTTTCTAATCAAACTCACTTAAGTCCCGAAAACCAAGGAAAACTAAGATAACCTGCGGAATGAGTATAAAAAACTGCTTGAAGCTCATCTGGCAAGCCTTAGCTGCTGCATCTATTTTCTGCCAAACACCCTTATTTTATTTTTGCAACTCACAACACCCAAACTCAACCAGAATGCATCCAAATCCTAATTTTGAACATCCAAGAACATAAACAGCTGAGAAGACAGAAACATCCCTAACGGCCCGACCAAATTACCAAAATACCCTTAGGACATACCTGGAAGACCGGGATGAAAACATGAGCCGTTACAATTAATCTAAGCAGGATGAGTTGTCATGAGAAAATGAATACATGCTGGACTATACTTCAAGACCCCTTCCGGAGCACTTGACTGCAACCTGCCGGTACAATGCCCGTAGGTTTTCTGCTAAATTCCAGTCTTACGCATGCAGCTAGTGAAAGGGTTATTCCTAACTCCCTTATAAAAAGTGCTTAGTGTAAGCACAAACTTACCTAGTGAGAACGGTGGGGTTAATCCGTTATCATCCCATTTTCCAAGGTTAATGCAAAACACCTTTAAGTGGATTGTCAATTGACTTCAAGTAAACAAAGCAACCAACATTCTTATTCTTTATCCCCTAATCTTGTTTTTAGACTCATAGTTAGAATACCTTAACTTCCCTACCTTTTTTTAATGAACCCACACAGAACAAGTTACAGGAGATCAATTCTGAACAAAATACTTGTAGATTTATGTCAAGAAAGCGACAATGATATCATGAATAGTAACTAGACGTAGAAATGAAATGAAACACTAAATAAACTATCTATCTATGGTGTACGGAATCAATCGTCATTGTTGCCAATGGTGTCTTCATCTATGGCACCGCGTTGGTACGCAGTTCTTTGAGGTCTACAGATGAACAAAAGCTGCCGGGATCTCCAGTGAGACCCCTACTTCTAAAAACGTTCTCCTTCGATTCTTCTTCCTTTTAGAGCCGTTCAGGGTTCCTTGTCGACCACGTCCTTCTTGAATATTCTCCCTTAAGAGTTTCCCTCTTGGTTCCGTTGATTCCTCGATTTGATTGCCAATCATCTTTTTCCCTTTTCTGTTCTCAATCATCCCTTCTGTGCGACAGCTTGATTTCCTATTATTTTCTTCCTTTTTTGTTTTCAGCCATTCCTTTGTGCAACGACTTCCTGCGAAAACAGGACACGTCAGCAGTTTCTGCTTAATCACCTTATTTCCACGCTTGTACGGGCATTTTATAGCTAAAGTAACAATTTTTCTCAAAGGTGACGTCATGCGATACAGATAGCATGTATGACCAAATAAATTGATGTTTGCGCTTTCTTTCCGCATTATACTATTCATTTACTTTGCTTTTCTTTATTTAGCGCGCAGTTTTAAGGACTAAATAGTGCTATTATTTAGCACTATCAGTGCGACTTCTAGCAATTTTTATTTGCAAATTACCCATTACTATTCATAAGAAAAGCCAAGGCGAGGATGAAATTCCTTCACAATTTTGCTTAATGGATGATGAATCTGCAGCTATAAGTATTGAAGAAATTATGCCCCAACCTATTGAGGAAGTGATAACGCTAAATAATAGCACTATTTAAGCCTCTGAACCCTTGCAATTTACTTAAAAAGTAAGGAAAGTAAAAGTATAAAAAAGGGAATTAACTTGACTACATAGCAAGTATCTAGCATAGTAACCAGTATCGCGTGCATAATAGAGGTGTGAGAATAATGCGATTTTTAAGATGCAAAACGTCGCACTTAAGTGCGTAAACTTTGGTTATTCCCAAAACTCGCTGACGTATTGTATTTTGCAGGCAATATCTCACGGATGCAAACGGGTAGAATCGAGGCAACATGCAGGCAATATCTTTTTCGAATGTGTTTTCCCTTTTGAGTTCTGTGCCTTTTTACGCTATTTCGTTACTGTTTGCACTATTGTCTCTTCTTGCGGTGTCGCTCAATAAGTCCTGCCAATAACATTGATTAGGTGTTGGCGTTTTGGCCAATTACTCAAATTAATTAATCTTTTGATGATAACAAACTTGGATTTTGTGTACTGATATTTTTGGAGTTTTTAAGTGTTTATTATGTAGAACTTAGAGAGGCGATTCCAACGCATTTTGAATCGTGCAAATTAGAGTTAAAATGAAGATGATATGGCAAATGAAGATTCGAAGAAAAATCACCTAAGAAAAAAAACGAGTTTTTCATTTTCAAATTGTTTCATTTTTAACCCAAACTTATTTCATCTTCTAATCATTCAATCCCAGCCATATACAACTTTGTCCTAAATCCAATGGCCACCATTCATCATATCTTCATAAAAAATCGTTCGTCGATCATTTTCCCATAAATCCAACAGACACATTTCATCTTCTCCCTATAAAATCCATTGCCTCCATAAAAAAAATTACACAGCAACATTATCATTCTAAAATCTTCAAAAATGGTCATTTGCTTCACACATTCTTGAATTGGTGCACTGCAAATTTTGTGAAGAAGCTGTCAACGCTCAACTTGTGTATTTTGCCTACAAGAGGTATATTGTAAGGTTTCATTTTTATTTTTTTATTTGGGATTTGGATTAAGGTGTGGGGTACACCTTGGGTTGTGAGAAAATACAGTTGGTTTAATCTTGAACTAGTAAAAAGATTTAAGTTTCTCTTTAGCCTTAAAAAAAGGGTAGTAGTGGTTTAATCCTGAACCCGTGAAAAGGATTTAGGTTTCTCTTTAGCCTAGGAAAAAGCGGATCGTGTAGGTTTGGTTCTCGCCCGCAAGAGGATTGCCTAGTAAAATACCCAAGAAGTAGTCTTGGGGAGTGGAGTAGGATTTTCGAACCACTATAAACTTATGTGTTTTTCTCTTCCTTAACTTTTACTTTTTGTGATTCCAATTCTTACATATTATAATTTCTTGTTGGGTGATTTTAGATTAAAAAAGTTTAGATCTTAAAAGTATATTTTTAAATAACATAAAAGTTGGCGAACCCTATTCACCCTGCTCTAGTGTTGCCTTTCGATCCTGCATTAGGCACAATTATCTCACAATTTAAGCTAAAAACGTGAATCTCTGCTTCCGATGCTACTTTATGAATGCATGTTGATTTTCTAAGTTATTTCATTACATTTATTCTATTAATGCTTATTTTTTCCTTTTAGTTCTAAAATAATGCAAACTAAGACAACCTAAAATAGCTATATTTGAGAGCTATCAATTTCGCTTCAGAAAAAGGACTCAAGCTTCAACCGAAAATCACTGAAGCGTAGCCATGGCCAAGCGAAGTGTGTGAGCCTTCTATAGTCGAAAAGGCAATGGCTGGGATTCTAGTGTCATCAAATGCTGACATACTGGGCAGGATGGAAAAGTTGGAAAAGGTAGAGGTTGAGGAGGAAGGTTGAAAAGAAGAAAATGAGGAAAGGATCAGGTTAAGGGAAGCGGAGGAAGCCGCAACAAAGTTGAGAGAAAAGCCATAAGCCTCTAGGGCTGATGAGCTAGTGAGGGAGCTCCCTGCAGCTTATGTGGCTGAGTGGAGCCTTGTTGAATTTCCACGAGCTTTTGTGTCCAAAGTAGAGAGAAGTGAAGAGATCGCTGAAGCAAGTGATTTGGCAAGGGGGATTGTGCCTTTCCTAGAGTCGATTTGGACTGTCAACATGCCACTCGTTAAAGTGGATGATGCACAAGTGATACCTGGTCACTCTGATGCTGACACTTTGGGGGCTGGTAACATCGAACCAAGAGGAGGAAGAAGAAAGGGTCGAGCCGTTCGAGCTCACTCCAGTTGATGAAATAGAAGTACAAGCACATCCAATCAAGGCTGACGCTGGAGCAAGCCTAGTTGCGAATAGAGAAGAAATAAAAATGAATGAGGAAGCTCTAGCCGAGGATATTGCCGAGGCGAATACCATGGGCAAAGGGAATGATGACGAGAACGACATAGATGCCATGGTAGATGAGGGCTGCGAGTTCTGATTGATCGAGGAACGAGCAGCAGAAATGAATGATGAAGTCGACAAAAGAAGCGAGCCCGAGTTAGCTGAGGAAGAAAGCCCGACTAAGACTCCAAAGGCGGTGGAAGCGAAGAAGCCTGTAAAAAGAAGGAAAGGTCTGAAGGTTTCATTGAGGATATTTTTCTGCCAAAGAAGAAGGCGAACAAGGGAAATGTTGTGCTGACAATTGTTGAGGCAGAGGCAAAAGCACTCGAGGAAAGGCATGAAAAGATTCACCAAAATTGGATGGAAAATGAGAAAAAGCCGTTCTTGCTGGAGCAAGGATTCGACATGGAAAGCGACAAGATCCCCTTGTCATTGTTGAGCCACATCTGACAATGGCACGATTTCTGTGTGCCCGCCAAAGAAGTCAGAAAAGATTTAGGTGATGGAGTTTTTCGCTGGAATCATAGATCGCGACAGCCATCAATCCACAGTGCGAGGCAAGCAAATCAATTGGTCCTCAGCTGGTTGGATTGACCACTTCACCTACACGGATGAAGAATCCGAATGTCCTGCTTAGTACTTGCACCAACGAAGATCTGGACAATTTCCTGAAATCCATCTGCTGCGAGGGAGCGACCTAGCTTGAGTCGTAGAAATCGATCATGTTCCAGGCGGCCTTCTTAAATCTTGAGGCACACTTGTGGGCGACCTTTGTCAAATCCAGCCTCATGCCTACAATGCATGCTTCCACGCTCACTCAGCCGCGTGCCTTGCTGTAAAGACCCGACCTGAGTAGGGTCCTAAACCTAGGTCTTTGACCTCTTATGCATGTAATAAACCTCGAAATCATAAATGCGGAATTACAAATCTCTAAAAACAATAAAACATTCAGTGCAATTTCAAGAATTTAGACCTGTCCCTGTTTCCAAGAACCTGTAAAAAACACTTATCAAATCCAACCCTGGTCAGAGTTTCTTTTTATTGCAAATTCAAACATCCAGAACAAATCCAACAAAAAAAAAAATACATGAACCTCTGGAAATACATCAAAATCCACCTAAGGGCTCCGTGCCCTGTCTACATGCATAAAAAGTTAAGAAAAGAACAAAACAAGACTTAGAGTAACAACTGTCCATGATCATCCAGCAACCTCCTCCGAGCCATCCAGTCTTGGTCCTAAGCTACCTGGTGGAAAACCACAGAAAAGTAAGGGTGAGCAACGAGTCGCTTAGTAAGAATCCCCAACCGGGGTACAATACGAAAATAAATCATATAGCACACAGATACATGCAACCAAACACTAACACAGAGAAATCAACTTGGTTTAGGCTAACCGTCACTCCTAGAACTTGCTTATTCAAGGACTTACCGAGCTGCCCACCGGGACTTACAACTACAACCTACATTCGGTTTTACACCATGATGCCCATCGGGGTCTTACACAATCTAGAACACGATGATGCCCATCGGGGTCTTACACATACTAGACACAATGATGCCCATCGGGGTCTTACTCAACCAGTACTCAAGGATGCCCATCGTGGTCTTATACCGACTTAAACACAAGGATGCCCATCGGGGTCTTACTCCTACTAGGAACACGAAGATGCCCATCGTGGTCTTACACTCCCTAGCTTCACTATGATGCCCATCGTGGTCTTACACATATTGCCAATAGTATGATGCCCATCGGGGACTTATATACACTAACAACGCATTGGTGCCCATCGGGGTCTTACCCATGCGAGACTTAAACTAGTAACTCCTAACAGTCTCCTAAGTTCAGGATCACAAGCTAACTGATCGACCAGGCAATATTCAACAGCAACACAATCCTAGCATGGCTCTACAGAATATGAACAGGAAACATGGATATGCCAGAGTAAGAAAATCCCTAGCATGGAGCTAACATGAACAAGACAACAAACATGCCAGCAAGTCAGAAACAAGAATCCTATCCACTAGAATGCTCATAAACAATTACAAGATATCAACGTGCCATTAAATTAATCGCAGGGTCCACACAACCCCGGTAAGAAATCCTTACCTGGATTAGAAGACAAGCAAGCACAACGAAAGGAAAATCCTAAAGCTGTCAATCCACAATCAAACACACCTAGCAAGAACAAGCACGAGCAAATATAAATTATAAACTAATCTAATTTAGAACAACACCCTAATCGAATAACCAAACAACTAGGCAGTAGCTTGAGGAAATGTTACCCAAAAGCACGCGAAGACACGAATGCTTGGGAGAAGCGGTGTCGCGGCCAAGCTACTGGCGCGCGCAAGGGCTCGGCAGTGAGCGGGCTGAGGAGTGCGGCATAGGACGGACAAGGCGTGGCGCCGAGGGTCTTGGCCGACGATCGCCAGCTGCACGCGATCGGGCCGTATTCTTTGTCTTTGCTCGAGTTGCTCGTTATGCGTCTTGTTGTGTCTTTGCTTTCGGGTTCGACCATCAATCAAACAATCACAACAACAAATCACAATTAACAACCAGCCCCATATCCAAAACCCAAAACCAACACACACATACATCCAATTTCCAAAATTAAGAAGAGATGAAGAAGAACGATTGAGTTTACCTTGAGAATTGCGCGAAGGAGAAGAGAGATTCTTGAGAGCTTCCACGTCTCGACTGCTAAGGGAACAATGCTGGAATCGCGTCGAGGGAATTCTTTAAATCCTTCATTTTCTTTTAAACTACACCACCTCCACGCACGAGATATTGGGTTCGAAACCCACCAAGGTCTAAATAAATTTTTCTTTATTTTTATTTACAAAGCAAACTCCCAAACCTCATAATCTAACCGGAACAATTCCTGCCAAGATTAACGAATGAATTATTAAATCCAATAGAATTTCCAACCCTAACCAAGAATTAATAACGAGAATAACGGCCAGCTGACCTGAAACTGAACTCTGAAAACTGGGCCGTTACACTTGCTCATTTACGCCAACATGGTTGGCTTATCAATCAACATAGGTCTGATCATCACTAGCGAAATTCGGCTTTGGTAAGGAAAGCGGCCAATGAAATTCATTTTCCCACACTTCATTTTTGCCTTGTGTTGTAACTAGGGAATCAAGCGCAGGCCAAACAATGCTAAGCTTCCAAGAAGGAAGTTGTCTGGCGATCCCTTAAGGCACTCATGAAATCAGTTTGCTGAGGCAAGAAGGGTGTGGGATTGGCAGCTGGAACTGAAGCTCTGCTGCAGTCTCAACAAGAACAGAATGCCAAGTTCGACACATCCTTTAAATATATGTTTGAGTGTGAGGTAGCAATTCAATACTTCTTTAGTCTGATCGAAGAAGGCCCAAGGTTGCCTGAGTGGAAGTCTGCAGAAGCGTAAATCCAGCGAAGCTCAGCCTACGAAGAAATGAAAAGGAAGTCTGTCTCATTTTGATGTTTCCTTTGTTTTTGTGTGAATGTTTGTTTTCTATTTTGTTTTCGCTCTCTTAGATTATTTTTGGGTTGATTGGAAATAGTGAACACTACCTTGTATTGAAAGTATTTTGTAATGCTAAAATGTTGAATGTCATCATAATCGCCTTAACGAATTTCTATTGTTTATCTCCTTGCGTATTCTAATGAGCATTTCTTTTTTAGTAATTCAAGTTTATTTCTTTGTCAAGTTTATTTTATAACTCTTCGATGTTGGTGAAAAGCCTTTAAAAGAATGAGAGCAAAGTTTTGTGAGGAGTTGCAACTTAAATTAATGCAAATTCATTAAGTTTACAAATTTTACTTTATGGAAGTTGATAGCTAGAGCGAACTAAAAAAGATATAATCCAAGCCTTAAATTTTTAGAAAAATTTAAATTTGTGGGTGCTGAGTGTTTTCATTGGGACAATGAAAAGTCCAAGTTTGGGGGTGGAGTTTGTCGAAGCAGAAAAAAATAAATATGCTCGGAAAAAATGCATAGATTAAACATGCTTCAAGAGCAATTCAATGTAGAAAAATTAATTGGATAGTTGTGATTTCGCTGAAGTAAAAAAAAGAGTTATTGCACGCCTAATCCCTGGGTGGAAATTTTTTAAAAAGTCCCAAAGCACGAGAGTGAAGTGAATCAAAGGGTTAGTATCCTAAGTTTTTGGGATCATCTCTCCGCCATCAACTGCTCTAACATCGTGTACCTATAATGTAACGACCTAGACTTTCATCCCGGTCTTCCAGGTATGTCCCAAGGGTATTTTGGTAATTTGGTCGGGCCGTTTCTGTCCTTTTCAGCTGATAGTATTATTGGATGGTCAAATGTAGGGATTCTTTGCTTTGTGGATGTGTTTGGACATGGAGGGATATATAAATAAAATAGTGGATTTAAAGTGTAGCTGTTGGGTTTCCAACTCGGGTTGCCAGAGAGTCAGAGGAGTGGTGTTGCCGGTTGTGCCACAAGTCGATATTGATGCTCATTCCGCGGTACTTCTTGGTTAGCTATGGGTTTTTGGGATTTTGGTGTGTTTGATTAAAAGAAGAGAAAATAGGTTTTTTTCATTCTTTTCTTCTCCAATCCTCCTTGCCGCCCCATCTCTCTCCCAAGCTTCGTGCGTGCGTCTTCTCTTCGAGAGCTCCATCGATCGTCGTCCCGGGTAAGTGTTCTCGATCTTCTTCTTCTCTCTTTCGTTTGATGTGATTATTGTTGGTCGAGAGAGGAGAGCTGAGTTTTTGGTGTTGTGCGACCACACCGCAAAGCAATTTCATCCATCGCTCGCGCGACGCCGCCCATCGCATCGCACCGAGCGGCGAGATCGCATTGCCCATCGCCCCTGCAGCGCCGTCGCGTCGCCCATCACCTGCATCGCGTGCAGCCAGCGCCGTGTCACGTCGCCCAGTTCCATCGCGCAGCCTCAACGCCCGTCTGCGCGCAGCCCAGCGCCCGTCCGCGTGCAGCCCAACCCCTAGCCGTCCGCGCGAAGCCCAGCGCCGTGCCATTGTCCGTCCGCGCGCAGCCCAGCTGCCGTCGCGCGCGCGCCGCTGCGCCGCACAACACGCCAAGAAAGGCTCAAAGACTGCGCGGCCGCGTTTGTCCGCGCGCCCGGTAATCACTGCGTGTTCCCGTTAGCTACCTCGGGTTCGTTTGCAGCATAGGACCTTTGTGTGTTATTGCCTTCCGACCAAGGTAAGGATTTCTTACCGGAGTTGTGTGGGCCCTGCGATATATTCTGTGATTGCTGTTTGTGTGCTTGTTTATGTTTATCAGCATGTTAGTGGATAGGTGCTCTATTCTGAATTCCGACTGGATGATTCTCGTGTTGTTTCTCATGTTAGTTCCATGCTAGGTTGGTCTGTTCTGGCATGCTCGTTATCTGTTCTTGCTTCGTAGTATCATGTTAGGTTCATTGTTTCTGTTGAGCACGTATTGGAATGTTGTTGTTATCTGTTATAGCTTAGAGTTCTGATAGGTAGCATCATCCCGGCGAGGATACATAACGTAATTTGCATCCGTGGCAGGGACGTGCGAGGCAGTACTCCGTCCCTGATCCGTCGTTAGGGTTTAGCTAACCCTAATGGCAGCCCAGTGCATGTAACGGCCTGTGTTTTCATTTCGGTCTTCCAGGTTTGCCCTAGTGGTATTTTGGTAATTTGGTCGGACCGTCAGGGCCGTTTCTATCTTTTTCAACCGTTAAAATTATTGGATGGTCTTATGTAGGGTTTTGATGCTTTGTGGATGTGTTTGGGCATGGTGAGATGCAAAAGTAAATTAGAGATTTAAAGGCGTAGTTGTTGGGATTCGAACCCGGATCGCCGGGAAGTCAAAGGGGTAGTGTGCCGGTTGTGCCACTGGATGATTTTGATGCTCATTCTGCGGTATGTCTTGGTTAGCTATGAGTTTTTGGGATTTTGGTGTGTTTGATTAAAAAGAAAGGAAAATAGGTTTGTTGCTCTTTTGTGTTCTTCCAAACTCCCTAGCCGCCCCAAGCTCCCTAGCTCCTTGCCGTGTCCCCTTGCTAAGCTCCGTCGATTGTTCGTCGCCCCGGGTAAGTGTCCTCGATCCCTTCTTCTTTTGTTTGGTGTATTCTTGCTGGCCGAGAGAAGAAGAGGTGAGCATTGGTGTTGTGCATGCGAGCAAAGCAAAGAAGCGGCGGCCTACCCATCTCCTGCAGAGCCCATCGCTGGCAAAGAGCCCTGCTCGTTGCACCAGCAGCCCAGACGCCCATCGCCAGCCCCTGCATCGCGCCCAGACGTAAATCGGGTCACTGCAGATCGCCAGCGGCCCATTTGCACCGCGGAAGACTTTACCGCGTCGCGGCGCAGCCCACGCGCCCGATCCACGCGCGCGCCCTAGCGCGCTCGTCTGCGACGCCACGCCACGCCCGCTGGCGCTTCGTCCACGTCGCAAGCTCAAGGGGCGCGCCGGCGCTCGTCCACGTCTGCACGCCGCGCCCAGCGCGATCTGCGTGGCGGCTCAGCGTCGGCCGAGCCCATCCTCGGTGCGCGTGATCCCCTGCCGCCAGCTGGCGGCGCTGGCCGTGCAACCCGTCTGTCCGCGCGCCAGCCCGTGCCGTGTGAGTGCTCTCGAGCCGAGCCCTATTTGTTTTATAATATTTAGGCCTATAGATTGTGATAATTGTTGTTGCTTGTTAGGTTCCCATTAACTAGCTCGGGGTCGATCGCAGCATAGGATCTTTGTGTGTAGTTGCCTTCCGACCAAGGTAAGGATTTCTTACCGAAGTTGTGTGGGTCGTGCGATATATTCTGTGATTGCTGTTTGTGTGCTTGTTTATGTTTATCAGCATGTTTAGTGGATAGGTGCTCTGTTCTGAATTCCGACTGGCATGATTCTCGTGTTGTTTCTCATGTTAATTCCATGCTAGGTTGTTCCGTACTGGCATGCTCGTTATCTGTTCTTGCTTCGTAGTATCATGCTAGGTTCATTGTCTCTGCTAAGCACGTATTGGATTGTTTGCTGTTATCTGTTTATAGTTTAGAAGCATGATAGGTAGCATCCTCCGGGCGAGGATGCATAACATAACTTGCATCCGTGGCAGGGACGTACGAGGCAGTACTCCGTCCCTGATCCGTCGTTAGGGTTTAGCTAACCCTAACGGCAGCCCTTTGCAATCTTGGGTGAGGGTGGCAGACTGTTAAATGCCCCAACTTTCGGGGGGATGACGAGGCATTGCCTTGTCCATGTCAGTCGGCACGTCCTCAGCGTATCGGCAGTAGCCCTTGATTGCCACCTGATAGGGCAAGGACCGTTTCCTGGTGTAAGCCTACCACGACCGGTTCCTTAGCCTCAGGTGCGGTGGTACAGGCTGACATAGTTTACGTGTTCTGGTCTCACACCCCTATGTTCAGTGACACCGATCCAGAGATTTGTTAGGCATGAGTACTAGACCAAGGCAGCTTGGTCTAGACCCAGCACCCCCTGGTTTGCAGCAGCATGCGGTGAGCCCTTACACTCATTACAGCGCCGACTGGAGAGCTCCTCGGGATCTTGAGTTCAGTGCACCTTTCGTATCGACAGTAGGAAGGCTGAGGCCGGGACTAGTTTCTCATATAGTATCATATCGCGTGGTAGTTTTCCGGAGTAAGACCGTATTATGGCATCCGAGGTTTGTGTATGGAGTAAAGTGTTGTGCTCTCTTCTATGTTTTTATTCATAGCTTGCATACATTCCTGCTAGATGACCAGTTATATCGTATTGTACCTCGGTTGGGGATTCTTACTGAGTAATTCGTTACTCACCCTTATTATGTGGTTTTCCACAGGTAACCATGGTGCGAGACAAGATGGCTGGAGGAGGAGCTGCTGATCATGGAAACCAGCTGTTTTACTCTGAGTCTTATGTTTATGTTTCTTATGTTTGTAGTATACTCTGAATGCATGTAGTTGGGCACGGAGCCCTTCGGGTGTTTTATGATTGTTTTCTGGATTCTGACACCGTTGTAAACCGTTTGAAGTTTTGAATGATTTGAATCAGTCTCTGATCAGAGCATGTTTTAGAAATGTATTTGGTTTGGAACAGGTGCTTGGAAACAGGGACAGGTTTCAGGAATTTAAATGTTTGACTTTTAAAATGGATGTTTATATGTTTTAGTTTTCATTCAGAATCTGGAATACAATCCTTCATATTGTTTCTAAGTTATTAAAGCATGCATTGAGGTAAAGTCCTAGTTTAGGACCCCATTCGGGTCGGGTCTTTACAGTGCAATCTTAGGTGAGGGTTGCAGACTGTTAAATGCCCCAACGGTCGGGGGAATGACGAGGCATTGCCTTTTTCCCCGCAGTCGACACGTCCCTAGCGTGTCGGCCGTAGCCCTTGATTGCCACCTGATAGGGCAAGGATCGGTTCCTGGTGTAAGCCTACCACGGTCGGTTTCTTAGCCTCAGGTGCGGTGGTACAGGCTGACATAGTTTTCGTGTCCTGGTCTCACACCACTATGTTCAGTGACACCGAACCAGAGATTTGTTAGGCATGCGTACTGGACCAAGGCAGCTTGCCCTAGACCCAGCACCCCCTGGTTTGCAGCAGCATGCGATGCACGCACACGCTCATTACAGCACCGACTGGAGAGCTCCTCGGGATCTTGAGTTCAGTGCACCTTTCGTATCGACAGTAGGAAGGCTGAGGCCGAGACTAGTTTCTCATATAGTATAGTATCGCGTGGTAGTTTCCGGAGTAAGATCGTATGATGGCATCCGAGGTTTATGTATGGAGTAAAGTGATGTGCTCTCTTCTATGTTTATATTCATAGCTTGCATACATTTCTGCTAGATGACCAGTTATATCGTATTGTACCCCGGTTGGGGATTCTTACTGAGTAATTCGTTACTCACCCTTATTATGTGGTTTACCACAGGTAACCATGGTGCGAGACAGGATGGCTGAAGGATGAGCTGCTGATCATGGAAACCAGCTGTTAAAACTCTGAGTCTCATGTTTATGTTTCTTTGTGTTTTTATTGTCCTTTGAATGCATGTAGTTGGGCACGAAGCCCTAAGTTGTTTTCTGGATTCTGACACTGATGTAAACTGTTTTGGATTTTGAATGTTTGAAATAAATCTCTGATCAGAGTATGTTTTAAGTTCTATTTAGCTTGGAACAGGTACTTGGAAACAGGGTCAGGTTCCAGGATGTTTTACATTTGGTTTATGAATGGATGTTTACCGTTTTTAGTTTTATTCAGAATATGGCATGCAACCCTGCATAATGTTTCCTAAGTTTTTAAAGCATGCATTGAGGTAAAGGCCTAGTTTAGGACCCCATTCGGGTTGGGTCTTTACAGTTGGTATCAGAGCTGAGAGTCATAGATTCTGTAGACTGACCTTTTGTTGTAGGTCATTTTTCCATGATCATCAGCACTCCGATAGTCATCAGGTAAGCCTAAGTTTACAGTTTTAGAAAGGGTTAAGAATTTACAATACTTTTCATCTAGTGTATGCTTTGTTTAGTGTTGTAGAACGGAGACGAGCAGGTTCTGACTCGTTCTTGGTTTGGGTGTAGATCGCTAGCATGCCAATTACCCGAGGGCAGAGACTGATGGTGTGCCACCAGTAGTTCCCCCTATTGTGCCTAGAGTAGGCGTTGAGGTGACCGAGCGCCGAGAGACTGCTCCTGGAGCAGAGTTTGCTGATTCTATGAGGGCCATGATGGTCAGCCTGTTGAGTGACCAGAGGCGAGAGACCTGAGCTTTATTGGCGCGCGTGTGTAGAGTCTGAGCCCAGATCGAGCGATTGACTCGGATGTTTCAGAAGAGGCAACGCTGCGGCACCACCAGCTCCACGAGAGCAGCGCACCACAGAGGCAGTTGTCGCAGAGGGTGCCGAGGTGCTTGGCAGATGGCTGAAAGACTTCGTGAAGTGGAAGC
Organism: Sicyos edulis; assembly: GCA_036507275.1. Classification (NCBI taxonomy): domain Eukaryota; kingdom Viridiplantae; phylum Streptophyta; class Magnoliopsida; order Cucurbitales; family Cucurbitaceae; genus Sicyos; species Sicyos edulis. The sequence goes on from CM071854.1 coordinate 13,979,283, forward strand.
CAAAGAAGTTTGATGCTTTGGGAGATCCTTTAGCTGCAGCCAGATGGATTGCCCATCTGGAGTACACCTTTCTGATTATGGTGTGCCCCGATGTTCAGAGGCCGAGATGTGCAGCTCATGTGCTAAAAGGCACAGCTAGATGGTGGTAGGAGTCCACTCTGAGTGAGAGACCAGCTGGGTCTCCACCTGCCACCTGGGATTTCTTCAAGTCTGAGTCCAGGGCCAAGTATATTAGTGATGAGGCCCTGGAGAAGATGGTAGAGCTGTTCCAGAACCTGAAGCAGGGTTCATATTCTATTGAGAAGTATGAGAGGAAATTCTCTAAGTATGGGTATTTTGCTCTGCAGCTGATTGCTACCCTTGAGTTGAAGATACGGAAGTTTATTTCAGGTCTGAGGCAGGGTGTGTCCCAGGATGTCAGGGCCCAAGCTCCTGACACTTATGTTAGAGCAGTTCAGTTGGCGACCATTTATAATGGGAAGTACCTAGTTGAGCAGGTTGTCCCGCTCCGGTTCAGCGTCCTGTCCCAGTTGTAGTGGGGCAGAAGAGGAAGTTTGATTTTAAAGGAGACGGCCAGTACCACCAAGGGCAGTATCAAAACCGGGATCAGCGTAGAGCTCCGGTTCGCTTCCAGCCTCGCCAGCAGGGCGGTCCTCGACAGATTCCCTTATGTGCTACTTGTGGGAGAGCCCACACTGGAGTTTGTCAGGCAGGGCCCAGGCTATGTTATCTCTGTGGTAGGGAGGGGCATCTGGCCCGTTTTTGTAATCAGCCAGCTATGGCAGCTTAGCCGGCCAGCGGCGAACTCGCGGTCGGGTGTTTGCTACGACCGACAGAGGCCGAGCGCATGGATGCCGTTGTAAGGTGCACGCTACTTGTTTTAGATCACTGCGCATTTGTCTTGTTTGATTCTGGTTCTACGCATTCGTTTGTATCTATTATGTTTGCTGAGCATGCTAGTTTGAGATTAGAGCCTCTAGGATTTGAGTTGTCTGTTGCAACTCCTTCGGGAGTTAGTATGTTAGCTAGAGATAAGATTAAGGATGGCCGGATCGAGATATCCAGAGAGTTGCTTGTAGCTACGCTCATAGTCCTGCCTATGAGCGGTTTTGATGTGATTCTTGGAATGGAGTGGTTAGCTGCTAACCACGCGTTGATTGACTGCCACCAGAAAAAAGTGATGTTCAGGCCGCCGGGTCGGCCCAGCTTTAAGTTTCATGGAGTCCAGGGCAGAGTTTGCCCGCCGATGGTTTTAGCTGTGAAAGCTCGTCGTCTGTTAGCTCGTGGAGCTTGGGGCTACCTAGCCAAGTTGTCTGGGGAGAGCCGCCTGTAACGACCTGACCCGAAAGGGTTCTAAAATAGGCCGTTACCTCAATGCATGCATTACAAATCTACAGAAAATTTGCAAGATGGTGTCGGATTCTAAGTAAAAACTAAAACATAAAACATCCGTTTAAAAATCAACATCAATTCCTGAAACATGTCCCTATTTCCAAGCACCTGTTCCAAGACAAATACATTTCCAAAACTTACTCTGATCAGAGATTTATTTAAAACATACAAACTTTACAACAATGCTAGAATCCGGAAATACATTCAGAAAACACCCTACGGCTCCGTGCCCAACTACATGCATTCAGAGGACATTTAAATCATAACATAAACATAAGACTCAGAGTTGAACAACCGGTTTTCCATGATCACAGCTCCTCCTCCAGCCATCCTGTCTCGCACCATGGTTACCTGTGGAAAAACCACAAAAATAAGGGTGAGTAACGAATTACTCAGTAAGAATCCCCAACAGGGGTACAATACGATATAATCGGTCATCTAGTATCAAAGCATGCAAACAAGCGACTACCAACACGGATCATGGCTCAACGAGCTCATAAAACAAAGATCGGAGTAATCGGAAGTCTCCTACTTAGGCCTAAGGATTGGATACACCGACCAATCTCGGGACATCACCGAGGTATCTTTCACTCTGGGGGAATACATCGATCCAAAGAATGTCCTCAAGGGCCTCCTTGCCCTTGCACTATCTGGACTTACGGAGAGTACCCAAGTCCGGCTCTAATGAAGGAATGGTGTACTCACGACATTAGCCCGGGAGCTCTCGAACCGATAACTAACGGCGTGTGCGTGCACACCGCATCTTCGCCGCAACCGGCGTAAATGCGGGGCCTAAGGGCAAACTACGCGGGCCGGCACGCATGCCTATGACTCGAAAAAGCGGTGTCACCGATCACGAGCGCGAGGCCCTCGACGCTCATCATGCGGCAAAGATGATCCACCGACACGAAGCTAAGAACCGCCAAGGCGGGCTTACACCAATGGCGTGGTTCCGCTCTAGCGGAGCTACAAACTAGGCTTATGCCGAAGTGGGTAGCTAACTCCACAACCGACGGGTCGGGGGGAAGCAAGATACGTTATCGCGCACACTTTACTCCCCGACCGAGCTAAATCCACCTTGGCAACCTGGGAAACAAGATAAGTTATGCTGCGCACACTTTACTCCCGATCAGTGGAGACAAAGTACGTTATGTCCGCTCAACCTCTGGATGATGACAAACCCTACAACTCTATCTAAGAGTATAGAGGAAAATCAATGATTCCTGGCTAGCAAACAATGACCGACATCAAACTCGCTAACCTAGCATGATACTACGAGCTTAAGCAGGAATCATAAGCATGCTGGCAGAACAAACCTAGCATGGCACTAACATGTAAAATCAGGCAAACATGCTAGCAAGAATTCAATCAAACAGCTCTATTTCTAACATGCTCATAACAGTCAGCAAACAAGCAAGGCATATCATGAAAAATATCGCAGGGCCCACACAACTCCGGTAAGAAATCCTTACCTGGTCGGAAGGCAACAACACACAATAAAATAAACAGGGCTCGGCTCGGGAGCAACTCACGAGGCGCGGCTGACACGCGAACGAGCCGGCCATTTGACAGGCGGCGGCTAAAAGGCCGGGCCGGGCGCTGGCTGGGCCGTAGGGGACTCGCTGGGGCGCGCGGCGTGGCTCGGCACAGGGATGGCGCGCGAGCGCGAGCTCGACGAGCTATAGGGACGCGCGATCTGGCCGACATGGGCACGGACGACACGGGCGACGTGAGGGCTGGGCAGCCTGGCACTGTGCGGGGCGACTCGAGCACGGACGGACACGGCCTGGGCGAGAACTCGGGCGACGCGAGCAGGGCGAGATGGGAGACGCGACCTGGGCAGGGCCAGGGCGTGCGGGGGTTGGGCTCGGCGAGCTGGGGCTAGGGTGACCAAGTGGTTTGCTCGGCCGGGCTTGGTGGCATTTGTGGCGAGTGGGTGGGCTAGCTCTTGTCTAGCTTGGGAGAGCAGCAGTGGGTGGGGGCTCGGGGAGAGAGAGAGAGAGAGAGAGAGAGAGAGAGAGAGAGAGAGAGAGAGAGAGAGAGAGAGAGAGAGAGAGAGAGAGAGAGAGAGAGAGAGAGAGAGAGAGAGAGAGAGAGAGAGAGAGAAAGGGATTTTGGGAAAAAAAATAAAAGAAAATGGGAAATAAAAGGAAAATGGGAAAAAAGGGAAAATGTGGGATTTTATCCAAAAATCCATCCTTATCCACTTTTTAAAACCTCAAAATCCCATTTCTCGACTTCCTCCTTCGAGACCCGACTGAAGCAACCTTTTCCAATCAATAAAACTCACTTAAATCCAACTCCCAAAGCAACACTAAGGGCCCGACTCGAATCCCAAAGGAAACACCCAAACAACCATCACTTTGCCAAAGCCCAAACCACAACCGAGCATCCAACTGACTAGCCCAAACACCACGGGACTCGCAGCCAACAACAAACAAGCCTCGACAAAGGCAGGAGCTACCTCGAAGCCCTGAAAACCACAAATCCTGCTCGGGAGCCAAAAGACCAAAAAATACCCCAAGGGTCAAAACCGCTCTAATGACCCAACCACACAATCGAATCTTGACCCAAGGCACCTCGAAAATTGGAATAGGAAATCTGGTCATTACACCGCCACTCGCCGATCGTTGATCGTGCACCGGCCGTGCGAGGAGTTTACGGATGTGTTTCTGAGGAGTTACGTGGTTGCCTCAAGAGAGAGGTTGACTTCACAATCGAGCTCGAGCCAGGGACCCTCCCTATCTCGAAGGCTCCGTATCGTATGGCGCTAGCAGAGTTAAAGGAACTGAAGGTTCAGTTGCAGGAGATGCTAGATTGAGGGTTCATCCGTCCGAGTGTGTCCCCGTGGGGAGCACCAATTCTGTTCGTAAAGAAAAAGGATGGTTCGATGCGCTTATGTATTGATTATCGCCAGCTTAATAAGGTTACAGTGAAGATTAAGTACCCGTTGTCCCGTTGTAAAGACCCGACCCAAAAAGGGGTTCTAAACTGGGCCTTTACCTCAATGCATGCATTCAAACTAAAACATACAACATCCATTTAAAAAGTTAACATAAATTCCTGAAACCTGTCCCTGTTTCCAAGCACCTATTCCAAGACAAATACATTTCCAAAACTTACTCTGATCAGAGATTTATTTAAAACATTCAAACTTCCAACAGTTACAACAGTGCTAGAATCCAGAAAACAGTAAGAAAACAACCTAGGGCTCCGTGCCCAGCTACATGCATTCAGAGGAAAATAAGACATAAAGAATCATAGATAAAATTCAGAGTTCGACAGCTGGTTTCCATGATCACAGCTCCTCTTTCAGCCATCATGTCTCGCACCATGGTTACCTGTGGAAAACCACAAAATAAGGGTGAGTAACGAATTACTCAGTAAGAATCCCCAACCGGGGTACAATACGATATACATGGTCATCTAGCAGAATGGTATGCAAGCTATGAATATAAACACAGAAGAGAGACATAGCTTAAATCCACACATAAACTTCGGATGCCATCTCAGGGTCTTACTCCGGAATAATCCACCACACGATACGATCCTATAAGAGAAACAAGTCTCGGCCTCAACCTGTCTAATGTTGATACAAAAGGTGCACTGAACTCAAGATCCCGATGAGCTCTCTAGTCGGCGCTGTAATGAGCGTGTGCGCGCACCGCATGCTACTGCAAACCATGGAGGTGCCGGGTCTAGTGGCAAGCTGCCTAGGTTCAGTCACCATGCCTAACTAATCTCTGGATCAGTGTCACTAACATAGGGGTGTGAGACCTGGACACGTGAACTATGTCAGCCTGAACCACCGCACCTGAGGCTAAGGAACCGGTCGTGGTAGGCTTACACCAGGAAGTCGTCCTTGCCCTATCAGGTGGCAATCAAGGGCTACGGCCGAACACGCTGAGGACGTGCCGACTGTCGGGGACAAGGCAATGCCTAGTCATCATCCCGATCGTTGGGGCATTTAACAGTCTGCCACCCTCACCCAAGATTGCAGGGCCGGCCGTTAGGGTTAGCTAAACCCTAACGGTGGATCAGGGATGGAGTACTGCCTCGTACGTCCCTACCGTGGATGCAAGTTACGTAATGCATCCGAGCCCGGATGATGCTACCTATATGAACTCTAAACTATAACACAAACAGCGAACATTCCAAAACGTGCTCAACAGAAACAACGAACCTAGCATGGTACTACGAAGCAAGAACATATATCGAGCATGTCAGAACAGAACAACCTAGCATGGAACTAACATGAGAAACAATACGAGATTCATGCCAGTCAGAATTCAGAACAGAGCACCTATCCACTAACACGCTGATAAACACAGTCAAGCAAACAAACATCAATCACATATCATATCGCAGGGGCCACACAACTCCGGTAAGAAATCCTTACCTTGGTAGGGAGGCAACTACACACAAGAATCCTAAGCTGCGAACGATCCCGAGCTATCTAATGAGAACCTAACAAGCACAACAATAATCACAATCCATAGGCCTAAATGTAATAAAACAAACAGGGCTCTGCTCGAGAGCACTCACACCGCACGGGCTGGCGCGCGGACCGACGGGCTGCACGACACTAGGCGTTGATGGGCGGCAGGGCTGCGCGCGCACGCGGATGGGCTGGCTGGGCGCAGGCGAGTTGGCGAGGACAAGATGCGGGCGAGACGCGGGCGCGGCGTGCAGATGCGGACGGACGAACGCGGGCGTGCGGGCGCGAGCTCGGCTGGGCGATGGCGTCTGGTGCGTGCGACGGCTGCGACGGGGCTGCTGCTGGTGCGTGTGTCAGGGGCGACGGGGCTGCTGCTGGTGCGTGTGACAGGGGCGACGGGGCTGCTGGGCAGATCTGCTGCACGGCTGGACTCCTCTCGGCTAGCTACACAAAACACACACTTACCTCTTTTTCACTCGGCCATCAAGAACATCAATCGGAGAAGAAGAAGAGAACGATAAATCTTACCCGGAATGACACAACGGAGCTGCTAGGGAGATGGAATTCGGCTTGGAGCTTGGGAGAGAATAGTTTGGGCTGCCAAGGTTGATTTGGAGAAGAAACAACAACAACCCTAATTCCTTTTCTTTTAATCAAATGCACCAAAATCCCAAGGACTCAAGGCTTACCAAGATATGCCGCGGGAAGAGTAACAAGAGCTCCCAATAGCTCAACTGGCACACTACCCAACAAGCTTCCCGGAGACCTGGGTTCGAATCCCAACAACAGCACTTATAATTTTTAATTTTTCTTTTGCATCTCACCATGCCCAAACACATCTACAAAGTATCAAAATCCTACTTAAGTCCATCCCATAATTTTAACAACTTAAAAAGACATAAACGGCCCTGATGGCCCGACCAAATTACCAAAATACTCCTAGGGCATACATGGAAGACCGGGATGAAAACTTGGGCCGTTACACCCGTATTGATGATTTTTCGACCAGCTTCAGGGAGCTTCCGTGTTCTCCAAGATAGATTTGAGATCCGACTACCATCAGTTGCGGATCAGAGATGCCGACATTCCTAAGACAACTTTCAGGTCTAGATATGGTCACTACGAGTTTGTGGTCATGTCGTTCGGATTGACTAACGCCCCAGCAGCGTTCATGGACATGATTGTAAAGACCCGACCCGAATGGGGTTCTAAAATAGGCCTTTACCTCAGTGCATGCATTCAAAGCTAAAATCAAAATGCAAAATGGTGTTTCGGATTCTAAGTAAAAACCATAACATAAACATTCATTTAAAAGTCAACATAAAATTCTTGAAACCTGTCCCTGTTTCCAAGCACCTGTTCCAAGACAAATACATTTCCAATACTCACTCTGATGAGAGATTTATTTAAAACATTCAAACTTTCCAATGGTTACAAAAGGGCTAGAATCCGGAAATACATTCAGAAAACAACCTAGGGCTCCGTGCCCAACTACATGCATTCAGAGGACCTTTAAAACATCAAAACATAAATACAAGACTCAGAGTTGAACAACGGGTTTCCATGATCACAGCTCCTCCTCCAGCCATCCTGTCCCGCACCATGGTTACCTGTGGAAAACCACAAAATAAGGGTGAGTAACTAATTACTCAAGAAGAATCCCAACCGGGTACAATACGAAAACATCTCATTTAGCACACCGACGTGCAACCATACAATGACTTAGAGCAAAACGGTAGGTTTAGGCTATGTGCTAACACTAGAGTTAGCCTAACAAGGGCTTTCAACTACAGCCTATCCTAGGTTCTACACCTGGATGCCCATCGGGGTCTTACACAACCTAGGATACAATGACACAATGATGCCCATCGGGGACTTACACACAAGGATGCCCATCGGGGTCTTACACCTACAAACAATGATGCCCATCGGGGTCTTACACATACGGATGCCCATCGGGGTCTTACACCTCAATCAATGATGCCCATCGGGGTCTTACACCTACGAATGCCCATCGGGGTCTTACACCTCTAGCCATCAATGCTGCCCAACGGGGTCTTACACATCTAGGATGCCCATCGGGGTCTTACACCAGCTAGGATCACAAAGATGCCCATCGGGGTCTTACACCTCTAGCTATCAATACTGCCCAACGGGGTCTTACACATCTAGGATGCCCATCGGGGTCTTACACCAGCTAGGATCACAAAGATGCCCATCGGGGTCTTACACCTCTAGCTATCAATCTTTGCTCAACGGGTCTTACACATCTAGGATGCCCATCGGGTCTTACTCCAGCTAGGATCACCGAGATGCCCATCGGGTCTTACACTCTTAAGCGGCCTTATGATGCCCATCGGGGCTTACACACAAGAGGAACAAAGCAGCAAGTGCCCATCGGGGACTTACCTACATTATGGATCACCTGCCTGACACTAACATGGAACTATCAGAATATAACAGGAACAAGAATATGCCAAGATAAAAGACCCTAGCCTGTAACTACTATAACAGGAACACCAGTACAACACAAACACGGAAGCAAGAGAAAACATGTAACCTATCCACTAGAATATAACAGGAACAAGAATATTCCAAGATAAAAGACCCTAGCCTGTAACTACTATAACAGGAACACCAGTACAACACAAACCCGGAAGCAAGAGAAAACATGTAACCTATCCACTAGAATTTCATACAATCACAAGATATGGCATACTATCAATTATTCGCAGGGTCCACACAACCTCGGTAAGAAACCCTTACCTGGTCGGAAGGCAACTACACACAAGAATCCTAAGCTGCGACCGATCCTGAGCTAGCTAATGAGAACATAACAAGCATAATAATTATCACAATCCATAGGCCTAAATATAATAAAATAAACAGGGCTCAGCTCGGGAGCAACTCACGCGGCATGGCTGATGCGCGGACGGACACAGCTGACGTGGCGGGTCATTCTTGGCGGAGCGAGATGGGCGGCAGGGTCGCATCTTTCAGGTGACAGACAGTCGGGTTGGGCGCAGCAAGCTGGACGCGGGTGGGAGAGCGGCATGGCACGGGCGCGCGGGCGCTGGCGACGCAGACGCTACCGGGGGCGACGGCGACGCGGCGCCGCGGCAGCGCGAGCTTCTGGCAAGACGATGTGGGCACACCGGGCTGGTGCGACGACAGCTAGGGCGTGATGGCAGGCTGCTGGGTGACGCAGGTGCTGGCTCGGCTAGGCGATGGGCGGGTGGCCGTATTCGGCCTTCTTTGGGAAGGGCGGGGCTGGCGCGGCCCATTCTTTGGCCGGGGCCGGCCAGTCTGCTGGTTGGCCGGGATGATGAACGGTGGAGGAGCTGCTCGGTGGAAAGCTTGGGCGGCCATGGTGATTTGGAGAAGACAAGCCAAAACCCTAATTTCCCATCCTTTTAATCAAATGCACCAAAACCCCAAGAACTCAAGGCTAACTAAAATATGTTATGACAGAGCAACAAGATCACTTGGTGGCTCAACTGCAAGGCCCCGCTCTAGCACACAAGGCCACACGGCTCGAATCTCTAGCCACGCAACATTAAATCCCTATTTTTCTTTTGCATCTCTCCATGCCCAAACACATCCACAATGCATCAAAATCCTACTTAAGACCATCCAATAATTTTAACAACTGAAAAAGACATAAACGGCCCGACCAAATTACCAAAATACCCCTAGGGCATACCTGGAAGACCGGGATGAAAAACCTGGGCCGTTACAATGATGGATAGGGTGTTCAAATCATTTTTGGACAGCTTCGTCTTCGTGTTCATTGACGACATTCTGATCTATTCGAGGACTAAGGAGGATCATGCAGAGCATTTGAGGCGAGTGTTGACAGCTTTGAGGGAAAACCAGCTTTTTGCGAAGTTTTCCAAGTGTGATTTATGGTTGGAGCAGGTGGCCTTCCTAAAGCGTGTACGGCAGAAGAGTTAGAGCTCGTATGTTGACGGCTCAGAGCAGGCAGAAGAGTTACGCCAATGTACGGCGTCGAGATTTAGAGTTTGAGGTTGTACATCACGTGTTTTTAAAGGTTGCACCGATGCGAGGTGTGTTGAGGTTTGGTAAGCGAGGGAAGTTGAGTCCCCGTTTTGTTGGACCGTTTGAGATTCTTGAGAGGATTGGCAGAGTTGCATATCGGTTAGCCTTACCTCCGTCGTTGTCAGCTGTGCATAGTGTGTTTCATGTATCAATGTTGAGGCAGTATGTGCCAGACCCATCGCACATTGTGGACTTTGAGCCTTTGCAGCTGAATGAGGATTTGAGCTTCGAGGAGAAGCCAGTGAAGATTCTTGCCTTTGAGACGAAGACGTTGCGTAATCATGAGATCCGTTTGGTAAAGGTTCATTGGAGGAGTCAGAGTTCAGAGGACGCCACTTGGGAGCGAGAGGACGAGATGAGATTGCATTATCCTGAGCTGTTTCAGTCTTAAGGACTTTCGGGGACGAAAGTCATAAAAAGGAGGGAATATTGTAACGGCCCAGGTTTTCATCCCGGTCTTCCAGGTACGTCCCAAGGTATTTTGGTAATTTGGTCGGGCCGTTTCTGTCTTTTTCAGCTGATAGTATTATTGGATGGTCAAATGGAGGGATTGGTTGCTAGGTGGATGTGTTTGGACATGTAGGGATGCATAAATAAAATAGTGGATTTAAAGTGTAGCTGTTGGGTTTCGAATCCAGGTTTCCAGAGAGTCAGAGGAGTGGTGTTGACGATTGTGCCACAAGTCGATATTGATGCTCATTCTGCGGTATGTCTTGGTTTGCTATGGATTTTTGGGATTTGGGTGTGTTTGATTAAAAGAAGAGAAAATAGGTTTTGTTCATTCTTTTCTTCTTCAATCCTCTTTGCCACCCCATCTCTCTCCCAAGCTTCGTGCGTGCGTCTTCTCTTCGAGAGCTCCATCGATCGTCGTCCCTGGTAAGTGTTCTCGATCTTCTTCTTCTCTCTTTCGTTTGATGTGATAATTGCTATCTGAGAGAGGAGAGCTGAGTTTTTGGTGTTGTGCAGCCAGCCGTGCAGCAGCCTCATCGCCCCTGCCTGACGCCCATCCATTACACCAGTCGAGCAGCAGATCGTGTTGCCCATCGCCCCTGCAGCGCCGTCGCAGCTCATGCCCCTGCAGCGCCGTCGCGTCGCCCATCGCTTGCAGCAGCCAATCGCAGCTGTTGCAACCAGCCCATCGCGTCGTCCATCGCCTGCATCTCGCGCAGCCAGCGCTCAGTGTCGCATCGTCGTCCGTGCAGCCCCAGCGCCGTGTCATGTCGCCCAGCTCCAGCTCGAGCCCGTCGCGCGCGAGCAGCAGCGCCCGCGCGTCGCGCGCGCGCGCCGCGACGCGCTAACGCCGCCGTCCGCTGAGCCAGTGCCGTGCCATCGTCAATCGCTCGCTGGCCAGCGCCGCGCACAAAGACGCCAAAGCGCCGCCACTGACGGCCGTCTGTCGTAGCGCGCAGCCACCATGCCGTGTTCCCGTTAACTACCTCGGGTTCGTTTGCAGCATAGGACCTTTGTGAGTTATTGCCTTCCGACCAAGGTAAGGATTTCTTACCGGAGTTGTGTGGGCCTTGCGATATATTCTGTGATTGCTGTTTGTGTGCTTGTTTATGTTTATCAGCATGTTAGTGGATAGGTGCTCTGCATTCGAATTAAGTGGCATGATTCTCGTGTTGTTTCTCATGTTAGTTCCATGCTAGGTTGTTACATTCGCATGCTCGTTATCTGTTCTTGCTTCGTAGTATCATGCTAGGTTCATTGTTTCTCATTGAGCACGTATTGGAATGTCTTTGTTATTTGTTATAGTTTAGAGTTCGATGTAACAATGATTTCCTATTCCGATTTTGAGGTGCCTTGGGTCAAGATTCGGTTGTTTGGTTAGGTTTTAGAGCCGTTTGGCCCCTTGGGGGTATTTTGGTCTTTTGGCTCTTCGGGCAGGATTTGTGGTTTTCAGGGCTTCGAGGTAGCTCCTGCCTTTGTCGAGGCTTGTTTATTGGTGGTGCGAGTCCCGTGGTGTTTGGGCTAGTCGGTTGGATGCTCGGTTGTGGTTTGGGCTTTGGCAAAGTGTTGGTTGGTTGTGTGTTTCCTTTGGGATTCGAGCCCAGGAGCCTTTAGTGTTGCTTTGGGAGTTGGATTTAAGTGAGTTTGATTGATTGGAAAAGATTGCTTTGGTCGGGTCTAGGAGGAGGAAGCGGAAATGGGATTTTGAGGTTTTAAGTGGATAAGGATGGAAAATGGAATTAAAATCCCATTTTTCCCTTTTTTTCCCATTTTCCTTTTTATTTCCCATTTTTCTTTTCTTTTTCCCCAAAATTCATTTTTTTCAATTTTCTCTCTCTCTCCCCGAGCACCCACCTTGGCTCTTGAATTTCTTGCCCGAGCGGCCCTAGCTCGCCTGGCGCCAGCGCAGCCTCGCCGCCAGCCGAGCCCCGCCTGCGCAGTCGCGCGCGCCCCAGATCCTCCCCGAGTCGCCACGATCGCCCGCTCGCCGTCGCACGGTGAGGGTATCGCGCACCAGATCTGCCGTCCGCCGCTTCGCGCGCTGCGCGCGCTGCGCGCTTGCCTGCCGTGCCGTCGCGTCGCCCGGCCGTGTCACCGAGGCGCCCGAAGTCGCGTCCCTATAGCGCGTCGTCGCGCCGCCGCGCCCTGCGCCTGCTTTGCTCGCCGCGCGTTCAAGCGCCCCTCGCTCGCCCGCCCTGCGCCCGGTAGCGTCTGTCTGCGCCATCACCGCTGGCCGCCGTGCTGTGGCTCGTTCAGCGTGTCACCGCGCCTCGTGAGTTGCTCGGTGAGCCGAGCCTCATTTATTTTAGTGTATTTAGGGCTATTTTATGATTATTGATGTTTTTGTTTGGCTCGTTATAGGATGCTCGGGTTCGATCGCAGTTATTTTATTGTGTGTTGTTGCCTTCCGACCAGGTAAGGATTTCTTACCTGAGTTGTGTGGGCCCTGTGATATTTTCATGATTTGTCTTGCTTGTTTGCTGACTGTTATGAGCATGATAATAATAGAGCAGCTTTGATTGATTTTCTGCTAGCATGTTTGCTTGATATTACATGTTAGTGCCATGCTAGGTTTGTTCTGCCAGCATGTTTGTGATTCCTGCTTAAGCTCGTACTATCATGCTAGGTAGTGTGATTGATGTCGGTCTTTGCTTGCTAGCCAGGAATCATTGCTTTTTCTCTGTACTCTTAGATAGAGTTGTAGGGTTTGTCATCATCCAGAGGCTGAGCGAACATAACGTACTTTGTCCCCACTGATCGGGAGTAGTGTGCGAAGCATAACGTATCTTGCTTCCCCCCCCCCGGTCGCTAAGGTGGATTTAGCTCAGGTCGGGAGTAAAGTGTGCGAAGCATAACGTATCTTGCTACCCCCCCCCCCCGACCCGCCGGTTGTGGACTTAGCTACCCACTTCGGCTAGAGCCTAGTTTGTAGCCTGCTAGAGCAGAACCTTGCCAACGGTGTAAGCCTACCTCGGCCGGTTCTTAGCTTCAGGTAGGTGGATCAGGCTGCACAGATGAGCGTCGAGGGCCTCGCGCTACTGTGATCAGTGACACCGCTTCCAAGTCATAGGCATGTGCACCTGGCCCGCGTAGTTTGCCCTTAGGCCCCCGCATTTACGCCGGTTGCAGAGGAGCATGCGTGTGCGCGCACACACGCGTTAGTTGCTTGGGTTCGGAGAGCTCCCCCGGGCTAATGTCGTGAGTACACCATTCCTTCCGTAGAGCCTGACTTCGGGTACTCTCCCGTAAGTCCAGATTAGTGCAAGGGCAAGGAGGCCCTTGAGGACATCCTTGGGATCGGTTTTTGAGCTGATCAATTGGCTGAGGGAGAAAGACCCTCAGAGATGTCCCAGGATTGGTTAGGATAACCAATCATTAGGACGGAAGTAGGAGACTTCCGATGACTCCAGATCTTGTTTTATGAGCTCGTTGAGCCATGATATGTGTTGGTAGCTGTTTGCTTGCATGCTTTGGTACTAGATGACTGATTATATCGTATTGTACCCCGGTTGGGGATTCTTACTGAGTAATTCGTTACTCACCCTTATTTCTGTGGTTTTTCCACAGGTATCCATGGTGCGAGCCAGGATGGCTGGAGGAGGAGCTGTGATCATGGAAAACCCGTTGTTCAACTCTGAGATTTATGTTTATGATTTAAATGTTCTCTGAATGCATGTAGTTGGGCACGGAGCCCTAGGGTGTTTTCTGAATGTATTTCCGGATTCTAGCATTGTTGTAAAGATTGTATGTTTTAAATAAATCTCTGATCAGAGTAGGTTTTGTAAATGTATTTGTCTTGGAACAGGTGCTTGGAAACAAGGACAGGTTTCAGGAAATTAAATGGATGTTTTGTGTTTTGGTTTTTACTTAGAATCCGAACACCATCTTGCAAATTTTCTGTAGATTTGTATGCATGCATTGAGGTAACGGCCTATTTAGAACCCCATTCGGGTCGGGTCGTTACATCTGATAGGTAGCATCATCCGGGAGAGGATGCATAACGTAATTTGCATCCGTGGCAGGGACGTGCGAGGCAGTACTTCGTCCCTGATTCGTCGTTAGGGTTTAGCTAACCCTAACGGCAGCCAGGGCAATCTTAGGTGAGGGTGGCAGACTGTTAAATGCCCCAACGGTCGGGGGAATGACGAGACATTGCCTTGTCCCAGGTAGTCGACACATCCTCAGCGTGTCGGTCGTAGCCCTTGATTGCCACCTGATAGAGCAAGGACCGGTTCCTGGTGTAAGCCTACCACGGTCGGTTTCTTAGCCTCAGGTGCGGTGGTACAGGCTGACATAGTTTTCGTGTCCTGGTCTCACACCACTATGTTCAGTGACACCGATCAAGAGATTTGTTAGGCATGCGTACTGGACCAGGGAAGCTTGCCCTAGACCCAACACCCCCCTGGTTTGCAGCAGCATGCGGTGCGCGCACACGCTCATTACAGCGCTGACTCGAGAGCTCCTCGGGATCTTGAGTTCAGTGCACCTTTCGTATCGACAGTAGGAAGGCTGAGGCCGAGACTAGTTTCTCGTATAGTATCGTATCACGTGGTAGTTTTCGGAGTAAGACCGTATGATTGCATCCGAGGTTTATGTATGGAGTAAAGTGATGTGCTCTCTTCTACGTTTATATTCATAGCTTGCATACATTTATGATAGATGACCAGTTATATCGTATTGTATCCCGGTTGGGGATTCTTACTGAGTAATTCGTTACTCACCCTTATTATGTGGTTTTCCACAGGTAACCATGGTGCGAGACAGGATGGCTGAAGGAGGAGCTGCTGATCATGGAAACCAGCTGTTAAAACTCTGAGTCTTGTGTTTATGTTTCTTTGTGTTTTTATTGTCCTCTGAATGCATGTAGTTGGGCACGGAGCCCTAGGTTGTTTTCTGGATTCTGACACTGATGTAAACTGTTTTGGATTTTGAATGTTTGTAATAAATCTCTGATCAGAGTACATTTTAAATTGTATTTAGCTTGGAACAGGTACTTGGAAATAGGGTCTGGTTCCAAGATGTTTTACATTTGGTTTATGAATGGATGTTTACCGTTTTTAGTGTTATTCAGAGTCTGGCATGCAACCCTGCATAGTGTTTCCTAAGTTTTTAAAGCATGCATTGAGGTAAAGGCCTAGTTTAGGACCCCATTCCGGTCGGGTCTTTACATATAATTATATAAAAAAATTCAATGAAATTGAGCAAGCGATAGAAGGAAACGTAAGTGAGGGATGCCCATCAAGCCGTAAAAAGAGAGAATTCACTTCGAAAAAAGAAGAGATGAATCAATCCTAAAGGGAGCAAAGAAGCTTAAAGCGAGTGATTAAATCCTTTTGATTGGTAAAGGGTATCAGAACCTCGAAGCATAAGTTCTGGGCTCAAAGGGGTTTGCACGAGTGGATGGTTGTAGCAAATCGCCAAACAGAGTTCTTTGAATTATAAAAGCATTGCCCAGTATGGTCCAGTTATAGAGTAGCTTAACTTATAAATTTACTTGAATGCTCAAATTGATATGTGTTGCTTCGTAGGGTCAACTCTCCATGTTAACAAAGAGAATCGCCTGGACTCGTGCAAGTGTACACGATATGAGTAGCAAGTGATAAGTATTTTATATTGTACTCGTCTGGGACTAGAATGTGTGGGACTATACTTTTTAGGTGTGTTCAAAGTTTAGTTAGGTTCTATTCTTTAAAGCAAATAAAATAAGAAGATTTGCTGTTGGATTTCTAAACTAGGAATGTATAACAAAATAAAAGGCAGATTGTAAAATGATAGTAACTATTTGTATAGATATCCAAATGACATAAAATTAATTTCGAGCTATCAAGAACATATTCTAGAACTTTCACCCAAAATTAAGATCATTCAGATATCATACTAAAATGTTATCGCTAAAACAAATAGAAAATAAATGTGTAGAATTTTCAAACAGGAGTAGAAGGTTAAAAAATTCATAACTTAATCTATAGAGCTCTGATTATCCCGAAATAAAATTCTACAGATCATTGATAGAATAGAAAATATTTATAATAAACTCCAGCATATTCGGATATCAAAATCTGAAGTTATTACGAAAATAAAAAAGAGTGAACGCACATGAATTTAGAATGCTGCAGAACTTTTAAAAAATTGTAATTCAGCCTAGAAAACTCTGATTGACATGAAAAAAATCCTATAGGTCACTAACAGAGCAAGTAATATACAGTTAAAATTTCATAATAAACGAATTTCCAACTAAAAAGTTATTGCGAAAATAATACAGAGTAAACATGCAGGAAATCCATAACATTGCAGAAACTTTAAAAAATCATTAATCAGGCTAGAGAACTCCGATGGATTTAAAACGAAAAATTATCAACCACTAACAAGACAGAGAATGTGCACAGTAAAAGAATTGAGGGTAAAAGGAATTTAGAAACATATTCTGAAAAGCGTATAATGAAAATTGCAAAAATGAATATGTCAAATTTGAAAGAAAGGCTTCGATTAAAGGGGTTGAACATGCTTGAGGGAAATTTAATTTGATCATTCTAATGGTATAACATGTTTATTCTAGATGTTTAACAAAGTCCCTCTCGGGTATCTTGATTTTAAACATCTAATTTCTCAATTAGATGCCAATTTTTAGACATGCATAGACAATTAGTAAATCAACTATCCCTAGCCAATTTTAAATCACGGTTAAGACCTATCGACCTAAGGTGTTAATGATGTGATCTCAAACTAACATTTTTCTCAAAATTACTAGCAATCACACTTTTATGTAGACTCTTAATCGACTAAAGCGTTGAATTATATTGCATAAAAAACAATTAACAGAATCATCCACATCAAATTTTTTACCCTTACAAACGTCTACCTCCCCTTAAAGTTGCCTCGAACAATTTAGTTCATGGCTAAAGGGGGAAAGAATGAGATATTCCTCGGGAACATGATTCTAAAAGAACAAAATTTGAGAAATTAAAAAAAAATTAAAAGATGAAGAGAAAATATCGAATTCTTTATTGGATTATCAAATTGTCTTCAAGGATAAAGAAAAGAATCTCGAAGTGGAAAATCCAGAAGAAACCTCTAAGCTACTGTGTGTTCTATGGGAGGGAAAAATATTACGTAAAAGAAATTAAAAGAAAAGAGAGAAGTGAAAAATCTAACATAATTTCCCTTGTATTTTACAAAAAATAAGTATCTTAAATAAATAAATAAATAAATAACAACATATTTCTCTAACAGTTCTCCTATTAAATTTCTCAATTTTTGACTTGTCAAATTGTCATCAACTCCTCATTTTTTCACTTTTGTCCCAACACATCATTGACTTTGCAATCTGCACCCAAATGTACCTAAACATTAAATAAGTCAAATTAGCCATAAATAACTTAAATAAATCTTAGAATTTAGTTCAAAAGGCAAAATTTCTAACTTATTCAAATTTTAGTGTGCTTTTCTATAAATTTCATATTTTTTTCCAATTCTCTCCTTAATTTCTCTAATTGATTCAAGTTTAGACTAATAATCATTTATTCTTGTTTCTATTTAAACTTAATTTATTCTCATTTGTAGAGTTATCAATATGTTGATTGCTTGAGCAGGGTTGAATGAGCGATGTGCCGCTATTCC
Organism: Sicyos edulis; assembly: GCA_036507275.1. Classification (NCBI taxonomy): domain Eukaryota; kingdom Viridiplantae; phylum Streptophyta; class Magnoliopsida; order Cucurbitales; family Cucurbitaceae; genus Sicyos; species Sicyos edulis. The sequence continues at coordinate 13,997,239 of CM071854.1, forward strand.
TGAGGAAGTTTGGTAAAAAATGAATGTTCTCAATTAAAGTTGAGCTATTACTCGAGACAAGCAATAATTCAAGTTTGGGATGTGATAACTCTCAAGAATTTAGAGTTAATTAGCTTAAGACAATATTGTTTTGCTTGAACTTCACTACATTTAAGTAAAATTTTGCTTACAATTTCACTCTAGCCTTATGTTTAGGCAAACTGTCAAATCCTTTAGTTTTATGATTAGAATGCTATTTTTTAGGTTCGTTGTAGCAAAAAGTGCATGATGGAATGAATCTAAGTTTGTATGTTTAAAGTTTTGATATTTCTAGTTTGCTGCAGCATTCCATGGAGTGCGCATGATGCGGCGATGAGAGCCTCGCTAGAGAAAGACAATTCCTATGAAGATTGGCACTCGAAAAATATCCAAAGAGCGGACGCATGTCAGAGATCCCAAGAGATGCCTTTCAATCCTAGCCGTTGCTTTTTAACCGCTCTATCAAGTCCAAGGGACGCGAATCGTGGAGCAGGCAATGTCAGAAGTGGAGCAGGCAGAGCAGAGGATCGTGGGGCAGAGTTTGTCGGCTCTGCTTCAAATAGCCAACTCCTTCCGTTTCAAGAGAGCCAAGATCAAGATATCGTTTTCCTTGCCATTTTTCCAATTTTTTTTATCAACTCCTTACCTTGGTTTTATTTTATTATTTTGGACTTAGCTACACCAGAGCTTTGCTCCGTTCATTGTAGTTCTTTTCTTAGCCTTTCTAGAGTAGCTTTAATAGTAAGTTTAGCTTCGTAGCTCTCTAGGACTGCTCAGAGTTGCTGCTTTAGTGAATCCGACCAAGACCCTTCTTAACTCCATCTCTTACTTGCTTTCTTGTAGTGAACTTTTACGCGTTTAAGCGATTGAATGAAGATGCATGTTGCTTATCTTGTTGCTTTAAGTTCTCTTTACATTATGAGTAGCTAAACTTATCATCAGGAGGAAAATAAGCAAGTATGGTAGTTCGAGTTGCATAGGGGCAGGGGCAAGGAGATGATGAACTATAAATGCGCTATGTTAACTTTAAATACATTCGGTCTAGTTAACCATTTTTATTATCTTTATTTCGTTTTCGAGAGAAAAGGAATAGAGAGAACTTGCATGTTATACACTAGATTCGTTAGGATTTACTTGCAATTTAAAGAACGCTTAGATATAAGGTTTTTACTAGTGTTGTTGGCTCTGTGGGTATTTTTATGCTTGAGCTCGAGAGAGCATGTGTAGAGAAAATCAATAGTTTGCTTCTTACCATTAACCCCCGTCACAACAGCAAAAAACCCGAAAGTCCTAACCTCCTTTCGATAACCTTTTAATCTAGACAAAGTTACTCCTAGATTCATTAGATTCATTGCATCGCCACAATTCCATTTCATTATTCAGAATTTTATTTCGTTTCATCATTTACTTTTATACGAACGTAGTTATAGCCCATTACAATTTTCACCCCCACCAACTCGACTCTTAATCAAAACTTGTGATAACAAGGACAGTATATACTTGCACATTATTGAATCTAGGCACGCTTACTTTATTTTACTTCGATATTATTTCGCCTAAGCGAATCAGTATCGTTGTATAGCGTGACCTTGTACTCCCAACAACCACATCATTTATTTGTTTATTACCTCGTATGTAACATGTTTTTTTTAGTTCGACTACATGTAGGTAACAATTTGAACTTTTATATATATATATATATATATATATATATAATTCTAAAATTTATCATTTGCTTAAAAAATAATTATTATTCTTCCAAAGTTGTTATATTGCCCTTTAAAATTCATAGATGTTTTTAAACAACCATAGAAATAAAAATCATTTAGAATGTTGGACGCAAGCGATAGCAAAGAATGATACGGCAGATTAAACATTCAACCAAAATTTTACCCAAGTTTCCACAAGTTTTCTCGTCTAATAGTTAATTTTGTTTTTGAAGATTAATAGTAATATTGTAATTTTAGAAATAGTAGTACTATTTTTTTCTAAGGGTTTCAAAAAGAAAAAAAAATTGATAAACCAAACCAAAAATTTTAAAGGTTGGATTGGATTATAGTACTATTTACGTTAACTTAAAGATTTTATGCTTTTCATTGGTTGAGTTGGTTTTTGAATTGACAAATGTTTTGCTCATTTAATCCAACTCAATTTCAATTAAGAAATATAGTATTATATAAAATGTGTGTAAAATTAATAAATGAGATAAATCTTAGTATATTGGCAAGAAACATACAAATCAAGATAGACAACCTATGGTTAAGTTAGTATCATGTATTATTTCTTTATTTTTATTTTACATATATATGAACTATAGGTTGAATCTTGGAGAGAAATTATATTTTCACTTCAAAAAAAAAAAAACATCTTAGAGAAAAAAAAAAGAATAAAACCCAAAAACCTTATCTAACTCAATCCGAAATACATAGATTTGAATAGATTGGTGGATTAACCAAACAATAAATTTGAATTAATATAAAAAGGCTACCTAAGCTAACCCAATTTGGATCAGGTACACTCTTAACTTTTCCAATATAAATAAGAAAATTAAATGATGTGTGTTTTTTTTTAAATGTATAATTTGGCACCAACTCATGGTGCACCCATATTGTTCATAACTTGGTAGAAAAGAAAAAGGGAAAACAATGGTGTAAATTAAAAGAGAGAAGGGTTATTTTTATTAAAAGAGAATTGAATAACAATCATGTGAAGGAAGAAGAGAAAGACGACATGTCGCGAAGCTGAGAGTTAGAGTTAGAAGAGGAAGAAGAAGAAGCAGAAATAGAGGACTGGGCGGACGACAAGTCGGAGGAGCGCCTTCTCAAGATTTGCTTCATGCCGTCCGTGACTCTAACGGCAGGGTTAGACTTAAACTTGCGGCAAAAGAGCATGTGAGCGCTAACCGCAGCTTGAATCCCCGACGGTGGCGAAGTTTTGGATCTGAAAATCTCGTCGCGAACGGCCTCGCAACAGAGGCCGCAAAGCCATTTGGCGTCGAAGTTAGCCTTCACTTGAGAAATGTAAGGTTGTGTGCATTCTTCTTTCAGTCCGCAACACTCGCACTTTACTACTTCTATCTCTTCCATTTTTTGCAACAATTTCTTTTTGCTTTTGCTTTTGTTTTTTAAAGCTTCAAAATGTGTATGTGCTAAAGAAGAAGAAGAGGGAGTTTGATTTGACTCCAAGTTGAAAGTGGGCTTTACTTTCCTTTATGTTTTTTTTTGTTTCCTGATATCACTCTCACCTTTTTTTTCTGTATAAGAAGATTTGCTGGTCGGATTAGAATTCAATAAAATTACTCTTGTTTGCCGTTAAAATTTAATTTTGTGTGTATAAATTATATATATTAGGCAGCAGTATAAATGTAGCTTTGTTTGAGTAAGTGAAAATTTATTAGTTTTTCTCTACTACAAAAATTGTTAGTCATCTATAACAACTTTTTTTAATAATTCCAGACAAAAATAGTAATTCAACAGTATTCATGTATTTTCATTCTTAAAACGTTATGAGTTTAAATTCTTTATACTTCAATTGTAATTGAACTAATTTTTTTTTAATTGTACAAGTAGTGAAACATTCGCAATATATAATACTCAAATGTGTCAGCAAAAAGCAACATGTTTATTTAGCACGGAACTTTTAAAGCCCAATTAAAAAAAGTTAGTTCAAGCTATAGATTTGAATATTAAACTTTTATAACATTTTTATTATGTTTTAACCAAAAAAATTATGATTTTTTGACATGTAAGCTTAAGTCAAAATAGTAGTTAATATCATATAATTTTTTTTAAAATGTTCAACTCTACTAGTTTATGTGTTTGGATTGATTTGATAAGATTGAAAGTTCGGTGAAAAATAAGTCGATGAATTAAGTAAGATTTTGTAGTACAACAAGGTATAAAAATAGGAACTTCAAACTTTTAAGAGGAATTGATAATAATTACCGTTGAGCTATTTTCATATTGGCAAGTTCAGTCAGGTAGAAGGTAAATTTGTTTTCTTTTTTCGATTGGATACAAAGAATATAATATATATATATATATAGTTGGCATAAGAAAGAACCTATTATATATATATATAAAATAGGTTCTTTCTTATGCCAACTAGAGTATTAGCTTATCAAAAGAGTTGATGGTGTGTTACCTTGGTTGTAATTCAATTAACCTTCATGAACATGGATCTAATTTTGAAAATCAATATTTGATTCTCATATTATTTGAGACAAGATAGTATCCTACATAAAAAAAAAATAGTAGTTCAATGACATTAATGTGTACTCAATACAAAAATTATTAAAAAATTATGGACTTTCATAGAATTAAAATTAAAAAATAAAATAAAATAAAATAAATAAAAGGGTTGTTTCTTAATTATGATGATGGTGCTACTTTTTTTTTAAGATTAAAATTATTGGGAATGACGGAATTCAAACTCAAAATCTCTTGATCATTGCATCTAAGAAAAAAGATAGAAGGATCAATTTAGAAAGAGAAATCTGCATAATTTCCTCCATGTTCTAAGCTCCGAACATGGGGCAGTGGAAAATGAAACAAAGGTAGGTCAAGGGTGGCCCAAAGTTGGCCCTTTCTAGCAATTAATATTTGATGGTTGGTCCCATTAAAATCCAAAAAGGAAATATGTGGAAATAAAAGACTCCACTTTACCCCTTTTAATTAGAGAACACTAGCTCTCTAATAATTCAATTCATTAAATTTCAAAGATTTTAAAGAAAAACATTAAAATGTCACTTTTTTTTAAGGAGATGCACACTAAAATGAAATTATAATTAGTACTAGGTGAATGTCTATACTTTTCCATTTTAGATTTACAAAATGGAAACCAGACAAAATCCTATCAAAAGTTTCACATTGGAGAGTGTACTAAATGAAGCTTGATTTAGCACCAATCAACTTTAGTTTAACTTTTTTGTCTATAAATACAGAACTCTAATAACATTTGATACAATTTAATAACTATAAAATTACATTCGATTTTCTTCTTCCATCAAATATTGTTGGATACAAAAACTAATCTAGTCAATAACATTTCTTTTAGTATTTGAAAATTGAAGGATTTGAACTACCCACCTTATCAAAAATATATACCAACAGGATGAGTCGGGTTTAGCATTTCAAATTCGAATTCGAACACAAATGATTAGTGTAAAATTGTTTTCAAATGAAAAAAAAAAATGTAGAGAACATTATTGACACAGAAAAATAGTCTTTGGAGTGAAAATACTTATATGATTACCCTTCAATAATTCATATTTAAATGATTGCTTGTACGTTTATTTTGAACTCCGTTTGGTGGTTGACAAATTTACACATGCAATTATACAAATCATTTCTAGTACTCTTCTAAAAAGTTGCCTTTACTTAATGGGTTGGGAATACTTGATTCTTTCTTTCTCAATGAACAACTTTTTAAATTCCACTCTAAGCTTTTTAGTTTATGGCTGATTAGAATTTTTAAAATTTCAGAATACATCTATTTTGGTAATTATTTTATTTTTTTTAATTTTTAAAATTTATTCTTCAATAATTACTCGAACTTATAGTTTTTAAACTTTTGTTATAGGGAAATTCGGGACAAGGAAAATTGAGATATTGCGACCAGATCTCCTCTTACCAACGGTCCGAAAGGACGTACGAACCTTAGAAAGTGGCTTCTAAAGGCCCATAGAATAAAATGTCATGCTTGGGTAGAGCCTCAGAAAGGTCGAAAGAGAGTCGGTTTTTAATCGACCCGTGCATAGGGATGGTCGGTCGCCCACCGACCCATGCATAAGGAGGGTCAGTCAAGGTCGGTCAAGCATTTCCCGATCCTTACCACGAGTGGGTTAGTCAAATATAATTAAGAAGGTTAGTCATTGACCGATCCTTGGTCTAAGTGGGAAGGTCTTTGTTTGACCCTTGCTACAAGTGGGTCGGTCTTTGAACCGCTATGTCAAGTGACCCTAGGTCGAATGACCGTACGTCAAATGACCCAAGTCATGGGACCCTAGGTCTAATGGCCCTACATCAATTGACCCTACGTCAAATGATGCTACGGTTTCACGACTAGGGTAAAACACCGAGCAGGGCCTAATCCAAGAGGCGCTCGGTGACTATTTCTCCAACTAACCAATGTGGTACCGGCACGTTGCCAATTCGCCCGATAATTTTGCCACACCCTCATTTCTCCTCACATGAATAGGTAAAGTCATGGGGCAGTTATCCCAAGGGCCTATAAATATGGTGGACGATGGATGAAGAGAGGTAAGCTATTCTTGTTCCAGAAATTATAACTCTCTACTCGATTCATAGTAACTGATTTAAGCATCGGAGGCCACATGGCACGTACCACACTGGTACCCAGTTTTGATATTCTGTTTTGCAGGCACGACGTCCCTACCTCAAATAAATTCACTGTTGATAGTGAGGGATAAATTATGGCATCAACAGTTGGCGCTATCTGTTGGGAACGATACGTGTTTTACCTTAAAGCCAACTGCATCACATCAGAATTAGAGTCTCAACATGAATAACACTAGTCACAACAATCACGTGAACGATGGGGAGTCGAACAACGAGGTAACTCCCAGGAGGATACCTAACTGACCTAAATCGCAGGTTAATCCCGAGGTCCATCCTGTAGTTGAAGCGGAGTATAGGCTAACAGTTGAAGAGGTAGAGGACCCTAAGGTAACGGCACTAGAAAGAAAGGTGCAAGAGATGGCTAAAACCATCAATCAGCTACGCGAGTTGATTAACCGACCCTCGGCAGCTGTTATAATGAATGAAGGTGAAAATGAGCCCCCGGTAAGGATTCCACCTCAAATTGTGGTGGAACCTTATACCAAGAGAAAGCCTCGAGAAAGGACACAAACGCGTCTTAGAGAAGAGCCTACCATTACGGAAAAATGCTCAACCGCTGGAAGGCCAGTTACCACGAGGCCAAATACCACCACAGGTCCAAAAATCGTGTAGGCCAAGTTCTCATACCTGGCTCGAAAGTGACCCCTCTCGTATGAGTCCTCATCAAAGGGAATGCCCTGGCTATAGGAGAACCTATCGAGACTATGGCTCTCAAAAGCTGACAGAATGATTTATTCTTGGAGGGACCGATAAAAGGAGGGAGCGCCCGATCCTTCTTGAACTACATCACAAGTCGAGGACACACGCTCTAGAACAAAGCTTGTATCAAGTTATAGGTACCTTGCTTCAAGGGTGACCCTGCAGGTGACGAGGACCAAACAAATGCCCACCCTAATAAAGACAGAAGGATCAGATTTAGGAACAGATCTTCGAGCTCTGATCAATTTGTGGAGGAAAGATCCGTGGGATCAAGAAGTTGAAAGCCACCCATGGGCCGCCGAGCTCCAAAAACTCCAAGATCAGTTGGGAGATATGCGGAGCGCTCAAGACCAAGATGGCCTCGACTTAGAAAATTAGTGGACCAAGTCGACTCGCCCTTCACTGATGAGATCATGGCTGAGGAGGTGCCGAACAAGTTTAAACTACCAACGATGGAGGCTTATGTCTGATCCAAGGATCCCGTGGACCATTTAGATATGTTTCGATCGTGGATGAAGCTTCATGGAGTTCGGGACGCTATCAAGTGCCAAGCGTTTTCCTTCACCCTCACAGGGCCAGCCAGAAGGTGGTTTCGATAGTTAAAAAGAAAGCCGATCAAGTCCTTTCGGGAGTTGGCTCGAGTTTTTATCACCCAGTTCCTTTGAGGACGAGACCATAAAAAACCAGCCACCCACTTATTGTCAGTTAGGCAAAGGAACCACGAAAGTTTGAGAGAGTATGTGGTCCACTTCAATAATGAAGTATTATAGGAAGAAGGCTATACGGACAAGGCAACCCTTACTACCATCATGACAGGACTAAAGGATAAGAAATTCCTATGGTCCTTAAGTAAAAAAACCCCTACGACCTACGAAGAGGTGCTTACTAGGGCACAAAAATATATGAAAGCTGGTGAACTACTAAATTCGAGGTGATCTCCCGAGGAGAGATGTGTGCAATCCGAAGAGCGAAGGATAGATCGGGTAGATAATAGTCGAACGGAGCTCGAAAAAGGACCCTAGACGATCATTAAGATGATCAAGAAAAATCTATCCGCAAGGGCTGCCACCAAGTAAATTTGACAAGTATACTCCCACAATAATATCTCTAGAGAATATCTTGATGGAAATTCAAGATAAACAAGGGCTTAAATGGCTGGCCAAGTTAAAGGTTGGGTCACACCAACGAAACAAAGACAAATATTGCTTGTTTCATCGAGACCACAGTCAAGCAATGTCAGAATGTTACGATTTAAAAGAGGCAATCGAGACCTTGATCCAAAAAGGACGTCTAAAGGAATATGTTGGGGACAAAGTAGGGATCCACCGAGCGCCTTAGCCAAAACCAGAACACTAGGGACTCACCACCACCCCAAGAGATTCTTACCATTTAAGGGGGACCAGCAGGAGGCGCTTCGAACCATAAGCAGAAGGCAAGTGCCAGGGAAGCTCGAGAATCACCCAGCTTTGAGGAGGTACGGATCATGGCAGCATCAGACGTGCAACCTAGTTTTTGTCTAGGGAAGCAAATAAGTTGCACTAACCCCACAATGATTAGATTGATGACAAGAAGAAAATTTAGAAGAATCATGTAGTACTATTATTTAATTCGATAACAAGTACAGGGGGAAAGTAGTAAGAGTGCCGGTTCATTTTATTTATAGCAATTCAACTGACAGTCCACTCACGCAGAACTTAGCAATTCCCTTGGAAAAGGGACTGTTAAGATCTTAACCTTACCGTAATCACTAGGCAATACTTAGTCTTAAGTATTTTAGATGAGAATTAGAAATATCTTTTCACTAGTAGAAACGCAAAGCTTGCGCTTAAAAGCAAACCTACAGGCAATTAATGTATCGGGAGGTTATAGTCAAGAATTTCGAAAGGGGGCTTGAAGTTACGTTTAGTATGTGTTAATTTCTCATGACAACTTCACTTGCTTGTTTTAAATTATAATGCAAACTTCTTCTCATTAGTTAATTAATTTAACTTAGGCATTTCAAGGGAACACTTAGTGAATAAAATATGAATGTTGGTGAGAGATTTTATAATGCTGTTTATTTATTAAGCACGCATTGGCTAGCTACCCACTTGTGCTAACCTCCAGCTCACTCGGAAGAGGAACCTGGCTGGAGACCCGACAGGTTACGTTAGTATGGTTCGAAGACTTCTACATCATTAAATGGGATTAATGCTAATCCTGTTAACGGATACGACGCCCTGAGCCTTTCTTTTGTAGCAGTCGTAGCGGAAGCTGGATGATAGCGCTAAACAATAGCACTATTTAGGCCTCTTAAACTGCACATTATATGAAGAAGGACAAATATGTGAATACTATAATAAGTAATTTCAGCATAAATAGTCACATTATCCAACCATGTATGCTAACAGCATCTCATGATGAAATCTTTGCTAAAAATGACATTTAAGCTACAAAATGCGCGGAAATAAGGATATTAAGCATAAAGCTGTTGACGTTTCCTACATTCGCAGGAAGTCGTCGCAAAGAAAGAACGAATAAGGCATCAGGACAAAAAAGGAAGGAAATAATTGGCAATCAAGCCATCGTAAGGAAGGAACAACTAAGTCGTTAGAACATAAAAGGAAAGAGATAATTGGCAATCAATCACGAAATCAAAGGAACCGAGATGGAGACAATCAGCGAGGATAATATTCCAAAAGGACGTGGTCGATAAGAAACCCTGACATTATAAATAGAAGATGAATGGAAGAAGAAAGTGTGCCAATTCAGAGAGGAAACTACCGATTGATGAGCATCTGAGACGCTGGGGTCTCACTAGTGATCCTGACGGCTTCTGTTCATTTGTAGACCTTAAAGAATAGTTGTAAAGACCCGACACTAAACAACATTAATGGCCTTTACTCCACATGTAAAATTTAGTGAAAATCATTCAAGGGCTAGAAAGAACATCTTTATTAGAAATAATGAAAGCATAAAATCTGTTTGGAAATTCTTCAAAGGAAAACAATAAACACTCTCTGGCCAGAGTTTACAAACATTACAAATAACAAAAACTTAAATCCAAGTTCAACAGTACAAAGTTCCCAAAACACTTTCAAGATGCATTATAAGACTCAGACTATGCAGCGGCCTTCCCATGATCCATCAGCTCCCTCATCTAGCCACCTCAATGCTGTGCCAAGTTACCTGGTGGAGAAAACCACAGAAAGGGTGAGTACAAATTGCACTCAGTAAGGGTTCCTCAACCGGGGTACAATACGCACAACAAATCACCTAACACCCTAGCATACCAACAATAGAACATAACATGGCAGCCTTAAACAGTACAACAGGATAATCATCAACATGGTCTAAGCTCACAGCCAGAGAAGGTTAGTACACACTGGGCTAACTAACAGGAGTACAATTCAAGTAATTCTCAAGCTATGACAGCACAGTAAACAAGATTAGCACACCCTGGGCTAACTAAGGACAACAACACTTTGGGGGCTAGTCCTATTTGAACACACCGGGCAGCCCGAAGATCGCAACACACTAGACGACCCGATCTTCGCAACACACCTTTGGGCGCTTCGCTCTACGATTAACAACACCCTGGGCTAACAGGGACAACACACACTGGGCTAGTCCTGGAGCAACATGGGTAGCAACACACTGGACTATCCCGGGATCAACTACACACTGGGCCAATCCTAGTAACTGGTCAACACTCCCTGGGCCAACAAGAGACAGACTCACCTTTGGGCTAGTCACGGGATCGCAACACTTTGGGCGATCCTAAGCAAACCGAGCCAGCACACTTACTGACACTCGGGACTCCCTAATGACTCTAACACACTATTACAGTCACGGTATAATAATTACTATGTTCAGGATATAAGAATGTAAAGCGGACAGATAAGCAGTCAATAGGTAGAGAAGCACATAAACAGGATATATTCTACATGCCAACCCTAACAATAATCCAAGAAGAACCTAGCTACAATCATGCTAAAGCATAGTTCACCACAGAACATATACAACATACAATTCCATTTTACACACAAGAGAGAATAAACAGGGCTGAGCAACTACAAGCACAAACTCTTCCAGGGTACCTGCAAAAGCCTATCCACTAACAGTTTATTTTTTCCAGACAACCTGCACAAAAGCCTAATCCACTAACAGTTATAAAGTCTAGACGACCTACATAAAAGCCTATCCACTAACAGTTTATATTTTCCAGACAACCTGCACCGAAGCCTAATCCACTAACAGCTCAAAGCAACACACAACTAGGAGTTATCAATGAGGTGCGCAGGGCCCACACAACCTGTAACGGCCCGGAAATTTCATCCCGGTCTTCCCGGGAGGCCCAGGGGCATTTTGGTAATTTTGGTCAGGCCGGCAGGGCCGGTTATGTATTTGTTAATTGCCGGAAAAATTATGAGTCGATTTGAATGGGATCGGGAATTTTGGTGAAGACATTTGGGCTTGGAAAAAGGTAAAAATAAATAGGGAATTAAATAGCGCGTCGAGTGAGATTCGAGCCAAGGACGCATTGAAAGCTAGGCAAGGGTCGCTGCCAATTGAGCCACTGTGCGTGTTTGTTAATCTATGCGCGCGATCTGGTATATATGCCGTGCACAGTGGAGTTTTATTATAAAGCAGAATTTTCGCCCGAGCCTTCTTCTTCCTCTTCTCCTTCCTTCGCGATTTCTTCTCCTTCTCCCTCGACCGACCAGCTATTCGCCGGGTTTTCCTCCCCAATTCCAAGTCGGTTCTCATCCCGAGCTGTCGGAGGTCCGATCTTCTTCATCCCGGTAAGCTTCTTCTTCTTCCTTTCCTTCAAAATTCGATTTCTTCTCCTGTTTGAAATTTTGTGCCATTTAATTTGAGTCGAGGTGATTTGAGGTATGGGTTTTGTGCAGCTAGTGTAGGGGAGTTTTCCATCAACGAATCGCTCGTCGAATCCTCTCGGATCGCTCGATTTCGGGTTTTCTCCATCGCCCCTGTTCGCGCGCAGAAACAGAGTCCTTCGCCGAGCCACGCCGCGCATCGCCTCGCACCCACGCGCGCGCGCGCGCGCCTCGCCCGTGTCACGTGTCACGCGCGCGCTGTCCAGTGTGCGCCGCTCGCCCTCGCGCCCTCGCATCTCTCGTGCGCCCCGTCGCGCGCGCCAGCGCCAGCCTCTGCCGCCATCTGCGCCCAGTAGCGTCGTGGCAGCGCACCAGCAAAGACGCCCGCCCACTCATCGCTTTGCCCGTTCGTGCAATCGGCTCATTCGTGCGTTCGTCGCGCCTCGTGAGTTGCTCCCGAGCTGAGCCTTGTTTATTTTATTATATTTAGGCCTATTGTGTGATTTTTGTTGTGATTGATAGGTTCTCGATAGCTAGTTCAGGTTCGTTCGCCACTTAGGTTTTCGTGTCAAATCGTCCCCGACCAAGGTAAGGATTTCTTACCGGAGTTGTGTGGACCCTGCGATATTATATGTGATTGCTGATTGATTACTTGTTTGTGTTTATTGACATGTGTAGCTAGGTACTCTATTCTGATTTCCCGATTAGCATGATTTTCCTGATTTAATTCTCATGTTAATCCATGCTAGGTTGTTCCTCTCGCATGCTCGTATCATTCCTTGCTTCATAGTATCATGCTAGGCTCGTTGTATTCTTATTGAGCACGTATTGGATTTTATGGAATTGTTTGTCGATTGCTAGGCGAGTTAGAGTTGCGGTAGATAGCATCATCGGCCCGATGCATAAAGTACCTTGCATCCATGGCGGGGACGTCGAGGCGAGTGCTCGATCCCCGGACCCCGTGAGGATTAGCTAACCCAAGCTTAAGCGGTAGGCCCCGCAATCTTGGGTGAGGGTGGTGATCGTTAAATGCCCCAACGGTCGGGATGATGACTTGGCATTGCCTCGCCCCGGCGATCGGCACGTCCTCGGCGTGTTCGGCCGTAGCCCCCGATTGCCACTGTTAAGGTAAGGGCGGCTTCGGTGTAAGCCTACCACGACCGTTCCTTAGCCCCAGTGCGGTGGTTCAGCCGACATAGTTTACGTCTCGTGTCTCACACCCCTATGTCGGTGACACCGATCCAAAGATTTAGTTAGGCGTGGTGGATCGAACATGGGCGGCTTGCCTCTGACCCGACACCCCATGGTCTGCAGTAGCACGCGGTGCATGTTTACTCTCATTACAGCGCCGACCGGAGAGCTCCTCGGGATCTTGAGCCAGTGTACCTTTCGTCGATAGTAGACAGGCTGAGGGCGGGACTTGTTTCTCGTATAGGGCGACTTGTGTATTGGACTGTGTGGTGATATTATTCCGGACTAAGACCCTAAGCGGCATCCGAGTCCCAAGTGTGGGCTAAGCTATGTGCTCTATCTCGTGTGTTTATATTCATAGCTTGCATACGCTCATCGAGATGACCATGTATATCGTATTGTACCCCGGTTGGGGATTCTTACTGAGTAATTCGTTATTCACCCTTATTATTGTGGTTTTTCCACAGGTAACCAAGTTGCGAGACAGGATGGCTGAAGGAGGAGCTGTGATCATGGGGCTCAATCATCAAACTCTGATTTTGTGTTATGACTCTTGATGTTTTTATTTTCCCCTGAATGCATGTAGAGGCACGAGAGCCCAGGATTTTTTCGAATATTTTGTAGATTCCAGCATTATTGAATCTAGACATGTTTTGAATGATTTTAAGAAATCTCTGATCGGAGTATACTTTGTAAATGTATTTATCTTGGAACAGGTGCTTGGAAACAGGGACAGGTTCCAGGGAAATTGTCTAGTTTTTAAAGGGATTATTTTGAATGTTTTGTTTTAATTGGAATCCGAAATCATGTCTGTTTAATGTCCTTTACTTTGAATGCATGCATTGGGGTAAGGGCCCATTTAGTGCCCCATTCGGGTCGGTCCCTTACAGTTGGTATCAGAGCTCAGAGTCATAAATTCTGTGGATTGACCTTTTGTTGTATGTCATTTTCCCATGATCACTAGCACTCCGACAGTCATCAGGTACGCCTAAGTTTACTATTTGTTGTAGGAAGATTGTTAAGAATTTACAATACCTGTCATCTAGTGTATGCCTTGTGTAGTGTTGTGGAGCGGAGACGAGCAGGTTCTGACTCGTTATTGGTTTGGGTTTAGAGCCCCATCATGCCAACTTCCCGCAGTGTGTGATGTATGTTGTGGCTTGTTGTGGTATCCAGGTAGGTTCGGATGCCCTGGGACATCGTTCCAGAGGGAGGTAGAGATTGGACTCCCATAGGCCAACTGTGGCCCAGTTGTTGGTTTTCCCCTAGTGAGAGGGTGGAGGTGCTTTGCCTTGGAATGCCACTCCAAGAGAGGAGTTGGCTGTGGTTGTGCTGATGTGGATGTTTGTGGAGCAGGTCCCCGTGTGGACTAGCCTAGGTAGCTCAAGTGCTGATCTTGAGCCTTGTTAGATTATCTGGTTGCCCAGAAAGTGGTTGCAAAGTTGGTAGCCTCGAGGAGGTTGATGAGGCATCTTTGTACTTCTGTGAAGTGTGGTTGTTTGCAGCCAGTAAGCCGGAACCCTGTAATTAAGGGTGCAGCAAGCAGTGTTCCCTACGGACTGGATCCGTTGGTGGTTTCCTCAATTGTTTGGTAGAATTGAACACTCTTCTTTTGGTAAGCCCTAGAGTAGGGCTAGCTGCTGCATGTTGAGAGAGCCGGCCAGAGTTTGTTGAGCATCATGTGGAGATGCAAGAGTAGGCTGTGAGCCTTCAGCTTGATGAGATGCCTTAGGCATGGTTGTTGGAGTTGAGCCCTTGTATGCTTAGCCAGAGTTCGGGTCACTTGAGGTTGTGACCTTGTTGGCCCCGATTGTAGTAAGATGTGGAGTTGGTAGTAGTGGCTTGAGGTGCATTGGTTGGTGTGCCGCCTTGGCACTAAATCTGGTTCAGGCCTGAGTTTGGCATGGGCATAGCAGATGGTTCTATGCCGTTCGGAGTTCAGCGTACTCCTTTAGCCTTGGATCCGTTATGGTAGTTGCACCTGTGTAGGTCGTGCAAAAAGGGCTAGTTCAGTGGTAATCGAAGGACTTCAATCGAAAGGATGTTCGAGAGGAGCCGGAGCCTTTTCCCAGTGTTACTGGAGGTTGAGTAAGTCAAGCAGGTTGTCGGTTGGTAAGTGTTAGTGCGCGTGCATCTCACGCTAGTGTTAAGGCCAAGAGATCCTTGTGGTAGGTAGTGCGGTCCACTACCTTCGAGTGCCTAAATCTGAGGAGGGTTGAGCATCGTAGAAACAAGTTGGGTCCAGCTGAGGGACCATGAGTTGGATGCCTATGAGGTGAGTAGGATGCCTTGTGAGAGGAGTTGGATGCCTTATGGGTAAGCACCCTTGGTAGAGGCATGGTATAAAGTAAGTTCAGTTTGGTTTGGTTATGCTTTGGTAGAGCAAGGTTGCCACAGCTTCGAGCATCGTGTGGAGATGGAACTTTGGGTGTTCCGTTGATTGGTTGTATCTCTGCCATTAGCTAGTGTGGCTTTTGGGAAAAGCATTTGTTAGTCTTGGATCGCTAAATGGAGGTTGGTAGTTGTGCACACAAGTGTGTTTTGTGTGGTTCGTTCTGTGGCGAGAGTTTCAGATCCATGTAGGGATTGCTTTGGGGATCTGGTGCTCAGTTCTTGGAAAAGTTGGACTTCAGGTGGATGTGGTAAGGCTTTAGTGAGGTGGTAAGGGTACCATGCTCGTGGTATCAGGTTGTTGCTTAGGTAAGATTTGTTAAGTTGGACCTAAGCTTGGTTGGCGGATCTTCTGGTTGATCGTCGTGACTGAGAGAGTTGTTCGGATCCTTCCTTGGGTAGAAGTTATGTTGTGATTGACGTCTGAGTAGGAGGATGACGCATTCGGTAGCGTTTTGGGTCCTCTTGGTTTCCAAGGAGTTGGAGTTGGCCAGCATGGTTATGATGCTGGGAAATAGGAGTTGTTGTTGTTCAGGCAGTTGGCTGTTAGTTCGTTAGTTGGCAGTAGGTGTCGAGGGTTGTCGGAGAACCCTAGGTTGTGGAGAGCCTCTCTAGAGCTCAATCAGGCCCAGATAGTGAGTTTCAGTTGGCAAGTTGAAGCCGTGTAGTTTGTAGCCTCGGGTGAGTTGTTGGCAGTCTTGGTAGCCTAGCAAGTTAGTATTTGTTTGGAGTAGAGTCCGGATTGGTTCCGGTATGGTGACAAGTTGATGCTTGGTATTGACCAAGGTGTGGATTGGAATTGCTAGAAGTCAGTTTGCTCGTGGGGCGAATGGTTCGTGCCCTGTTGATTGTCTTCCTGTTTCCAGAAAAGTTGAGAGTTGCCCCGTTGTTAGTTGGAGGTTCAGTTCGTGGTGGACCCCTGTTGCTACCCTGTGAGATTTTGATCTTGTTGCTTTAGTGGAGCAAGACAGTGAGTGTATGTGGAGCTCTCTGTCCTTCGGTTGTCTGCTCGTAGGAGCCGTTTCTTTCTGGGTTTGGCGGTTTGCTACCGTCGGTTTGTTAAGGACTTTTCCTCCATAGCCTCGCCCCTCACTCGTCTGACGAGGAAGGGTGTCGAGTTTATTTGGGACGGTAGGTGTGATGAGAGCTTTGCGGGCTCAAGGGCGATTTGACTTCAAAGACTGAGTGTTGGCAGTCCTGGAGGGGACAGGTGGTTTCGTGGTTTACAGCGATGCTTCCAAGTTCGGGTTGGGTTGTGTGTTGATGCAGCACGGGAAGGTCATTGCTTATGCTTCCCGCCAGCTGAAGCCATATGAGTAGAACTATCCGACTCATGATATGGAGTTGGCAAAGATGGTGTTTTTGCCTTTGAAGATTTGGAGGCATTACCGTATGGTGAGCGGATTCGAGATGTTTACCGATCACGAGCCTCAAGTATCTGTTTACTCAGAAGGAGCTGAATATGAGGCAGAGGAGATGGTTAGAGTTGGTGAAAGATTATGACTGTGAGATTTTGTACCATCCAGGCAAAGCAAATGTTGTAGCTGATGCTTTGAGTAGAAAGACGTCGCACTCCGCTGTGTTGTTGAGTTCCCAGCCCAGATTGCAGCGGGAGTTCGAGCGAAGTGAGGTTGCGATGTTGTTGGGTGAGGTTCATTCGCCCGAGTAGCTCGATTGATGATCCAACCATCGATTAGACAATGGATTATTGGTAGTCGGTGAGTGACCCGCACTTAAGAGATTGTTTGACAGAGTTAGTCCGTGGAGATTTTGATTTCGTAATTTCACCAGACAGTGGGCTGACGTACAGAGGCCAGTTGTGTGTTCCGGATGTTGCAGGATTGCGAGCCGAGTTGCTCTCAAAGGCCCACTGATTCTTGCGTTTGCTTGGCACCCGGGGTACCAAGATGTATCGAGATCTTAAGCGAGACATTCGGTGGATGGGTATGAAAAGAGATGTGGCGGAGTTTGTCGATCGATGTCTCACTTGTCGGCAAGTGAAGGCACCTGAGCAGAGACTAGCCGGTTTGTTGCTGTGTACCACGAGTATGCCTCGATGGAAATGGGAAGAGATCTCCATGGACTTTATTTCGGGTTTGCCGAGGACTCGAGGAAGTTCTCTCGATTTGGGTGATAGTCGATCGATTGGCTAAGAGCGCACACTTCATTCCCGGTAGAGACACTTATACCGTGGGAACAATGGGCGATGGTTTTGGAGCAGATCATTTGTTATCACGGTGTGCTGTGAGGATTGTGTCGACCGTGATTCGAGGGCTTGTGTGTTGGATTTCGGCGATTGGGACCGATGACTGATCTCGATGGAGTTTGCATATAACAACAGTTATCAGTCGACGATTCAGATGGCTCGATTCGAGGCTTTGTATGGTAAGCGCTGTCGATCTCATATGTTCTGGGAAGAAGTTGGTGATAGGCATGTTTTGGGTCCCGAGTTGCTACAGTTGACTAATGGTGCCGTGCAGAAGATTAGAGCTCGTATGTTAATGGCTCAGAGCGATCGAGAAGAGTTACGCCGATGTTGGCGTCGGATTTGGAGTTTGAGGTTGGTCAGCTTGTATTCCTAAAGGTTGCACCGATGCGAGGTGTTTTGAGGTTTGGCAAGCGTGGAAAGCTGAGTCCCCGTTTTGTTGGTCCGTTTGAGATTCTGGAGAGGATCGACAAGGTTGCTTATCGGTTAGCCCTGCCTCCGTCATTGTCAGCAGTGCACAGTGTTTTTCATGTTTCGATGTTAAGACAGTGCGTGCCGGATCCGTCGCACATTGTTGACTTTGAGCCTTTGCAGCTGAATGAGGACTTGAGCTTCGAGGAGAAGCCAGTGGGGATTCTTGCTTTTGAGACAAAGACACTACGTAATCGTGAAATCCGGTTGGTAAAAGTTCAGTGGAAGAGTCAGAGTTCCGAGGAAGCCACTTGGGAGCGGGAGGATGAGATGAGATTGCGATATCCCGAAATTGTTCAGTTTTAAAGGGACTTTCGAGGACGAAAGTCTTATAAGGGGGGAATATTGTAACGGCCCGGAAATTTCATCCTGGTCTTCCGGGAGGCCCAGGGGCATTTTGGTAATTTTGGTCGGGCCGGCAGGGCCGGTTATGTATTTGTTAATTGTCGGAAAAATTATGAGTCGATTTGAATGGGATCGGGAATTTTGGTGAAGACATTTGGGCTTGGAAAAAGGTAAAAATAAATAGGGAATTAAATAGCGCGTCGAGTGAGATTCAAGCCAAGGACGCATTGAAAGCTAGGCAAGGGTCGCTGCCAATCGAGCCACTGGGCGTGTTTGTTAATCTATGCGCGCGATCTGGTATATATGTCGTGCGTAGTGGAGTTTTATTATAAAGCAGAATTTTCGCCCGAGCCTTCTTCTTCCTCTTCTCCTTCCTTCGCGATTTCTTCTCCTTCTCCCTCGACCGACCAGCGATTCGCTGGGTTTTCCTCCCCAATTCCAAGCCGGTTCTCATCCCGAGCTGCCGGAGGTCCGATCTTCTTCATCCCGGTAAGCTTCTTCTTCTTCCTTTCCTTCAAAATTCGATTTCTTCTCCCCTGTTACGGGCTGTGCCATTTCCGGCCGAGTCGAGGTGATTTGAGGTATGGGTTTTGTGCAGCTAGTGTAGGGGAGTTTTCCATCAACGAATCGCTCGTCGAATCCTCTCGGATCGCTCGATTTCGGGTTTTCTCCATCGCTCCTGTTCTCGAGCAGAAACAGAGCCCTCCGCCGAGCCACGCCGCGCATCGCCTCTGGCCCGCGCGCGCGCCTCGCCAAGCTCCGTGTCACGCCACGCGCGCGCGTACGGTGTGCCTGCGCCCCGCAGCGTGCGCGCGTCGCGCCAGCGCCCAGCTGCCGCCCATCTGCGCCCAGTAGCGTCATGCGGCCAGCGCCCAGCCAGCCCATTTTTTTGGCTTGCGTTCGTCTGTCGGCTCGTTAAATGCGCGCGTCGCGCCTCGTGAGTTGCTCCCCAGCTGAGCCTTGTTTATTTTATTATATTTAGGCCTATTGTGTGATTTTTGTTGTGATTGATAGGTTCTCGATAGCTAGTTCGGGTTCGTTCGCCACTTAGGTTTTCGTGTCAAATCGTCCCCGACCAAGGTAAGGATTTCTTCATTGGAGTTGTGTGGACCTGCGATATTATATGTGATTCTTTGATTGATTGCTTGTTTGTGTTTATTGACATGTGTAGCTAGGTACCATATTCTGATTTCCCGATTAGCATGATTTTCCTTATTTAATTCTCATGTTAATCCATGCTAGGTTGTTCCTCTCTGGCATGCTCGTATCTGTTCCTTGCTTCGTAGTATCATGCTAGGCTCGTTGTATTCTTATTGAGCACGTATTGGATTTTATGGAATTGTTTGCTCGATTGCCAGGCGGAGTTAGAGTTGCGGGTAGATAGCATCATCCGGGCCCGATGCATAAAGTACCTTGCATCCATGGCGAGAGGCGTCGAGAAAGTGCTCGCCCCTGGACCCCGTGAGGATTAGCTAACCCAAGCGGTAGGCCCCGCAATCTTGGGTGAGGGTGGCGGACTATTAAATGCCCCAACGGTCGGGATGATGACTTGGAATTGCCTCGCCCCGCGATCGGCACGTCCTCGGCGTGTTCGACCGTAGCCCCGATTGCCACCTGTTAAGGTAAAGGCGGCTTCTCGGTGTAAGCCTACCACGACCGTTCCTTAGCCCAGTGTGCGGTGGTTCAGCCGACATAGTTTACGTCTCCGTGTCTCACACCCTATCGTCGTGACACCGATCCAAAGATTTAGTTAGGCGTGGTGATCGAACATGGGCGCTTGCCTCTAGACCCGGCACCCCATGGTTCTGCAGAGCACGCGCGGTGCATGTTTACGCTCATTCTGGCGCCGACCGGAGAGCTCCTCGGGATCTTGAGCCAGTGTACCTTTCGGCCGATAGTAGCAGTGAGCCGAGGGACTTGTTTCTCGTATAGGCGACTTGTGTATTGGATCGTGTGGTGATATTATTCGGACTAAGACCCTAAGCTGGCATCCGAGGCCCAAGTGTGGGCTAAGCTATGTGCTCTATTCTGTGTTTATATTCATAGCTTGCATACGCTCATCGAGATGACCATGTATATCGTATTGTACCCCGGTTGGGGATTCTTACTGAGTAATTCGTTACTCACCCTTATTATTGTGGTTTTTCCACAGGTAACCAAGTTGCGAGACAGGATGGCTGAAGGAGGAGCTGTGATCATGGGGCTCAATCATCAAACTCTGATTTTGTGTTATGACTCTTGATGTTTTTATTTTCCCCTGAATGCATGTAGCCGGGCACGGAGCCCTAGGATGTTTTCTGAATATTTTGTAGATTCCAGCATTATTGAATCTAGACATGTTTTGAATGATTTTAAGAAATCTCTGATCGGAGTATACTTTGGAAATGTATTTATCTTGGAACAGGTGCTTGGAAACAGGGACAGGTTCCAGGGAAATTGTCTAGTTTTTAAAGGGATTATTTTGAATGTTTTGTTTTAATTGGAATCCGAAATCATGTCTGTTTAATGTCCTTTACTTTGAATGTATGCATTGGGGTAAGGGCCCATTTAGTGCCCCATTCGGGTCGGTCCCTTACACAACCCTGGCAAGGAACCCTTACCTGTCAACAGTAGAATCCAAAATCCCGAAATGAATCCACAAGCTGAAGAACACCACACCGATAACCTAACAACAGAATAATCAAGTCACAACCAAACCACAACAACCAAACACCAGGAGTTAGGGCTTTACCGGAACCCGAGCAAGACCTCAACCTCCAAGGGTGGTCTCGACCAAGGGAGTCCAACAACACACAAGAGAATTTCAAGCCCTTCCCTCTTCACTCTCGGCTAGGGCAAACAACACAACACCAAGCATAGGTTAGTTTTGCCTACACACAACACACAAGCCGAACCCTTCCACATGGTGCTCTCGGCCACCAAGGGGATTTAGGGAAAAATTCAAACATCAACATCACACCAAATCACCTTGTAGTCTCGGCCAAGGAGAGAACACAAGAGGTCTCGGCAACCCACCACAAGCTTGAGATTTCGGCTAGGCTTCAACTTACACAAACAAGAAGAACACTTGAGTGAACCAACCTCCAACCATTTGGACAACAAAAACAAGAGCAAAGACACAACACACTCACCTTAAGGATCTTGGCCAAGGAAGTGTTGCAAGAGCAAGGAGATCTCGGCTAGGCTATGCAAAAACAACAATAAAGGCTTGGTTAGAACACACACACCCAACATGGTGTCTATCGACTAGATCTACTCTTCAAGCAAGAAAAACCAAACAAACACCTACCTTGAGGTCTCGACAATGGAGGAGGATTGAAGATGGAGATCTTGAGCTTGGCTAAATCCAACACAATGGAGAAGATGAAACCCTTCGGATCTACACTAGCAAGAGAAAAAGGGAGATGCAACTAGCTTGGAACAACAATGGAGATGGGGGATTGCTTGCTCGGCCAAGAGAGGAAAAAGAAGAAGACAAAGAGAGAGGGAGGTGAGGTGGTCGGCTAGGGTTGGGAAAGGGAAGGAGAAAAGGCTAATTTTTCTTATTTTAAAATCCTAAAAAATCCCTCCATTTGACAAGTGTCAAATGAGGTTCCCCCTTCGAGTCCCAACTCCAACACCTTTTAAAAACATTTTATTTTCCCTCTACACTTGCCTCCAATTCGACCACCACACACCAAGGATCAAATCCTAGCTCAACCCCAATTTATTTTAATTTACTCCTCTTTCTCGGGAGACCACCAAACTTTCCTAAAATGGAACTCTTGCCTTGGAAAACCAAAACCGGAGGAAACTGAAGTCCAAAACCCACATAGACATTCCTGAAACCCTGAGAAACAGTGAGAACAACCTGGAGGTAAAAAATGACCACAATACCCCTGGAAGCACAAAAGCCCTAACAACCCAACAACTCATTGGAAGAACAACCTGTCATGCCTGGAGAGCCGAAAGGAAAAACTTGGGTTGTTACAATAGTGCACCAATGCGGTGTCATAGATGAAGACGTCATTGGAAAAAATGACAATTGACTCTGTGACTCCATGGATAGATATTGTAGTTCATTTGCATTCCATACTCAGTTTATTGTTTCATTCATTGTCGTTGCTTTCTTGAAATAAATCTACAAGTATTTTGTTCTAGAATTGATCACCTATAACTTCCTATGCGTAATTTAACTTTAAAAAAGTAGGTAAGTTAAGTAATGTGAGCATTAATTTAAGATCAAGTTAAGGGGAAAAAGGAATAAGAACGGCGGTTGTTTTAATTCACTCGAATCGATTGACCATCCACTTGAGAGTGCTTAGCATTGATCTTGGAAAAGAGAATGTTAAGGGTTTAACCTCACTGTACTCAATAGGTAATGCTTAGTCTTAAGTAATTTTTGGAGGGGAGTTAGGCATAACCATCTCACTAGCTGCATACACAAGGCTTGTGCTTAAAAGCAAACCTACGGGCATTGTACCCGCACGTTGCAGACAAGTACTTCGAGAGAAGAGAGGGCTTGAAGTTTAGTCTAGTATGTATTCGTTTTCTCACGAAAACATAGCTTGCTTTGAATTAATCTGCATTACGAAACTTTCCATAGTCATCATTCACATAAAAATAAGAAGCAAAGTGAATTGAATTGAGTTAAGCGTAATTGAAGGTGATTGAATTTAAATATTGTAATTAAATTAAGTATGCATCGGCTAGCTACCCACGTATGCTAGCCTTCAGCTTACTCAGAAGAGGAACCTGGCAGATGACCCAGTAGGTTACGTTAGTATTGTGCGAAGACTGTTTGTGCTATGCAATGAGAGTTAAGGTTTAACCCCGCTAACGTATGCTAAACCTTGAGCCTATCTACGTAGAACTGCAGTGGAAGCTGAGTTTTGCATCCATAAATGCGGAAGTATTGATGCGGTTGGGTAGTATGATTTCTTTATCACCAGGAAACACATCTATGTTCTTTCAAAACTTTTAATTAATTTAAGCAACTCCAGTTTTGCATTAGTGTCAACATGAGTGTCAATCCTAGTTTCTTGTATTAGTATTTTATTATTCAAACTTAGCAACATTAACCACCTTAAAAACCCCATGATTGTCTTTATATTTTGACCCTTAATCTATTTCATTGCGCTTTAAATCTCTTGTGGGATCGATGATTAATCTATGTCATTGCGCTTTAAATCGCTTTAAACCCCATGAATTGCCGGCATGTTCGTTGATTATCCATGCTTCTTGCTTTAAGTTTTGTAGAGCCATGCTAGGTGTACTTCTTACTCTGGCAAACTCATGTTTCCTGTTTAAGTTATGCAGGGCCTACTAGGGTCGTATAGTCATAGATCTCTGCCTGATTGCACTGCTATTTGTATGTCTGTGTATAGGAAACTGTTAGGAGCTATTAGTGCAGGTCAGTGGGTGTAAGCCTCGTTGGGCATCACACTGTGCAGTATGTGTAAGTCCCCGATGGGCATCATAGTGCTTCTAGGGAGTGTAAGTCCCTGTTGAGCAGCTTATAAACCTAGTAGGAGTAAGTCCCCGATGGGTGTCCTTGAGCTTAAGCTGGTATAAGACCCCGATGGAATTTCGTTTATTAACCAGGTGTAAGACCCCGATGGGCAACCTTGAGTGCTGTTTGAGTGTGACCCTGTTGGGCGTCATCACGCTTAAAAGTGAGTAAGACCCCGATGGGCCTCACTAGGAGTAAGTTCCCGATAGGCATCCCGCAGGTGTAAGACCCCGATGGGCTTCCTTGCGTTAAGTTGGTGTAAGACCCCGATGGGCATCCAAAGTGGAAATTGAGAGTAAGTTGCAGTAGTAAGTCCTTGTTTAGGCAAGTTCTAGAAGGACGGATAGCTTAAGCCAAACTGTTTCTTCTGAGCTCGTATTGTGGTTGCTTGTATCTGTGTGCTGGATGATTGGTTTTTGGTATTGTACCCTAGTTGGGGATTCTTACTGAGCGACTTGTTGCTCACCCTTATCTTCTATGGTTTTCCACCAGGTAACTTGGGACCAAGATAGGATGGCTAGGAGGATGCTGCTGGATGATCATGGACAGAGTACTGTGGGTCATGTCTTGTTGTTTTTAGTTCTTTTTCATGTAGATAGGGAATGGAACCCTTAGGAGCATTCTGTTGTATTTCGGTTTCTTTGTAAACTTGTTTGAAGGTTTCCTTTTGTAAATAAACGATACTCTGGCCAGGGTTGGTTTTGATAAATGTTTTGACAGGTGCTTGGAAACATGGACAAGTCTAAATAAACCAAATTTCTCTAAATGTGTTTACTGATTTAAAGTTTGTAATTCCGCACTTATGTTCCCAAGTTTTATTACATGCATAAGAGGCTAAAGACCTAGGTTTAGGACCCTATCCGGGTCGGGTCGTTTCAATTTCCCAAGCCGTCCTCTCGCCCCTTTCGCACACAGCACCAAGCTGTCGAGTACCTTCGCCCGCTGCTAGCCAAAACCCTTTGCAGCCGCACGCCATCTCCAGACTCGGGTTTCTCCATTGTTGAACGCATGCCCCGCCACAACGCAGTACATCGTCGAGTAATCTGCATCGCACACTCCCTCTGTGCAGCCTCGTCATCCCGTTTGCTCACGAGTGCAGCCCGTCCCCTTCCTTGCAAGCCGTAGCTCACGCATGGGTGCAGACGCCTCACATCGTAGCCCCTTGCGCGCACCTAGCCGCTCACTTTTGCAGGCTGACCCTACCGAGATCTGCCGCACATCGTTGCGGCTTGCTGCACGCCTTGCTTGTCCACCCGCTTTCTCGTCAATCTAGTAAAAGGTGCTGCTTTGGCAGAAAAGTCCTTGACGAACCTACCGTAATAGCCTGCCACACCCAGAAAGTTGCGAATTTCTGCGACCCTGGTCAGTCTAGCCCAAGAATTCACTGCATCAATCTTTGGAGGTCCACTGCAATGCCATCCCTCCAAACAACATGACCAAGAAAAGCCATTTGCTCCAACAAGAAGTCACACTTGGAGAACTTGGCGTACAACTGATTTTCCCTCAAATCTGTCAATACTTGTCTCAGATGTGAGGAATGATCCTCCCTGGTCTTAGAGTAAGTCAGAATGTCGTCGATGAATACAATGACAAAGCTGTCCAAGAATGCCTTGAACACTCTGTCCATCATATCCATGAACACTGCTAGGGCGTTGGTCAACCCGAAAGACATAACAACGAACTCATAGTGGCCATACCTTGACATAAAGCTGTCTTGAAAATGTCAGCATCCCTGATCCTTAGCTGGTGGTATCCAGATCTTAAATCTATCTTTTAGAAAATAAAAGCTCCTTGAACTTGATCGAACAAATCATCAAAACGAGGCAACAGGTACTTGTTCTTCACTATAACTTTATTTAGCACCCTATAGTCTACGCAAAGGCGTATTGTAACGGCCCAGGTTTTCATCCCGGTCTTGCAGGTATGCCCTAGGGGTATTTTGGTAATTTGGTCGGGCCGTCAGGGCCGTTTATGTCTTTTTTCAGTTGCTAAAATTATTGGATGGGTTTATGTAGGTTTTTTAGGGTTTGTGGATGGGTTTGAGCATGGATGGATGCAAAAGTAAAAATAGAGGAAATTGTGTTGCAGTTGGGATTCGAACCCAGGTCTTCGGGAAAGCCTATGGGGATGCGTGCCAGATGAGCTATGGAGAGCTCTTGTTGCTCTTTTCGCGACATATCTTGGTTAGCCTTGGTTCCTTGGCGTTTTGGTGCATTTGGTTAAATGAAAATAAATTAGGTTTTTTGTTCCTTCTTCTCCAAATCACACTTTGCCATCTAAGCTTGTCTCCCTAGCTCTCCAAGCCGATTTTCATCTCCTTGCAGCTCCGTGGTTCGATCGTCACTCCGGGTAAGTTCCTTCGTTTCTTCATCTTCTCCGTTTTGGGGTTCTTGCTGGCCGAATGTAAGAAGAAGAGGGTGTGTGTGTGTGTGTTTTGTGCAGCCAGCCGAGAGGAGCCAGCCCATCTGCCAAGCCCGATCGCACCAACCATCAGCTTCCGTCGCACCAAGCAACAAGCCCAGACCGACCAGATCGCACCGCAGCAAGCACCAGACCGCCCGAAATCGCCCAACTCCATCGCCCCTACAGTGTCGTCGATCAGCCTATCGCCCAGCAACCGAGCCAGACGCCCAGATCGCCCCATCGCAGCCATCGCACGCATCAGCCGAGCAGCCCGCGCGCCCGCTTCTCTAGAGCTCGTTTGTCGACCGTGTGTGTCGAGGGTGATCGGAGGATCCCTAGGTTGTGGAGAGCTTCTCTAGAGCTCATTCAGGCCCAGCTTGTGAGTTTCAGTTGGCTAGCTGAAGGCGTGTAGTTTGTAGCCTCAGTTGAGTTGCTAGCAGTCTTGGTAGACTAGCAAGCTAGTGTTTGTTTGGAGTAGAGTCCGGATTGGTTCCGGTGCGGTGGCAAGTTGATGCTTGGTGTTGACCAAGGTGTGGTTTGGAGCGCTAGAGATTAGCTTTGCTCGTGGGGCGAGTGGTTCGTGCCCTGTTGGTGGCTTTCCTGTTTCCAGGATGTTGAGTTGCCCCGTTTGGCATTTAGAGGTTCAGTCTGAGATGGACCCCTGTTGTTGCCCCGTGAGATTTAGATGTTGTTGCTCTGGTGGAGCAAGACAGTGAGCGTATGTGGAGCTCTCTGTCGCCGGTTGTCCGCTTGTAAGAGCCGTTTCTTTCTGGGAGTTGTCAGATTTCTCCCGTAGCCATGAGTTGATGGTAGAGGTGCTAGCTTGAAGGAAAAGTTTGTTGGCTGCTTGGAAGCAGTTGGTTGTCCAGTTAGTGGACTCTTGGATGGTGTTCTAGAGGCTGCAGTAAGGGTTGTTTTGCCTCTTGTGAGTGTTGGGCCAAGGTTTGGTCCTCTTATTGTTTCGAGAGCTAGTTCGGTTCTAGCTGGAGGGCGTTGCCCTGAGGTCTTGTTCCTAGTCAGGAAGTTTTGGGAGTTGACCCCTCCCTCGGCAGTTGAGCAAGTGCTGTTAGTTTCGGATTGGTGATCCGATTGGTTGAGATTTCCCTTGGGTGTTGCTTCCAAGAGAGAGTTGGTTGTTGTTGCCTTGGGTTTGAGCAAGTCAGCGAGCGTGTGTGAGTTCGCTGCCCTTCAGAGTTTGCTTGCTGGGAAAGTCGTTTCCCGTTTGGCAGGAGTCAGCTTAGCTCCTGAGTTGTGTAGTTGGTCAGAGTAGCGCAATGGTCACCCATGAGAGGGTCCCTGCTTTGTGTTGTTAGCAAGCAAGAGTTGTTTGTCCCCGCAAGGGCGGTGGCCAGCCAGTAAGAGTTGTTTCTGGCAAGTTGTTGGTTCTTTGGGGATTGAAGATTTCCCTTTCCTCTAGTCTCGGTGGTGGTTGAGTTGCTCCCTGGATGTCACCCTCGAGTGTTAGCTTCTGAGGTAGTCTTGCGGATTCGTGTGGCTCAGGATCCGTAAGCTTTGAGGTTGTCGATATCCGTTTTCCTCGTGCGGTTTCGGGAGTGGAGCTTCTGGTTGGAAGCTGAGTTAGGCATAAGCTTAAAGGAGAAGTCCTTTGAGTAGCCAGTTGGATTTTTGAAGTTGAGTAGTAGCTTGGAGGCGAGCGTTGCTCGTTTAGTTTGGTTTGAGTTCTGCTAAGCAAGCCCTTCTCGGGCTTTGCTCCTTGTTGTTGTGTGCTCGCAGTTGGCGTAGCAGAGCCGTTGAGTGAGTTGGCACAGAGGTGCCGTGGCTTTGGTTGGTAAGCCGTTGAGCTGTTTTCCTCTAGGTGCTGTGTCGCAGTTAGCTGCGTGATGGTTTAGCCCTGGCAGCCCGAGTTTTCCTTGAGAGGAATTTTGGTGGTTTCCTGGCCTGGCAGTATTTTCTTTGGGCAGTTGCTAGTGGGTTTGCTCTGAAAAGTTTGCTTTCGGCCGTTGAGAGGCTGCTGTTTGTTGGCTTGGCCGAGTGGAGCCTGTGCCTGGCCCTTGTCTTTTAGAGGTGGCCGTAGCTGAAGTTTCAGCTGGTGTGAGTGTTGCAGGCCGTTTGGTTTTCTGGAACCTAGGAGGTTCAGTTGTTTAGCCAGTTTGTTGTTGGTTTGAGGCTGCTTGTTAGCAGCTGTGAGCTTCCAGAGAAGTTCGCCAGTGCGTGGCTTTGAGTTTCAGAGCGTGTGGCCCGTCCTCGAGTTTGCTGGGAGTAGCACCCTTTGAGAGTTGGTGCGAGTTGAGGACGTGGTTTGCCGTCTGTTCCTTTGGAGTTCAGCGTATGCCCAGTCTGGATGGCATTGTGGCCTTGAGTTTTTTAGAACCCAAGAGGGTTTGGTTCTCGAAGAGGGCTAGTGTTGTTGGCCGAGAAGTTCAGTTGGCTGGATCAGTTGAGTTTTCCTAGAGCTGTTTCGTCTTAGGACTTTCTAGGAAGAAAGTCTTAAAAGGAGGGAGTATTGTAACAGCCCAGTTTCCTATTCCAGTTTTGGAGGTGCCTTCGGGTCAAGATTCGGTTGTTGGTTGGGTCATTAGAGCGGTTTTCACCCTTGGGGGTATTTTGGTCTTTTAGCTCTCCGGGCAGGATTTGTGGTTTTCAGGGCTTCGAGGTAGCTCCTGCCTTTGTCGAGGCTTGTTTGTTGGTGGCTGCGAGTCCCGTGGTGTTTGGGCTAGACGGTTGGATGCTCGGTTGTGGTTTGGGCTTTGGCAAAGTGTTGGTTGTTGTGTGTTTCCTTTGGGATTCGAGCCCGAGTCCTTAGTGTTGCTTTGGGAGTTGGATTTAAGAGAGTTTGATTTATTGGAAAAGATTGCTTCAGTCGGGTCTCGAAGGAGGAAGCCGGGAAATGGGATTTTGAGGTTTTAAAATGGATAAGGATGGAAAATGGAATTAAAAATCCCATTTTTCCCTTTTTTCCCATTTTCCTTTTTCTTTCCCATTTTTCTTTTCTTTTTCCCCAAAATTCATTTTTTCTCTTTTCTCTCTCTCTCTCTCTCTCTCTCTCTCTCTCTCTCCCGAGCCCCCCACTTAGCCCAGCCCCTAGGCTCGCCCAGCCCAGCCCGAGCTAGCCCGGCCCTCGCCAGCCCCAGCTCCCCGAGCGTCGCCTGAGCCCCTGCCTCGCACAGTGTCGCCCAGGTCGCGTCCCACAGTGCCGAGCCCAGCGACAGATCGCGCGTCCCCGCGCCAGTGTCGCGCGCCCTCGCCCTGTAGCTTGCCGAGCCGCGCCGCGCGCCAGCGCCCGCGCCCGCGCGCTCTGTGTCGCTCGCGTGCCGTCTGCGCGCAGCCCAGCGCCTGTCCGCGCGCAGCTCGCGTCCAGCGCCCCAGCGCGCCCAGCCAGCCCCTTTGGCTGCCTAGCCCGTGTAGCCAGCTCGTTCGCGTGTCAGCCGCGCCTCGTGAGTTGCTCCCGAGCCGAGCCCTGTTTATTTTATTGCATTTAGGGCTATTTTATGATTATTGATGTGTTTGCTTGGCTCGCTATAGGTTGCTCGGGTTCGATCGCAGTTATTTTTATTGTGTGTTGTTGCCTTCCAACTAGGTAAGGATTTCTTACCGGAGTTGTGTGGGCCTTGCGATATTTTCATGATTATGCCTTGCTTGTTTGCTGACTGTTATGAGCATGATAATAATAGAGCAGCTTTGATTGTTTTCTGCTAGCATGTTTGCTTGATATTACATGTTAGTGCCATGCTAGGTTTGTTCTGCCAGCATGCTTGTGATTCCTGCTTAAGCTCGTAGTATCATGCTAGGTAGTGTGATTGATGTCGGTCTTTGCTTGCTAGCCAGGAATCATTGCTTTTTCTCTGTACTCTTAGATAGAGTTGTAGTTGTCATCATCCAGAGGCTGAGCGGACATAATGTACTTTGTCCCAGTAGCTCAGGTCGGGAGTAAAGTGTGCGAAGCATAACGTATCTTGCTACCCCCCCCCCCCGACCAGCGGTTGTGGAATTAGCTACCCACTTCGGCATAGCCTAGTTTGTAGCCTGCTAGAGCGAAACCCTGCCATCGGTGTAAGCCTGCCCTAGCCGGTTCTTAGCTTCAGGTCGGTGGATCATGCTGCACAGATGAGCGCCGAGGGCCTCGCGCCATCGTGATCGATGACACCGCTCCGAGTCATAGGCATGTGCACTGCCCGCGTAGTTTGCCCTTAGGCCCCGCATTTACGCCGATTGCAGAGGAGCATGCGGTGTCGCGCGACACGCGCGTTAGTTGCCGGTTCGGAGAGCTCCCGGGCTAATGTCGTGAGTACACCATTCCTTCCGTTAGAGCGACCGGGTACTCTCCGTAAGTCCAGATTAGTGCAAGGGCAAGGAGGCCCTTGAGGACATTCTTGGGATCGGTGTATATTCCCGAGTGACAGATACCTCGGTGATGTCCAGGATTGGTCGATGTATCCAATCCCGTTAGGCGGAAGAAAGAGACTTCGATGTCTCCGGATCTTGTTTTATGAGCTCGTTGAGCCATGATCTGTGTTGGTAGCTGTTTGCTTGCATGCTTTGGTACTAGATGACTGATTTTATCGTATTGTACCCCGGTTGGGGATTCTTACTGAGTAATTCGTTACTCACCCTTATTTCTGTGGTTTTTCCATAGGTATCCATGGTGCGAGACAGGATGGCTGGAGGAGGAGCTGTGATCATAGAAAACCCGTTGTTAAACTCTGAGTTTTATGTTTATGATTTAAATGTTCTCTGAATGCATGTAGTTGGGCACGGAGCCCTAGGGTGTTTTCTGAATGTATTTCCGGATTCTAGCATTGTTGTAAAGTTTGTATGTTTTAAATAAATCTCTGATTAGAGTAAGTTTTGTAAATGTATTTGTCTTGGAACAGGTGCTTGGAAACAGGAACAGGTTTCAGGAAATTAAATGGATGTTTTATGTTTTAGTTTTTACTTAGAACCCGAACACCATCTTGCAAATTTTCTGTAGATTTGTATGCATGCATTGAGGTAACGGCCTATTTAGAACCCATTCGGGTCGGGTTGTTACATTGAGCCACTTGCCATACTCGGCGGCTCCGTTACCTGCAACAACCTCAACAAACATAGGCTTCTGTCCACCCTGAGGAATCACTGGGGCGGCAGGTGCGGTGCAGCTGGTGCATTTGGTGGTACCTGACGGAGCAGCTGAGTCAACTGAGCCATCTGAGCTCTGGACTTCTCTCTCTACACTACAAGTTGTTCTACAAGCTGCGCTCAAATCTTCACCTCGGATTCAGCTCTCTGCTCAGCCATCATGAGCATCATCTCTCTCATAACTGATGCCAACTCTTCTCAAGAAGCTGTAGTCTGGGGCTGAGTGGTCTCTACCTCTACTCGGGGAGTGTCAGCAGCTGGGGCCATAGGCGGCCTACGGGTCTGGTCAATCCCAGAAACTATCTCATCAGTGGTAATCTCAACTCCAACACCTCGTTTGGAGGTACCAGATGTCCCTACTCCTCTACGGGTGATCGACATACTGGCGATTTGTACCCAAACCACACTAAGTTAGTCCATGGTCGGACCAACATTGCCAACAACAAACAAAGCAAGTATGCTAGATGCAGGTATTGTAAACTTAAACCCTTAAAATGAACTTAATCACATACCTAGCAGCTGTTGGAGTACAGATGATCATGGGACACAACGACCTAACTCAGCAGGTAAGTCTACAGAATCTATGACTTTGAGCACTGATACCAACTATAAAGACCCGACATTAAATAGTTCTAAATGACCTTTACTCAATGATGCATTTTAAAAATACGATAGAAAAATTGAATTGAAAACATCCATTTCATAAAATAAATCAAATCCCAACATGCTTAAGTGTAAAACAGGAAAACAGTTTCAGCCTCTGGTCAAAGTACAATAAAATAGTTACAAAGTTCCATAGTTAAAATGTTCCATCATGAAAACCTATAAAATGAAGTTACATCGGACTCTCCCATGATCATCCAGCTTCTCCTCTAGCCGCCTCGATGTTGTGCCAAGTTACCTGGTGGAAAAAACCACAGAAAGGGTGAGTACAATTGCACTTAGTAAAGATCCCCCAACTGGGGTACAATATGCAAGACAAATCATCTAGCATCCTAGCATATAAGCATAACATCAATACAGTAAGGCAGTCTCATACAGTAACTGACATCAAGTGTCAAGCAGGATCAACACGCCTTTGGGCTGACTAAACAGGAGGGTAACCTAAGTGACCTCGGTCTAAAGGGTGTCTAACTATAAGACAGACTTGGTTAGCACGCCACTGGGTTAACCTGGAAAGCACACAATTGGGCTTGTCCTAAACATGCTCGGGCAGCACACAACTGGGCTAACCCTGATAACAGCTCACACCTGGCTATCTATGGACTGCACACCACTCGGCTAGTCCAGAGCATACTAGGGTGGCACGCCACTGGGCCAACCCTGGATTGACAATGCCATTGGGTCGATCTTGGATCGCATGAAACTAAGCGAGTCCTAAAACGAGGCTCGGGTAGCTTGCCACTAGGCTAACCTTGGATCAACTCACACTTGGAGGATCATAGACTGCATGCAACTGGGCTAGTCTTGGACAGCATGCCACTGGGCGAGTTTTAAGCCAAACCGAGGGAGCGCACAATTGGGCCAAACTCGAGACAACCCTAACAGGCTCTACCACACTGAAACACTCTAAAGCTAACAGGGTTTAACATCTAACCGGCATATACATAGTAGAATGTCACAAACATACTGAGTAGTTAAATGAATAGAAGAGTGCATTCATCAGCGTACAATATACTACATGCCAAGCTCTAACAAGCAGAACAGACATTTCCTATCCATTAACATGCTTAACCACAAACATACAGGATCAAAGCATAAACAGTAGCATCACAGTATCCAGACAGCCTGCACGAACCTGATACACTAACAAATATTTCATCCAGACACAGTAATTATAAATTATCTACTATGCATACATATGAAACAGATCACACAACTATGAGCTATCAAGGCCATGCACAGGGTCCACACAACCCCGGTAAGAAACCCTTACCTGAAAAATAGAGATGCCCAAACAACAGGAAATCACAAGCCCGAGAGTTAGGGTTTACCCAACTAGAGAGCACGAGGCTCGGCAGCAAATGGCTCGCCAGCTAGGATAGGCTCGGCAAGGCTGGCTCGGCGGGTGAGGCAGCAGGGCGCGCAAGGGGCTGCGGTTGGGCTTCGCTGCTGCGGGTGTGTGGTTGGCAGCGGGGTGATGATGCTGGCTCAGTGGCTGAGCGCACGGGCTGGCGGAGGCGAAGCTTCACCATCACAAGGGGCTGCGATCGTTGGCGCGACGTGATAGGCGGGAGTGAAGGGGCTGCTTGTGCGTGCAGTTGCTCGTGCGTGCAGCTGCTCGTGCGATGGAGTTCGGGTGATGTAGCTTTGACGATGGAGATGGTGAAGGATGGAGGTTTCGGTAGTGGGGAGAAGGGAGAGGGAGATGGGGGTCGGCTAGGGTGAAAGGGAGAGCAAAAGGATGGGATTTTTCCTCCAATTTTCTTTTAATAAAACACTTGAAAAACCCTTTAAATGCCATGTGTGCTCAAGTGGTCTCCGCTTCGAGTCCTGACAACAACACATTAATTTCTTATTTTCTATTTTAAACTAAACGACCTCCAAACCTCTTAACAGCAACTCTCAGACCAGGAAGCTGAAACTAAAACATAAACACCAACTCAACATAAGTCTGGAAACAACGTGAAACCCTAGATAAATACCAAAACTACCCCTAAAAGCCAAATGACCAAAATGCTCCTGAAGGCTCAAACTGCCCTAACGGCCCAACCAGACAACCGAATAATCAATCAAATGTACCTGGAGAATCGGAACAGAAACCTGGTCCATTACAGTCCTAAACCTGGTTCTTACTCAGCATGCATGCATTTAAAGATAAATGAGTCCGTGAAAATTATTCAAAATACATTAAGTTCCAAAGTAAAAGCATTCAACTCACAACTCCTGTTTAAAACTTTTAAGACAATCCCTGGCCAGAGTATTATTAAAAGCATCCACAAAACAACATGAATAACATTATGAAAAATTCCATACAGACTTTAAGTCCAACTACATGCTGAAATAAATAAAGACATAAAAATAGAGGCAACGATAGCTCCCATGATCATTCAGCTCCTTCGTAGCCGTCCCGGTGCTGTCCCAAGTTACGTAGTGGAAAACCAAAAAAATAAGGTTGAGTACAAAAGCACTCAGTAAGACACCCAAATCGGGGTACAGTACAAAACATCAAATCATCTAGCATCCTAGTATACATGCAAACAGTTACCAAAACAGAACCTTTGCCTTGAGTTGTTAACATAACTCCTGAGTCTTTGGGAGTCTCTTACTCTTGGCCTAATGATAAGCTCTCTAAACTGATACCGATATGTTATCCTCGAAGGTCTCTTACCCTCGACCAATTGACCAGCTCTTAAAACTGATCCCGAACAGATATTCTTCTAGAGTCTCATACCTTTGGCTAAGTGACCAGCTCTCAAAACTGATCCTGATCAGCTCCCTTGATTGATCCTGGGACACTTGGGAGAGTACCTGGTGTCTGGCTCTAAACTCGGAATGTAAGTGGTGTACTAACTGCGCATGCTGCTGCAAACCACGTAAATGTGGGGGCTTAAGACAAACTACGCGGATCCAGGTATGCATGCCTAAAGACTCAGAAGCGGTGTCACTGATCTACAGTAGTGTGAGGCCCTCGACACTCAGTTGTACCAGCCTGAACCACCGACACCTGAAGCTAGGAACCGTCCTAGGCAGGCTTGCACCAGGAAGGGTTCTGCTCTAGTAGGCTACAGACTAGGCTTATGTCGTTGTGGTGAGCTAGACCACATCTGGCAGCTAGGGGCAAGAACCTTTCCTCGCTGGTCCCGACCTAGGGGGACAAAGTACGTTATGTCCGCTCTCAGCCTCTAGATGAAGACAACCTAACCGAAGCTAGCTAAGAATACACAAACTCGTTCCCTGACAGATCAATATATGCTCAACGCAGATACAACCTGGCATGGCACTACAAGCTTATCAACAGAAATCACAACGCATGCCGGAAAGAACAAACTAGCATGGTACTAACATGTAGAAACAGGAAACAATGCATGCTAGCAGGAAACAGAACAACATACAATCCTATCCACTAACATGCTCGTAAACAGTAAATAGGAAATTAGGATGCAATGTATGAATCGCAGGGTTCACACAACCCCGGTAAGAAATCCTTACCTAGAATAAGCAGAAAGAACAACAGGTAAACGATGCTCCTTAAGCTGCAGAACAAACACAAAAAACAACCTATGCACAACGATTAACAAGCACAACATTAATTAAATTCTAAACAACTAAGCAACAAACGACCAACACACAAGGCTAAAGAAATAATACCCCAAAACTGAGGAAGGCAGGTCTCGACAGCCAAGGGGTCTCGGCAAGGCAGCAGGGGCGAGGGGCTGCGGCAGGGCTCGGTAGCAACATGTTGTAGGCATGGGAGAGCGGCACGGGAAGGTTGCGTGTGCGGTTGGTATTGGCGATGGGTATGCGGGCTGCAAGGCTAGGCAGGCTGGGCGAGGCGTTTGGCTGCGGGTTGTGCGGCAGGTGTGTGCACGAGAGGCTGCAACGGCTACAGCTAGGGCGTGCGGTGATGCTCGGCAGGGGTGAGGGCTTGTAGCTGCGATAGCCGAAGACGTGCAGCACGGCATGAGGGCGATCTGTGCGGCTGGTGTGTGCGCCGTGCAGTGCGGTCGACGAGGGCAATGAGGCTCGACGGTGGGGCTTGGTGATCGGCGAAGGATCTCGGCAATAAGGGGTGTTCTCGGCAAGGAAGATAAAGAAGGAGAAGGAGAATGTCTTTTTATCTGGAACTTGATCAATGTAGGAACACGTAAAATCAAATCCCTAAATCCTTTTTTTTCTTTTCATTTAATTCAAATAAAACTACTTAAAACCCAAAGCTCTCCTTTAAGCCAAAATAGCCTCCAAACCTCCCAATTGCAAAATTAACTCGGAAGTCCTGAAATCACAAAAACAGCTCTGTTTCAGTTAAATGCAAGAATAACCCTGTTGTCCGTCAAATTACCAAACTAGCCCTAGGGTAAAATGACAAAAATACCCCTGAATGCTAGAACTACCCTAACGGCCCCACGAAACAACCAAATCGACAAAGAATCATACTGCGGAACCGGAATGAAAACTTGGGTCGTTACAAGAATGTTTTAAGTCTAATATAATATTAATCGCCAAACTAAACTTAGATGGAGATTTTTAAAAAAAAATCAAAACCTTGAAACATCATTTTTAAATTCACCCTTTTTTTTAATTCACATACTTAATCCTTCTTATCAACTTTTTTTATTTATAAAAACAAAACATTCAATCAATTTTGATTATAAATAACTTCATATTCATTACCCTTACATAGAAGACACAACTACTCTCAAATAATATAAAAGTTGTGACCATATATTTTATACCATCTTTGCAAAATTTTATACATAGTCTTCATATATTTTATACCATCTTTGCAAAAAATTTATTCTCCAACCAAGCAACCTATGTTAGTAATAGTATTGCTTTAAATTTTTAATGGGGTTTTGGATAACTGTTTAAGGATGGATTTTGTTAGATTACTATAACTCAATTTCTGTTTTAGTCCACTACTTGTGAATAGTTGGAATATTAATTCACTTCCTTTTCATCTCAAGTATAATAATCTTCCAACTCTATAACTATGAATTATATAATAAACAAGAAATATCGATATAGTCTTAAATTTCTCTGTTACAGATTTAAAATATGCTTTTAAACAGTAAATAGAAATGTCTTCATGTGGATGGAAATTTAGACCTTTAAAGGTCAACAGCCACTCGACTGATCGGACGGTTCAAACTTACTGTCCATTGATGATTTGTTGATGATTTGACAGGTACTTACTATTGGAAACTCAGCAAAATAATAATAATAATAATAATAATAAAAAGACTTACACATTGGTCCAAGTATCATGATAGGTGCCAAGCTTTACGAACAAGAGCAGAAGTCTACTCTATCGTCATCTTGTATAATTTAATAATTATGAAGTTATAGGTTTGAATCACTCTTTCTCCAATATTGATGTATAAAAAAAATGATTGGTGCCAATCTCAACGACATCATATATGATACTATAATTAAAATATTACAAGTTTGATTTCAAATTATTGTTGAATTCAATGTATTAAGATCTAGTTGGTAGCCGTTTAGTTATCTTAATTGGTGAAAATTCATTTTAACTCATGATTACGGATTTGATCCTGAAAATTGGTATTTATTTTTATCTTGTTGAAGAATAGTAGTCACTTTGTATATGGTTTGTGATTTCCCTCCTTTAATTAAAAAAAAATGATATTCTTTATATTTGTGCAATCAATTTGATTCAAGTTTAACTAAGGGAAACTGCTGGATAGTCCAATGTCACATAGCAATTGTAGATCTAGGCAAATTTTGAAAATATTTGTATCCATAGTCCAATATAGGGTATAATTAATATTCATCATATGATATAATTTACGGTATTAATATAGTATTTTATATTATTAGTACAATATTATATGATATTAGTACAGCATTATATATTAATACAGTATTGTGTATTAATTATACCGTATAATTTGTGTACGGTATGACTATGGTTGCTATTTTTTATTTTTTATTTTTTGCCTCGTATTGTAAATATTTTTCCAATTTTCCCTACTCCTAAAATTACTCTTATATTATTTTCAAAGGTTTTTTGTTTTTTGAAAATCAATTATTTTCAAATGTTTGTTGGGGCAAAATATTTGAATAGGACATGAGTAAATAATTATATGCCTTATATGTAATTCAAATACTTCTTTAAAAACAAAATATCTTACTTTAACTTTTCATCTAAAGTTTCAACTTAAAAAAAAGATGCTTTCGTATAAAGCTTGGAACTTTAAACGATTCATATGAAACCAAAAAGCTGTTTGCATTATTCAAGAGTACATAGAATTTGACGCAATCTTTGTATATCTAAACTATTTTATATATTTTCTATACGATGAAGATTTACAGTTAACAAAAGTAATAAAATGTGTGTGTGTATATATATATTGATGCTGGAATTTGGCCCTCGCTGAGCCGTGTGCCTTGCAGCCTATCCGTCCGCGCGCCAGCCCCATGCCGTGTGAGTTGCTTCTGACCGAGCCGAGTTCTGTTTGTATTTTACCTAAGGCCTATAGATTGTGATGTTTGTTGTTTGTTTGTTAGGTTCCCGATAGCTAGCTCGGGTTTGGTTGCAGCTTAAGATCTTTCTTGTGTATGTTTGCCTTCCGACCCAGTTAAGGATTTCTTACCGAAGTTGTGTGGGCCCTGCGATATTTTCTGTGATTGTTGATTGTATGTATGTTTATGTTTATCAGCATGTTAGTGGATATGTGCTCTATTCTGAATTCCAACTGGCATGATTCTCGTGTTATTTCTCATGTTAGTTCCATGCTAGGTTGTTCTATTCTGGCATGTTCGTTATTTGTTCTTACTTCGTAGTATCATGCTAGGTTCATTGTTTCTGCTGAGCATGTGTTAGTATGTTTGTTGTTAGCTGTTTATAGCTTAGAGTTATGATAGGTAGCATCATCTAGGCGAGGATGCATAACGTAACTTGCATCCGTGGTAGGGACGTGCGAGGCAGTACTCCGTCCCTGATCCGTCGTTAGGGTTTAGCTAACCCTAACGGCAGCCCAGTGCAATCTTGGGTGAGGGTGGCAGACTGTTAAATGCCCCAACGATCGGGGGAATGACGAGGCATTTCTTTGTCCCCAGCAGTCGACACGACCTCAGCGTGTCGGCAGTAGCCCTTGATTGCTACCTGATAGGGCAAGGACCGGTTCCTGGTGGAAGCCTACCACGGCCGGTTTCTTAGCCTCAGGTGCGGTGGTACAGGCTGACATAGTCATAGTGTCCTGGTCTCACACCACTATGTTCAGTGACACCGATCCAGAGATTCTTTTAGGCATGCGTACTGGACCAGGGCAGCATGCCCTACACCTAGCACCTCACTGGTTTGCAGCAGCATGCGGTGCACGCACACGCTCATTACAGCGCCGACTGGAGAGCTCCTCAGGATCTTGAGTTCAGTGCACCTTTCGTATAGACAGTAGTAGGAAAGCTGAGGCCGAGATTAGTTTCTCGTAGAGTATCGAGATTCATTGTAGTTTTCCGGAGTAAGACCGTAAGATGGCATCCGTGGTATTTATGTATGGATTAAGGTGATGTGCTCTCTTCTGTGTTGTATTCATAGCTTGCATACTTTCTGCTAGATGACCAGTTGTATCGTATTGTACCTCGGTCGGGGATTCTTACTGAGTAATTCGTTACTCACCCTTATTTTGTGGTTTTCCAAATATAATCAGGGTGCGAGATAGGATGGCTGATTGTAAAGACCCGACCCGAATGGGGTCCTAAAATAGGTCTTTACCTCAATGCATGCATTCAAACAAAAGTCAATATGCAAGAATGGTGTTTTGGATTCTAAGTAAAAACTAAAACACATAACATCCATTTAAAAGTCAACATAGATTCCTGAAACCTGTCCCTGTTTCCAAGCACCTGTTCCAAGACAAATACATTTCCAAAACTTACTATGATCAGAGATTTATTTAAAACATTCAAAACATCCAGAAGTTACAATAGTGCTAGAATCCGGAAAAGCATGCAGAAAACAACCTAGGGCTCTGTGCCCAACTACATGCATTCAGAGGAAAAATAAGACATAAAGAATCATAGATAAAATTCAGAGTTCGACAGCTGGTTTCCATGATCACAGCTCCTCCTTCAGCCATCCAGTCTCGCACCTTGGTTACCTGTGGAAAACCACAAAAATAAAAGTGAGTAACGAATTACCCAGTAAGAATCCCCAACCGGGGTACAATACGATATACATGGTCATCTAGCAGAAAGGTATGCAA
The DNA here is from genome assembly GCA_036507275.1 of Sicyos edulis. NCBI lineage: Eukaryota > Viridiplantae > Streptophyta > Magnoliopsida > Cucurbitales > Cucurbitaceae > Sicyos > Sicyos edulis. The sequence continues at coordinate 14,037,597 of CM071854.1, forward strand.
GCTATGAATATAAACACAGAAGAGAGCACATAGCTTAAATCCACACATAATCTTCGGATGCCAACTCAGAGTCTTACTCCGGAATAATCCACCTCATGATACGATCCTATACGAGAAACAAGTCTCGGCCTCAGCCTGTCTACTTTTGATACAAAAGGTGCACTGGCTCAAGATCCCGAGGAGCTCTCCGGTCGACGCTGTAATGAGCGTATGCGCGCACCGCATGCTACTGCAAACCATGGGGGGTGTCGGGTCTAGTGGCAAGCTGCCCAGGTCCAGTCACCATGCCTAACTAAATCTCTAGATCGGTGTCACTGCATAGGGGTGTGAGACCTGGACACGTGAACTATGTCGGCTGAACCACTCGCACACCGAGGCTAAGGAACCGGTCGTGGTAGGCTTACACCAGGAAGCCGTCCTTGCCCTAACAGGTGGCAATCAAGGGTTACAGCCGAACACGCTGAGGACGTGCCGACTGCCGGGGACAAGGCAATGCCATGTCATCATCCCGACCGTTGGGGAATTTAACAGTCTGCCACCCTCACCCAAGATTGCAGGGCCTGCCGTTAAGGTTAGCTAAACACTAACGGGGGATCAGGGACGGAGTACTGTCTCGTACGTCCCTGCCGTGGATGCAAGTTACGTTATGCATCCTGGCCCGGATGATGCTACCTACCATATCTGAAACCTATAAACAGATACAACAAACAATCCAATACGTGCTCAACAGATACAACGAACCTAGCATGATACTACCAAGCAAGAACAGATAATGATCATGCCAGAACGGAACAACCTAGCATGGACTAACATGAGAAACAACATAAGAAATCATGCCAGTCGGAAATTCAGAACAGAGCACCTATCACTAAACATACTGATACACACAACAAGCATACAAACAACAATCACATAATACATCGCAGGGCCCACACAACTCCGGTAAGAAATCCTTACCTTGGTCGGGAGGCAACTACACACAAGAATTCCTAAGCTGCGATCGCTCCCGAGCTAGCTAACGTGAACCTAACAAATACAACAACAATCACAATCCATAGGCCTAAATATAATAAAATAAATAGGGCTCGGCTCGGGAGCAACTCACGCGGCACAGTTGACGCGAGGACGGATGACAGCCGCACGAGCGTGGCTTTGGTAGGGCGCAGGTCGCACGCGGGAGAGCCGGGCGCGCCGACACGAGCGCTTTGACGCTGGCGTGTGTGGCTGGGCATGCTGGCACGGGCGCCGGGTACTGGTGTGCGGCGGTGGCGTCTTTGCACGGCCACCGGGCGCGGGCGTGGCGAGTTAGCGAGAGAAGCGGCGCGGCGCAGACGCGGATGGACGAACACAACGTGCGACACGAAGGCGCGCCCGGGCGAGCGACGCGAAGCAGCGGGCGATCTGGTACGCGCGACGGCTGAGACGGGCCTGCTAGGCGATCTGGGCGTGCGACGGCTGTGACGGGCGTGCGACAGGGGCGATCTGGGTCGGCTGCTGGGCTTCCCTCGGCTGGCTGCAACAAAACACACACACACACACAACCTCTTTTTCACTCGGCCAGCAAGAACCCAAATCGGAGAAGAAGAAGAAACGAAGAAACTTACCCGGAAGGACGATCGAACCACGGAACTGCTAAGGAGATGAAAAACGGCTTGGGGCTTGGGAGAGATTGGTTTGGGCGGCAATGGTGATTTTGGAGAAGAAAGACAAAAACCCTATTTTCTTTTCTTTTAATCAAAAGCACCCAAAACCCCCATGATCCAAGGCTAACCAAGATATGTCGCGGAAAGAGTAATTAGAGCTTCCAATAGCTCAACTAGCACGCATCCCAACAGGCTTCCCAGAGACCCGGGCTCGAATCCCAGCTGCTACACAATTAATTCTCTATTTTACTTTTGCATCTTTCCATGCCCAAACACATCCACAAAGCCTCAAAAACCTACATAAGACCATCCAATAATTTTTAACAACTGGAAAAGACATAAACGACCCTGACGGCCCGACCAAATTAGAAAAATACCCCTAGGGCATACCTGGAAGACCGGGATGAAAACCTGGGCCGTTACACTGAAGAAGGAGCTGCGGATCATGGAAACCTGTTGTCTTTCAACTCTGAGTTTATGTTTATGTTTTTGTTTGTCCTCTGAATGCATGTAGTTGGGCACGGAGCCCTTAGGATGTTTTCTGATTGTTCTCTGGATTCTGGCACTGTTTGTAAACTGTTTTGGTTTTGAATGTTTTGAATAAATCTCTGATCAGAGTATGTTTTAAATTGCTTTTAGCTTGGAACACGTGCTTGGAAATAGGGACAGGTTTCAGGACATTTTATAATTGATTATTTCATGAATGTTTACAAGTTTTTATTTTCATTCAGAATCTGGGAAGCAATCTTGCATATTATTTTTAAACATTAAAAGCATGCATTGAGGTAAAGGCCTAGTTTAGGACCTCTTTCGGGTCAGGTCTTTACAACAGCCATCTGAACGATAGGGAAGGATCGATGGGGGAGGACGTCCATATACTAACTCAAACGGAGAGGTCTTCAGGCTCGAGTGGTATGTTGTATTGTAACTTAATGAAAGAGGATCTGGATTTGTCTGCAGATGATGATGATGTCCACTTAACTCAACCCAAGGAAGCCATTTGTACCATGATGTTGGGGATTTCATTGTATAACATCGTAAATAAGACTCCATGCCTCTATTAACAACTTCTGTTTGACCGTCGGTTTGTGGATGGTATGTTGTGCTAAACTTAGCTTAGTGCCTTGTGATTTGAATAATTCCTTCCAAAAGATGCTTATGAATGTAGGATCTCTGTCTGAGACTATCGATTGTGGAATTCCATGCAGTTTGACTACCTCGCGAAAAAAAATATCCGCTATTGTTGTGGCAGTGAACGGGTGTTTAACTGGGATGAAGTGATTGTATTTGGATAGTCGGTCAACAATGACCATGATAGTATCGAACCCTTGGGATTTGGGTAAGCCGGATACAAAATCCATAGATAAATCATTCCAAATTTGAGAAGGAATTGGCAATAGTTGTAGGAGACTAGCAGGTGCAAGGGTCAAATGTTTAGCTTGTTGGCATACTAAGCAGGAACTAACATACTCTCGAATTCGAGATTTCATTCCTTTCCAGAAAAACTCTTTCCCAATATGTTGGAGAGTTCGCAAAAGTGAAACAATTCAAGTATTAAGGGAATTGTAGGCGAATCTCTTGGTAATACTATCTTCCCTTTGAATTTTAATAGCTTGCCTTGAATTTGGTACCCTTGAGGAACTCTTCGACCTTCTTCAATGTCAACAATAAGAACTTTAGTATCCTGGTTTTCATGTTGTTGTTTGAGAATCTCCTTAGTATTGATGTTAGAGATGCATGATATGGCCGTACAATCCAAAGTTTTCAATAATCTGGAGAGGGCATCTGCTGCATTATTATTCTTTCCAGGCTTGTATCGGATTTTAAAATTATAGCCTAAGAGTTTAACTAACCACTTTTGATATTCTCCCAAGACTAGCCGTTGGTCGAGGATAAATTTTAAGCTTCTTTGATCCGTTTGGACAATAAAATGTCTTCCCAATAGATAAGGACGCCACTTTTGGATGGCCAAAACAATGGCTAACAACTCTCTTTCATACACTGCTTTATTACGATGTAATGGAACCAAAGCATGGCTAAAATAAGCAATTGGTCTATTGTCCTACATTAAAACAGCACCAACACCTACTCTTGAGGCATTAGCTTCTATTGTAAATATTTTAGAAAATTTTGGTAGTTGTAGCACAGGCATCGAGGTCATTGCTCTCTGAAGTTCTTGAAAAGCTTTAGTGGCCTTGTGATCCCAAGAGAAATTGTCTTTTTTGAGCTGTTGAGTTAGAGGGAAAGCAATGCTTCCATAATCTTTAACGAATCTTCGATAGTAGCCCGTGAGGCCTAAAAATCCTCTAAGGTACCTGATGTTCTTAGGAATTGGCCATTTAGTCATTACTTCTACTTTAGAATTGCCTGCAACAACTCCCTTTCCTGATATAATGTGGCCTAGATAATCTATCTCGCTTAATGAAAAACTACACTTCTTATGATTTGCTACCAGTTGATTTTCACTAAGTGTGGCCAACACAGTACTTAAGTGTTGAGTGTGCTCATCCATCGATTTTCTATATACAAGGATGTCATAAAAAAATACGAGGACAAAGCGACGTAAATAAGGATGGAGAACTTTGTTCATGATTGCTTGAAATGTGGCTGACGCATTTCTCAAACCAAAAGGCATAACTAGGAATTCAAAAAAATCCTTCATGAGTGTGAAATGAATTTTTTTCAATGTCCTTTGACTTCATACATTCTTGATGGTAACTTGTAACAGCCCAAGATTTCCTTCCAGTTCTCCAGGTTTATTCGGTTGTTCCTCCAGTGAGTTGGTTGGGCTGTTAGGGCTTTTTGTGCTTCTAGGGGCATTTTGGTCATTTTGTCCTCCATGGGTATTTTGGTCATTTTGCCTTCCCGAGACAGTGGTGCGGTAAGACATGGCTTCAAGAATGTTTATGAGTTGGTGGACTTAAGTTTATTCTTCGGTTTCTAGTTTCAGGTCAAGAATTCCATTTATGGTAAGTTTGGAGCCCTCCCGGTTAAAAGAAGAAAAATGAAAATAAAATGTTGGAGCTAGGATTCGAACCATGGTGGCTTGGGAGTGAGTTTGAGCCTTGTGTAGAGGAAATTAAAAATAGTTTTTAAAAGTGCACTTGGTGGGATTTGAAGGTGGGATTTTTAGGAGGCATTTTATTATTGAAAAATAGAAGAAAAATATCTAGGGTTGCATCATTTTCTCCTTCTCCTTCCCTTGGCCTATTCTCCCCTTCTCTCAAATCCTCTCCTTGGTCGAGCACTCCCTCTCCATTTCTCTCCATCTCCATTGCTTACAACTTCAAGATTCCCAAGTGTAGTTCATCTTCTCCATTGTTGTCCAAGGTAAGCAATTGCAAAATCCAAGTTCCTCTTCTTCTCTTGCCATGGCCGAACCTATCTTATAACTAAGAGAAGGTGTTGTTTTTCTTCTTCTCTTCTTGTAGATCCGAGAAGCTTGCTTGGGTGGAGGAGACCTTGTTTGTTCTCCTTGTTTGATTGAGATCCAAGAGCACTTTCCATTCCAACCTCCATTGCCGAAAGCTCCAAGGTAGGGTTGATGGTGTTTTTGTTGTGTTTGACTTATGGTTGGTGTAGATCTAACTTTGTGCTTCTTCCTTGTACAAACCCAAGCCCTAGCCAAGATCTCCTTGTTGTGCACCTCCTTGGGCCGAGACACCTAGTCCATTTGGGGATCATTTCTTCTTTGGGTGAGTTGGTAAGTGTGAGACTTTGGTTGCTTGTGTGTTGGTTTGACCGAGAGCTCCAATGGGGGTGTGTGGCTGAGAGCTTCATGTTAGTTGGGAGGGTGTTTGCTTGCTCCACATTCATGGGATCTAACATTGTTTGTTGTGTGGTTTGCCCTAGCCAAGACACCTTGTTACAAGTTGTAGCTGAGAGCTTCTAGGGTTCCATTTTGGGTGCTTGGCCGAGAGCACTAGAGCAAGTAGGGGTAATCTCTTGGTTCCCTTGCTTATAGATTTAGTGCTTAGTTAAGTGTATATCTAGTTAGATTGAATTTGTATGTTTATGCTTTTAGGTTGTGAGACACTGCAGCTTAATGAGCACTTTTCTGTTTATATTTCTGCTTGTTTCAAGTAAGGATTTCTTACCAGGGTTGTGTGGACCCTGCGATATGTTTTGATTGCATCTTTTATATATATGTTGTTTGTTATGAACATGTAGTGGTTAGGACTGTTTCACTGTTTATCTCTACTAGCATATTTGCCCTGTTTCTGCATGTTAGTGCCATGCTAGGTTTGTCCTTCCAGCATGTTTTGAGTTTCCTGTTTACATTCGTAGTATCATGCTAGGTTGTACTTGTATTCTTGTCAAGCATGTGCAGTTGTTAGGGATGTATATTATGTGACATTAGATAGTTAGCTAGACTTGTCTTCCAGAGGCTGAGAGTGGACATAACGTAACTTGTCCCCACAGGTCGAGATCAGTGAGAGGCATAATGTACTTTGTCTCTTCCCCCTGCAACCGGTGGGGATTAGCTTCCGCATCGATACAAGCCTAGTTTGTAACCTGCTAGAGCGGAACCCGTCACGGGTGCAAGCCTGCCCGGAGATAGTTCTTAGCTTCAGGTTGGTGGTACAGACTGCTACAGTTGAGTGCTGAGGGCTCTACACTAGTGTAGATCAGTGACACCATTCTTATTCTTGTTTAGAGCCAACCTCGGGTACACTCCCGTTTTCTTAGGGTTTAGCCTGGCCGAAGGTAAGAGGCCCCCGAGGACACCTATTCGGGATCAGCTTTTGAGTTGGTCAATTGGTCGAAAGAGAAAGACCCTCGAAGGTGTCTGACATCTATTTGGGATCAGCTTTTGAGTTGATCATTTGGCCGAGGGAGAAAGACCCTCGAGGATGTCTTTGGGATTGGTTAGGAGAACCAATCATTAGGCCGAAAGTAGGAAACTTCTGAGGTTCCCGGCCTTGACTTGATTAGCTTGTTGAGCAAAGTTTCTGTGCTGGTAACTGATTGCATGTATACTAGGATGCTAGATGATGGATGTATCGTATTGTACCCCGATTGGGGATTCATACTGAGTATGTTTATGCTCACCCTTACTTATCTTTCAGATAACTTGGGACAGCACCGGGATGGCTAGTGGAGGGAGCTATGTGATCATGGGAGCTACCGGCGAACTCTGTGTCTTTATCATTTGTAGTCTTTTATTATGTAGTAGCATGTTGGGAGCTTGTTTACTTTTGAGACTTGTTAAACTGTTTTTGTTTGAAATACTGGCCAGGATTGTTTTAAGGATGTTTATGAAATGATTGTTTCTATTATGAAGTCTAAATGAGTTTTATCTTTTAGTTGTTTCCATAATGTTTTTAAAGTTTTAAATTGTAAGCATGGTAGTAAGAACCGGGGTTTAGGGCCATTTTGGGTCGGGTTCTTACAGTTGGTATCAGAGCACAGAGTCATAGATTCTATAGACTAACCTGCTTTATAGGTTGTTTGTTTCCATGATCATCAACACTCCACGGCCGTCAGGTTTGTCTAAGAACTGAATTTAAGGGTTTTTACAATACTGCATCTAGTATACATGTGTTACCTTTTGTTGGCAGTGGGAGTCTGAGAGAGGACTAACCCTTATGGTTTTCGTGTAGATCGTCAGTATGCCGGTGACACAAAGTGGTGTAGGACCGTCCAGGACTGCGAGTGGAGATGTTGCTGAGACAACACCTAGGGTTAAGCAAACCCGTAGGCCGCCTGTGGCCCCAGCTGTTAGTTTGCCTGGAGAGGGGGTAGAGGCTGCCATGCCTCAGAGAGCAGCCCTAGGAGCTGAATTTGTAGCCATGAGGGACATGATGATGGCCCTGATGGCAGAGCAGAGAGCGGAGACTCAGGCGCAGCTGTCAGCGCAGAGAGAGGAGTCTAAGGCCTAGATGGCCCAGTTGACACAGCTTTTCCAGCAGGCACCCCCAGTAGCTCCAGTGGCCCAAGGAGATCAGGGTCAACAGGACCAGACCGTAGTGTTAGACGGTGCTGAAGGAGCCGCCGAGTTTGGCAAGTGGCTCAAAGACTTCACTAAATGGAGAGTTTAATGCCTCAGAGAACCCATTGGTGGCAGTGAAGTGGTTAGCTCGCATGGAGTACATCTTTATGGTGATGGGATGCCCAGATATTCAGAGGCCAAGGTGTGCGGCCCATGTTTTGACTGACACAGCTGTATGGTGGTGGGAGTCCACCGATCGGGCCAAACCAGTAGGATATCCACCAGCCACCTGGGAGTTCTTCAGAACCAAGTTCAGAGCCAAGTACCACCAGCCACTGGTATTGGAAATTGGTTCGGAATGGTGGCTTTATTTAGAGAACGATAATCGACACAGAATCGTCAACTACCATCTTTCTTTTTTACTAACAAAATTGGGCTAGAATAGTTACTCAAACTTTGTCATATAATGCCGGCCACCAACATTTCTTCAACTAATTTTTCTATCTCTTCTTTCTGAATTTGGGGATATCTATAAGGTCGGACATTAATGGGAATGGTTCCTGGTATTAATTCAATTTTGTGATCCAGTATTCTCTGTGGAGGCAAGCCTGGAATTGGTTGGAACACAGAAGCATAAGTCTTGAGGACTTGTTGGACTTCCCGTGGAAGTTTTTCCATCAATGTAGAACTTGTTTTTTTTATGTCTGTTTCCAAGGAATTCAACTCAACTAAGAAACCCTATTTCTCTAGATTAAGAGTTTTGATCATTGTTTTTAAAGACACCTGCAATCTCACAAGAGAGGGGTCCCCTTTCAAATTGATAATTGATTTCCCTAGCAAGAACTGCATCTCTAAATGTTGGTGATCTGTTGTGACCTTTCCCAAAGTTGATAACCATTGGACTCCCAATATTATATCAGCACTACCAAGAGTCATGGGTAAGAAGTTCTGAACTATTGAAATGTCACCCAACTGCATGACCACATTGTTACAAATTGCAGATCCTTTTACAGACTTTCCTGACCCTAGCATGATGCCATAACCCTCAATCTCTGTTATTGGGATGTTGTGTTTCTCTACTAGTTCTTTGGAAATAAAGTTATGAGTTGCCCCTGAATCGATAAGAACAACCACCTCTTTTTCCAGAAGCCTCCCTATCATTTTAAAAGTTCTTCGAGTATCAAAACCTACCATAGAGTGTAGAGCAAGTTCAACCGGTGTATGACTCAAATCATTGCTCCTTGATGGTTCTTCTTCAGTATCTAAGTGGTGATATTCAACTAGATTTAAAGCATCAGGATCTTGGACCACCAAAACTTCTAGGTCATGTAGTTCTTTGGTTTTTCATTTATGGCTTGGAAAAAACTTCTTCACATTTATAGCATAGTCCGCGAACGCGTCTCGAGTGTAGCTCTACATCGGATAATCTTTTGAAAGGAAAGTCACTGCCTTTGTCAACATTTTCTCTTTTTCCTGTCTGCCATGTTTTAGGTGGGATAAGGGAAATTGTTCTTGAATTTGCTCGTGCTCCATAGGTAGCAACCTTGAAATTCATAGTTGTGTTCTTAGTCCTTTCAATAGTTTTCCTACTTTCATAGTGAGCCAATTTATCTTTAATTTCTTCTGCTCTCTCCACGATAGGGATCAACCCTTTTGGCAGTCCAACTCTCATCTCTACTCTTATGTCTTCTGATAATCCTTGTACAAACTTACCCTCTAATGTCTCATCATCAAGAGAAAGAACAGCAGAGTATTCCTCGAATTTCTCCCGATAATCTTAACAGTCAATTCTTGTTGAAGAGAGAAGAATCGTTCATGGAGTGTGCCCTGTTTCTTGGGAGTAAATCTTCTTAGTAACACTCGTCCGAATTCGTCCCAACTCTCTATTGGTCTTCTAGCTTCTGCCCATGTAAACCACTTTAATGCTACTCCTTCCAAACAAAGTAAAGCTGCCTCCATCTTTTCCATTTTTGAAAGTCGATTTATAACGAAATATCGTTCAAATTGTTGTGGCCATTCGTTTGGGCTTTCGCCTCCGAAGATTGGTACTTCCAGTTTCTTCAATCATAAATCAAAAACAGGGGCAAGAGTTTTATTCTGGTCAGTAATTTCTTTTCCTTCCTCTGTTTTCTTATCTTTCTTGATTTATTTCCCTTTGTTTCTTGATTCTTGCTTTCTTTCACGCTCATCCAATTTTCTGAATAATTCTGCCATCCCACGTTCCATTGCTTCATCTACATTCTTTGTGATCAATCTTGATTGTTCTGCTGCTAGTTTCGTCATCTTCACTTCCAGTGCTTCGACACGAGTTTCCATTCTCGTGTTGGTCATTATGTTGCCCAAGAAATTGATACTATAATACCAAATTGATAAGAACCAAATATATATTATAATAAAAAAGATAATAAAGATAAAAGATAACCCAAGTGTTAAAGGTACTTGGACCCTCCCGATCTTGAGACCACTCTCAAGCCCGAAATACTCACTATCTCAATACTTCTCAATATGTCTCTTCTTCCCTATTTGCTCTTATTTATAGTCTAATATTCTTATCCTACTCCGAGTAGGATTGGTCATTCCTTATCCTACTCCTAATAGAATTGACCATTCCTTATCCTACCCCTAAATGAGCCTTATCATATCTACTAAAATATCTAACGGTCAAATTAGCCATTATGTGGGGTTCTTATTAGCCCTACCCCTTCTACGGTACACTTGCATAATAGGGGATTTATCAAATGAGTCTTATAAGTCTAGTACATTAATAAAAACGAAAGTAGAATATCTACTAGTAAAGCAAATATTATTTTCAATTTTCAATTTTCTTTAGTTAGTATTGCCATAATCGTAAAAATATTTTAACTAAGAAAATTACAAACCAAAGCATAGACTTCGTTATTTAAGAACATTTTAAAAGTGTAAAAAAAGTCAATGATTTACACTATAATTGTTCGTATTATTGCTTTTGATAACCTATGAATATTGTTCAACATCGGTTAAGGTGAACCAAGATATTTTCATTGAATCTATAGTAGAGAACGCTCTCCCAACTGAGTTATCCTTACTATTTATTAATTATAATTTTTATGAGTCATAAAATTCATAAATATTATTGTTAAGCTAGTAGAATATAAATAAATAAAATCTAAACCATCAGATTTTGAGATCAAACTCAGCCTAAAGATATAGAGCATTATGCTTTTAATAGCTAATCTAGACAAGCAATTATTTTTGTGGAAAAAAATTGGTAAACTATTTAAGATTTGTGTTTTTCCCTATAACTTTAATTTAGAAAAATAAGAATTAAATAAGTCTTTTAAATCTGATGCATTAATTAAAAACAAAAGTAGAATTCTACCAGTAAAGCAAATATATTTTTCAATTAAATTTTTTTTTAGTTACTATTGGCATAATCGTAAAAATATTTTAATAAAGAAAAAAACAAACTAATGTATAGACTTTGTTATGTAAGAACATTTGAACTGTAAAAAAAAATCATTGATATACACTAATTTTGATTGTATTGTTGCTTTTGATAGCCTATGAATATTGTTCAACATGTTAAGGTGAACCAAGATATTATCACTTTAATCTATAGTAGAGATGCACGTTGCGTAGCTTGAGCTGGATCTCATGATATAAAAATAATAATTAGGATGCAATTCCAAGAAAATAAACAAAACACAAAAACATCGAACCACGCTCTATGGAGCTCGAACCCAAAATTAGAAAATTAAGAGCTTTGCACTTTACCAACTGAACTAGACGGGCTTTTTGACTTTGTGAAAAAAATAGTGAACATACTTATATTTGTTGATAACTCTCAAGAATTGAGAGTTAAAATAGCTTAATTAAGATATTTATAAAAGAAATTAAATCAATTTTGTAAGAAAATTTGCCCTTTGCAGACTTAAATCGCACATAAGCGAACAGCTGGACAAAAGTCTGTCAAAAGCAAAAGCGAGCATAAAAGTAGCGAAATAGCACGACTACGAGTAAAAATGTGGTTATCTTGAAAGAAGAATTGATACTTGTATTCTTGTGCAGGGCATCCCAATTAAGAGGAAAGAACAAGGAGGAGGGAACTCGCGCTTACGACACAACAACGAAACTAAAGCCCGCCAGATTGTGAAAGAGGCTAACCTACGTTCGCCCGAGCGAAGCTCTGTGAAGCATCCAGCCTAGATCAACAAAAATATCTCTAAAAAAGGACGCGTGGCAACAATCGGTGCTCTCAAGCTAATCTCAACCGTCCATTTTGTCGGCCCTAATACATCAGGAAAATCAGATTTCAGAGTAGCCTTTTGGAAGAGAGGATATCAGAGCAGCTTTTGGTAGGATCGAATCGTGGAGCAAAAGATAAAGCGAATCCGATCGGGAGTTCTATATAAAGCGCGAGTTCCATCAATTTCAGTCCTCGAATTGTTTTCCAACGCTTTTCTCTCTAGTTTTTAGAGCTCCGATCACATTTCTGACCAAGCATTTGTTCCTTAGCAGATTTCAACCATCGGAGCAGTTTTTCCGGGCTTAGTTGTAGTGTTTATTGCTTCTTGTTTTTGGAAGTTTTCTTTATTGCACAACTCTGTAACCAACTCTTTAGCAATTTCAATGTTCTAGTTTGCGTTTATTTCGTTAGTATTTGCGAATCATATTTACGACTGGAGCATGTTTCGCATCTTTTATTTAGTCTTAAGCATGTATTTTGCCAGAATGAGTAACTGAAGTTGTTGTCGGAAGGTTAAGGGGAAGTAAGGAAATCGCGTAAGCGAAGTGAGAGTGTTGCATACAAACATCATTTAATGTACATCTTGCTTTTAGTCATTTGTATAAACTCTGTACTAAGTCAAGAGAGATCGAGACGGAGCGAACCTGTATGCATCACTTGACAAGCGAACACTTAGAGATAAGAATCGCCCTGAGCTAACTGTGGTTTTCTTTTACTGTTGAACTTGAGAGAGTCAGTTAAGTGCTCGATAGAGCCGTTGTCAAAATTCGAGAGAACTTAAGGTCCCACTTTTAGTTTAATATTTCGCTAGTTGTTTCACCCAAGCGGAGCCTTGAAACCCCGATCCTTCCGATACTTAATCCATTTGTTAACATATCGTGTCACGTTCGTTTACTACATCATATCAATTGCTCTGTTATCATTTTGGTTACTTCTTACTCTTGCATAAAAATAAGTTTAAACACATCGAAAGTCCCTGTGGAGAATGACCTTTACTTGAATTAAAGCTTGCTACAACAAAGACTGTGTACACTTGCACACCCTTTGGAGAAATACCTTCACACATTCCGCTTGAATTACATTAAAGATTTCGCCTTGGCAAAATCTAAGACAAGCCATGTCATCATTCCTTAGATAATTATTTTTTATAAATTGTGTGTTGATATTTCGAAAGTGGATCGAACACGTGACCTTCAAATCTTTGGTCTAATGCTCTCCAAACTAAGTTATCCGTACTATTTATTGGTTACAATTTTTATGTGTTATAACATTCATCAATATTATTGTGAAGCAAGTAGAATATAAATAAATAAAATTCAAACCATCCAATTTTGAGATCAACTCACAACCTCAAGATGTACAACATTATGCTTTTAATATCTAATCTAACAAGCAATTGTTTTTATGAAAAAATTGGTTAACTGTTTTAGATTTTTTAAAAAAATATATTTTAATAGGGAGAAAAACAAACCAGAACATAGACTTTGTTATGTAAGAAGAATTAAAAATGTAAAATAAGTCATTGATTTACACTAATTTTGTTCATATTGTTGCTTTTGATAGCCAATGAATATTGTCAACATCGGTTAAGGTGAACCAAGATATTGTCAATTTAATCTATAGTAGAGATGCACGTTAGCTGGCTTGGGCTTGATCTCATGATATAAAAAATAATCATTATGATGCAAGGTTAAGAGCCTTGTGCTCTCTACCAACTGAGCTAGACGGGCTTTTTTTATTTTTTGAAAAAATAGTGCTATTTATTAATTTTTGTGTCTTAAACGTTCATAAATATTATTGTGAAGCAAGTAGAATATAAATAAATAAAATTCAAACTATTTGGTTAGCAGGTTGGAAGCACCTTATTATTCTGAAGATGTAAAAATTGTTTTATTTCAAATGCCACCAACTAAAGCCCCTGGGCCTGATGGGTTGCCTGCTTTGTTTTATCAACGATATTGGAATGTTGTTCAAAGTAGTGTGGTTCCAACTTTGCTATCCAGTCTTAATGGTGTTGATTCGGTACGTTCTTTAATCACACTAATATTGTTCTGATTCATAAGACTAAATATCCTAGTTTTGTGTCGGATTATCGTCTCATCGGTTTATGCAATGTGGTGTATAAACTAGTTACGAAGGTCATTGCTAATCGAATGAAAGTTGTGTTACCAACATTGATATATGAGTCTCAAAGTGCATTTGTACTTGGACGATTGATCACAGATAATGTCTTAGTTTGTTATGAATGTGTTCAATACATTATGAATAAAAGACGAGGAAAGATGGGATTGCACTTATTAAACTTGATATGAGCAAAGCATAAATGATTGTGTGGAATGGTCATTTATAAAAGCAGGCATGGTCAAAATGGGTTTTCCTCCTCTTTGCATTCAGGTTGTGATGGATTGTGTTTCAACACCTAGTTTTGCGTTGATGATTAATGGAACTCCTAGGGGTCATTTCACATCTTCACGTGGATTACGTCAAAGGGATCCATTATCACCATATTTATTTCTCCTATGTACTGAAACTTTATCTAGTTTGATTGAGACAGCTCATTCTCAAGGACTAATTCATGGATGTGGTATTGCACGATGGAGTCCTAGTATTTCTCATTTACTCTTTGTCGATGATAGTTTGTTCTTTTGCAAGGAAACCTCTTTGGAGGGAAATGTTTTCCACGGTTTGTTGAATCGGTATGAAGCAACTTCTGGTCAATGTGTGAATTATTCAAAATCGGCTATTCTTTTTAGTCCTAATGTACAAGCAAATGTTCGATTTGACTTACGAGGTCTGTTACACATTCAGGAGACAACAAACCTTGGGAAATATTTGGGATTACCTTCTCATTTCTCTAAAATTAAGGGGCTTGATTTGGCCTATCTAAAGGAGAAAATTATGCGTGTAGTTTTCGAATGGAAAAGAAATTTCTTCTCTATTGGTGGCAAAGAGATATTCATTAAGGTTGTCGCTCAGGCTCTTCCAACTTATGTTATGTCTTTGATTCGCTTGCCAAAATCTTTTTGTACAGATATTACGTCGACCATTGCTAGATTTTGTTGGGGCGCATCAAAGGATCAAAGGAAGATTCATTGGAAGTCATGGTGGTTTATGTGTTATCCTAAGGATCAAGGAGGAATGGGGTTTCGAGATGTAGAAGGTTTCAGTCAATCCCTTTTGGAAAAGCAGGCTTGGATATTCCTTATAAATCCTACATCACTAGCAGTTAGGGTGTTTAATGGTAAATATTTTCAAGACACTGATTTTGTTCAAGCTGAGATTTCTTATAATGCTTCATTTGTGTGGCGAAGCATTTTATGGGGTCGACAACTTCTTGCAAAGGGCATTTGTATCCGTATTGGGACAGGTTGCTCCACATCAATATATAATTCCCCTTGGCTTGCTCAAGAAATAAGTTTCAGGCTCATTACTCTGCCTCCTACATTTTCAAATTCACAATGTGTACAATAACTTATTTTATCTTTCGGGAGTTGGGATGTGGATTATATTCGTATGAATTTTTGTGAGGATGATATTGAGGCTATTTTGTCAATTCCTATCTGTGCTACGACTCAAAATGACTCTTGGTTATGGCATTATACCTCAGCTGGTGTGTTTACTATGAAAAGTGCCTACAAATTATCGACTAGCCTACAAGTCTATGATTCAACTGCTTATCACACTACAACTACTTTATGGTGGAAAAAATTATGGGGGCTTCGCTTGCCACAAAAAATTAAAATTTTTGGGTGGCGATTGTTTCATAACATATTGCCTGCTAAATATACATTGAGACATGGAATTAAATAAGTCTTATAAATCTAATACATTAATAAATAAAAAAAGTATAATCTCTACTAGTAAAGTAAATATTTTTTCAATTTAAATTTTTTTTAGTTAGTATTGACATAATTGTAAAAATATTATAATAAAGAAAAAAAACAAACCAAACATAGGCTTTGTTATGTAAGAACATTTAAAAAGTGTAAAAGAAGTCATTGATATACATTAATTTTGTTCGTATTGTTGCTTTTGATAGCCTATGAATATTGTTCAACATCATTTAACGTGAACTAAGTACAGATGCACGTTGGCTTGCTTTGGTTGGATCTCATGATAAAAAAAAATAAAAAAATAAAAAATAAAAAAAAGATACAACTGCAGTAAATAAACAAAAGCATCAAACCACCCACTGTGGGGCTGAAATCCATGACCACAAGGTTGAGTGTCTTGCGTTGCAGTAACTGAGCTAGACAGACTTTTTTTATTTTGTGAAAAAAATAGTGAATGTATTTATATTTCTTTTCTGTTGTTGTATAATTAAATTTAAAATAATAAGAATTTTACTAGTCTTAAAATCAATTTAAAGAAATTTTTTTAAAATTTAATACAATTTAATAAGCACAAATTACGTGAAAATGCGGTGAACATGGATCGAACACATTCCTTCAGATCTTTAGTTTGACGCTCTCTCAAATGAGCTATCCTCACTATTTATTAATTAAAATTTTTATGTGCTATAACGTTCATAAATAATATTGTGAAGCAAGTAGAATACAAATAAATAAAATTCAAACCATCCAATTTTGAGATCAATGATAACTCTCAAGAATTGCAAGTTATTGGCTAAGTATAAAAGTATTTCACTGGAAATTTTACTACACCATAATTGAATTCGTTGATTTAGCTCGCTTTAGCATAACTATTTGAGCAAAATGCATAATCCTATAGTTTTCTGTTTAGGATAATATTTTAGAGCTTTGTAATGGCAAAAGTGCTTGAATGTGTGAATTTTAAGTTTTAATTCTATAACCTGATATTTCGATTTTGCTTCAGCATACCTAGTGAGCGAAATGCCGAATTGCTAAAAGCTTTGCTTGAGCGAAATGTGAAGTTGGTAAAAGTTTTGCTTAAGTGAAATGAAATCCAGTGGATGGGCTCTCAGAAAAATATTTAAAGTGAAAGACGTGTGTCAAAGATCCGAGAAAAGTCTTTTAAATCTCAACCGTTGCACGTGAGATCGTTGAGCAAAGGATGTACATGTAACGGCCCAGGTTTTCATCCCGGTCTTCGAGGTATGCCCTGGGGGTATTTTGGTAATTTGGTCGGGCCGTCTATGTCTTTTTCCGGTTGCTAAAATTATTGGATGGATTTATGTAAGTTTTTGAGGCTTTGTGGATGGGTTTGAACATGGATAGATGCAAAAGTAAAAATAAAGGAAATTATGTTGCAGTTGGGATTCGAACCCGGGTCTCCGGGAAAGCCTGTGAGGATGCGTGCCAATTGATCTATGGAGAGCTCTTGTTGCTCTTTCTGCGTCATATTATGGTTATCCTTGGACCTTGGAGTTTAGTGCATTTGGTTAAATGAAAAGAAATTAGGTTTTGTTATGTCTTCTTCTCCAAATGCTCCATGGCCGCCCAACCCTTCCTCTCCCAAGCCCCAAGCCGATTTTCATTCCCTTTGCAACCCCGTGGTTCGATCGTCTTTCCGGGTAAGTTTCTTCGTCTCTTCGTCTTCTCCGATTTGAGTTCTTGCTGGCCGAATGTAAATAGAAGAGTGTGGGTGTGTGTGTGTGTTTGTTTGCAGCCTGCCGAGAGGAGCCCCCACCAGGCCCCACCGTCGCGGCTCCCGGTGGCGATCGCACCAAAGAAGCAAGCCCAGATCGCCCGGAGTCGCCCAACTCCATCGCCCCTGCAGTGCCATCGAGCGACCTATCGCTCGGCAGAAAGAGCGAGACGCCCAGAGCAGCCCCTGTCGCGGCCAAAGACGCCAGAGACAGCCCATCGCGGCCGATCTCGCCCAAAGAGATCGCCCGTCGCGCCCGCAGCGGCCGAATCGCACGCCCGAGACGCTCGTCGGCCAGCGCGCCGTCGTCGTCAGCCCAGTAGCGCCGCAGCGTGTCCGTCCGCGTCCAGCTTGTCCGCGTCGTGCGCCTACGCCAGCCGGCCGTCCGCGCGCGCGCGTGCGCCCAGCTCTACCGCCCATCTACGCCCGTCAGCGCCCAGCGCCCGACCCCTGCCGCCCATCAGCGCCCATCAGCGCCCAGCAGCAGCCTCGCCATGCTGTCTGCCCATCCGCGTGTCAGCCGCGCCGCGTGAGTTGCTCCCGAGCCAAGCCTTGTTTATTTTATTATGTTTAGGCCTATGGATTGTGATTATTATTGTGTTTGTTAGGTTCTCGTTAGCTAGCTCGGGATCGATCGCAGCTTAGGATTTTTGTGTGTAGTTGCCTCCCGGCCAGGTAAGGATTTCTTACCGGAGTTGTGTGGACCCTGCGATGTTCTATGTGATTGATGTTGTATGTTTGTTTGTGATTATCAGCATGTATAGTTTAGGTGCTCATTCGATTTCCGACCGCATGACTTCGTATGTTGTTCTTTCATGTTAGTCCATGCTAGGTTGTTTCGTTACGCATGCTCATATTCATTCTTGTTAAAGTAGTACCATGCTAGGTCTGTTGTATTCTTTTGAGCACGTATTGGATTGTTGCTGATTGTTAAGGCAGGTTAGAATTCAGGTAGGTAGCATCATCCGGGCCTGATGCATAAAGTATCTTGCATCCATGGCAGGGACGTCGAGACAGTTCTCCGTCCCTGGACCCCGTTAGGGTTTAGCTAACCCGACCGGTAGGCCCTGCAATCTTGGGTGAGGGTGGCAGACTGTTAAATGCCCCAACGGTCGGGATGATGACTTGGCATTGCCTCGTCCCGGCGATCGGCACGTCCTCGGCGTGTTCGCCGTAGCCCTTGATTGCCACCTATTAGGGCAAGGACGCGCTCGGTGTAAGCCTACCACGGCCGGTTCCTTTGCCAAAGTGCGGTGGTTCAGGTGACATAGTTCACGTGTCAGGTCTCACACCCCTATGTCGGTGACACCGATCCGAGAGATTTAGTTAGGCGTGGTGGATCGGATGGGCGACTTGCCACTAGACCGGCACCCATAGTCTCGAGAGCACGCGGTGCATGCTTACGCTCATTCTGGCGCCGACCAGGAGAGCTCCTCGGGATCTTGAGCTAGTGTACCTTTCGTGATCGACGATGACAAAGCCGAGGCCGAGACTTGTTTCTCGTATAGGACGTATTGTGTGGTGATTTATCTCGGACTAAGACCCACGAGTTGGCATCCGAGGTCCAAGTGTGGACTTAAGCTATGTGCTCTATTTCGTGTTTATATTCATAGCTTGCATACACTCATCTAGATGACCATGTGCATCGTATTGTACCCCGGTTGGGGATTCTTCTTGAGTAATTCGTTACTCACCCTTATTTTGTGGTTTTCCACAGTAACCAAGGTGCGAGACAGGATGGTGAAGGAGGAGCTGTGATCATGGGAACTCTTTGTCGTCTCGACTTTTTATTTCTATGACTCTTGTCTTTTTATTTTCCCCGAATGCATGTAGTCGGGCACGGAGCCCTAGGATGTCTTTTGAATGTTTTCGTGGATTCTGCTTTATTGAATTTGAGGATGTTTCAAATGTTTTAAGAAATCTCTTATCGAGTGTACGTTTTGGAAATGTATTTGCCTTGAAACAGTGCTTGGAGACAGGGACGGAGTTTCAAACAAACTATCTTTATTTCGATTGAACCTTGATTGTTTTGTTTTAATTGGGAATCAGAAAATTATTTGCATATTGTCCTTTACTTTGAATGCATGCATTGGGGTAAAGGCCTATTTAGAACCCTTTTTGGGTCGGGTCTTTCTGATTGGTATCGAGCTCGAGTCATAGACTTTGTAGACTGACCTTTTGTTGTAGGTCGTCTTTCCCATGATCACCAGAGACTCGGCAAGTCATCAGGTACGCCTAAGTTTTCTGTTTTTAGAAAAGGGTTAAGAATTTACAATACCTTTCATCTAGTGTATGCCTTGTTTTGTGTTGTGGAGCGGAGACGAGCAGGTTTTGACTCGTCGTTGGTTTGGGTTTAGAGCGCCATCATGCCAACTTCCCGCAGTGTGAGCTGTATGTTGTGGTTTGTTGAGATATCCAGATAGATTCGGATACCGCTGGGACATCGTTCCAGATGGAGGCAGAGGTTAGACTCCCGTAGGCCACGTGTGGCCCAGCTGTTAATTCCCCTAGTGAGAGGGTGGAGGTGTTTTGCCCTGGAGTACCACTCCAGGAGAGGAGTTAGCTTTGGCTTTTGCTCATGTTGATGCTTGTGGAGCAGGTCCTAGTGTGGACTAGCACGGGTAGTTCAGTGTTGATCTTGAACCTTAGCGGATGGTTGATTGCCCAAAGTGAGTAGGCTGCAGAGTTGTAGTAGCCTTCGAGGTGGTTCTTTGAGACATCCTTGTTCTCTTGTAAGTGTTGTTGTTTTGCAGCTAGTAAGTCGGAACCACGTGGTTAAGGGTGCAATGAGCGTTGTTCCCATCGGACGTGATCCGTTGGTGGTTTCCCCCAGCTTGTCCGGTAGAGTTGAGCACTCTTCTTATGGTGAGCCCCTAGAGTAGGGCTAGGCTGCGCATGTTGAGAGAGCTGGCCAGAGTTTTGTTGAGCATCATGTGGAGATGCAAGAGTAGGCAGTGAGACTTCGGTTTGATGTGATGCCTTAGGCATGGTTGTTTGAGTTGAGCGCTTGTATGCCTCGCCATAGTTTTTGTCACTTGAGGTTGTGACCTTGCTGGCCCCATTTGTAGTAAGATGTGGATTTGGTAGTAGTGGCACTTGAGGTGCAATGGTTGGTGTGCCGCTTTGGCTCTAAGTCTGGTTCAGACATGAGTTTGGCATGGGTATAAGTAGATGGTTCTATGACCCGTCCGGAGTTCAGCACACTTCTTTAGCCATTGGATCCATTTATGGAAAATGCACTTGTTTAGGTCGTGCAAGAGGGCTAGTTCAGTGGTAGTCGAAGGACTACAAGTGAAAGGATGTTCGAGAGGAGCTGGAGCCTCTTCCCAGTGTTACTGGGGGTTGAGTAAGTCAGCAGGTTGGCGGCTGGTAAGTGTTAGTGCGTGTGAGTCTCACGCTAGTGCTAAGGCCAAGAGATCTTTGTGGTTGGTAGTGCGGTCCACTACCTTCGGGTGCCTAAACTCCGAGTTGAGTGAGCATTGTAGATGCGAGTTCGGTCCAATGAGAGGGACCGTGAGTTGGATGCTTATGAGATGAGTTTGGTGCTTATGAGATGAGTTGGATGCCTTATGAGATGAGCAGGTTGTCTTATGTGTAAAGCACACTTGGTAGAGTCTTGGTATAAAGTAAGTTCGGTTTGGCATCGTTATGTTTTAGCAGAGCAAGGTTGCCACTGCTTCGAGTATCGTGTGGAGATGGAACTTTTGGTGTTCCTTGGGTTGATTGTATCTCTGCCAGAAGTTAGTGTTGCCTTTTGGAACAAAGACACCGTTAGTCTTGGATCTACAAGGAAGGTTGAGAGTTGTTCACACAAGTGTGTTTTGTGTAGTTCGTTCGGTGGTGATAGTTTTGAGAACCATGTAGGGTTTGCATTGGAGGACCTGGTGCTCAGTTCTTGGAGAAGTTGGACTCCAGGTGGATGTTGTAAGGCTTTAGTTGAGGTTGTAAGGATACCGTGCTCGTAGTCGGGTTGTTGCTTAGGCAAGTTTGTTAAGTTGAACCTAAGCTTGGTTGGTGGAACCTCTTGTGTTCACGGTTGGAGTTCAGATGGTACTGAACAAATGGTGGTTGTAGTGAAGCCACGTAGTTCCTGGCCGTAGTTGCTAAGGGTGTTGCTCGGAATCCTTACCAGGTGGAAGCTACGATGTGGCTGATGCTTTGAGTAGGAGGATAACACATCTCAAGCGTTTCGGTCTTTTTGGTTACGAGGTTCGGAGCAGCCAAAGCATGGTTGAGATCTTTGGAGAAAGGAGTTGTTTGTTCAGTGATGGGTGTTAGGACCGCTTGACGACAGTGTGTGTCGAGGGTAGCTGAAGAACCCTAGTTGTGGAGAGCCTCACCAGAGCTCAGTCAGACCTAGGTAGTGAGTTTCAGTTGGCAAGCCGGAGTCGAGTAGGTCGGTGAGTTGCTGGCAGTTTTGGTAAGCTAGCAAGCCAGAGCTTGTTTCAAGTAGAGTCCGGATTGGTTCCGGTGTGGTGGCAAGTTGGTGCTTGATGTTGACCAAGGTGTGGTTTTTGAGTTGCTAGAAGTTAGCTTTGCTCGTGGGACAAGTGGTTTTGCCACTCGCGACGCGTCTTTCCGCTTCTAGAGTTTGAGAGTTGCCCTTATTTGGTGTTTGGGGGTGAGTCTTCTCTTGCCCGTGGTTGGCGGTCCAGTCTGTGGTGACCCCTTGTTGTTGCCTCTGGGAGAGTTGGATGTTGTGCTTAGCTGAGCAAGACAGCGAGCGGTTGTGAAGCTCTTTGTCCTTCAGATGTTCGCTTGTAAGGATCTGTTTCTCCTTGGAAGTTGTCAGGTTATTCCTTGGTCTTGGAATTAGTGGTAGTGGTGCTAGTAGGAGGAAAAGTTTGTTGGCTGCTTGGAAGCAGTTGTTTGTCCAAGTTAAGCGGACTCTTGAGTGGTGTTCTGTAAGTTGCGGTAAGGGTTGTTCTGCCTCCTATGAGTGTTTGGCCTAGTTGGTTAAGGTTTTGTGTGTTGGCATGGAAGTTGTTGCACCTTTGTAGTTGAAGAACTCATTTGTATCAGTTGTGGGTTGAGGTTGCACCATTGTGATTGGATTAGGGTCTTGACCTTTTGAGGATCCTTCTTTGGTTAGTGTGGCTTGTGCTCTGCCAGCCATTTTTGGTAATCTGGTCCTTGGTAGTTGGTGTTAACCGAGTAGTGGAGTTCCGTTTATGAAGTTTCGGTGGGAAGGTGCAATAAGCCTAAGCTAGAGGGTTAAGCCTGTATGTGTTATCGTTTGGACTTATGAGATGTGTTTCATTTTTTTAGGCAAGCTTCGTTCCGTTGCTTGCATGGAGGTAAGTTTGGTGGAGGGAGCCCTCTGGGGCCCGGTTGTTGGCGGTGACTTGTCCGGCAAAGTGATTTGAGTCAAGCTAGAGTTGTGTGGATTGGCATAGCTATGCGATTTGTAGTTGTTGAGCTTCCGAGGCCGTAGCACTCAAGTTGTTGGATTGTAAGTTTTCCGTGTGGGAGCTGTCAGTTAGTTGAGGTTGTTGTGTGAGATTAGATTCTTGGAGGATTGGTTTCAGTAGTGAGAGCTCGCACCTCGTTTCGTGTGCAGATGCCATTTCTATGGAGTAGAGGCATGTCGGGCCAAGTGGAGTTGTTGTCACGAGGTGTGGCAACGAAGGTTTGTTCTAGGCGGTGCGTTGATGAACCGTGGTTACGAGAGCGTTGTTAAGAGGCTTATGAGCCGAGTGCGATTTCAGAGAGTTTTGACCCTCTTACCGATGGTCTTTTGGGAAGAGTGAGCAGATCCTTGAGAACTTGTTGTGAGTTGGTGTTTTAAAGTGATTAGGCGTGGGGACTAGTGTGGTTTTATGAGGTTGCCTTGGGTTGCAGTTCTCAGCGGTCAATTCTTGTTGTTCCATTGAGGCATTGCAAGGTAAGTATTGCAGGATTCCAATGTTCTGGGAAAAGGTTGGTGGCCATCAATTTTGTTTTGGGTCCCTGAGTTCTTTGCATTTGACCGGAGGTGATGTGCAGGAGTTTAGAGCTAGTGTTGTCAACTCGGAGCAGCAGAGAAAAGTTACGCCGATGTTCGGCGTCGAGTTTTAGAGTTTGAGGTTGGGACGGGCGTAGTTTTAAGGTTGTGCCGTTGTGAGTTGTGTTGAGGTTTGGTAAGCGGGAGAAGTGGAGTCTCTCTGTTGTTGGACCATTTGAGATTCTCGAGAGGATTGGGTGAGTTGCATATTGGTTAGCTTTTTCTGTCATTGTCGGTACCGTGTGCAAGTGTTCTCATGTATCGGTGTGAGGCGGTATGTGTCGGACCCATCGCTCATTGTGGACTTTGAGCCTTTGCGGTGATTGAGGATTTGAGCTTCAAGGGAAGCTGTGAGTATTCGGTCTTTGAGACGAAGACGTTGCATAATCGTGGGATCCGTTTGGTAAAAGTTCGGTGGAGGAATCGAGTTCAGAGGAGGCCGCTTGTGAGCGGGAAGACGGATGAGATTGCGATATCTGTCTTTGTTTGAGTCTTAAGGACTTTCGAGGACGAAAGTCATAAAAAGGAGGGAATATTGTAACGGCCCGAGTTTTCATCCCGATCTTCGAGGTATGCCCTGGGGTATTTTGGTAATTTGGTCGGGCCGTCGGGGCCGTCTATATCTTTTTTAGGTTGCTAAAATTATTGGATGGATTTATGTAAGTTTTTAGGCTTTGTGGATGGGTTTGAGCATGGATAGATGCAAAAGTAAAAATAAAGGAAATTATGTTGCAACTGGGATTCGAACCGGGTCTCAGGGAAAGCCTGTGACGATGCGTGCGGTTGAGCTATGGAGAGCTCTTGTTGCTCTTCTGCGTCATATTATGGTTATCCTTGGACCTTGGAGTTTGGTGCATTTGGTTAAATGAAAAGAAATTAGGTTTTGTTATGTCTTCTTCTCCAAATGCTCCATGGCCGCCAACCCTTCCTCTCCCAAGCCTCAAGCCGATTTTCATTCCTTTGCGGCCCGTGGTTCGATCGTCTTTCAGGGTAAGTTTCTTCGTCTCTTCGTCTTCTCCGATTTGAGTTCTTCTTTGGCCGAATGTAAATAGAAAAGTGTGGGTGTGTGTGTGTGTTTGTTTTACTGCCGAGAGGAGCCTCACCAAGAACCCCACCGTCGCAGCTCCCCAACCCGCCGATCGCACCAAAGAAGAAGCCAAGATCGCCGAGTCGCCCGGCTCCATCGCCCTACAAGTGCCATCGAGCGGCACTGTCGCTCGGCAGCGAGCCGAGCGACGCCCAGAGACACTGCCGCAATCTCGGCCCGAAGACGCCCAGACAGCCCTGCCGCGGCCGGATCTTGCCGCCAGATGCGCCTGTCGCGCCCTGCGCAGCGGCCCGACCGCGACGCCCAGAGCGCTCGTCGTCGGCCGCGCGCGATCATCGTCCCAGCAGGCGCGCGCGCGTATCTGTCTGTCTCACAGGCGCTGCGCGCGGCCGGCCGGCGCCGTCGCAGCGCGCGTGCGCCCAGCTCTGCCGCCATCTGCGCCCGTAAGCGCCCAGCGCTCGACCCCTGCCGCCCATCAGCGCCCATCAGCGCCCAGCAGAAGCGGCCTCGCCATGCTTTCGCGCGCGTCAGCGTGTCGGCCGCGCGCGTGAGTTGCTCGAGCCAAGCCTTGTTTATTTTATTATGTTTAGGCCTATGGATTATGATTATTATTGTGTTTGTTAGGTTCTCGTTAGCTAACTCGGGATCGATCGCGACTTAGGATTTTTGTGTGTAGTTGCCTCCCGGCCATGTAAGGATTTCTTACCGGAGTTGTGTGGACCCTGCGATGTTCTATGTGATTGATGTTGTATGTTTGTTTGTGATTATCGGCATGTATAGTTTAGGTGCTCATTTCGATTTCTGACCGCATGACTTCGTATGTTGCTCTTTCATGTTAGTCCATGCTAGGTTGTTCCGTTCTAGCATGCTCATATTCATTCTTGTTCCAGTAGTACCATGCTAGGTCTCTCTTTGTATTCTTTTGAGCACGTATTGGATTGTTGCCGATTGTTAAGGCGAGTTAGAATTGGGTAGGTAGCATCATCGGGCCCGATGCATAAAGTATCTTGCATCCATGGCGGGGACGTCGAGACACGATTCTCGTCCCCTCGACCCCGTTAGGGTTTAGCTAACCCGACCGGTAGGCCCCGCAATCTTGGGTGAGGGTGGCGATCGTTAAATGCCCCAACGGTCGGGATGATGACTTGGCATTGCCTCGCCCCGGCGATCGGCACGTCCTCGGCGTGTTCGGCCGTAGCCCTTGATTGCCACTGTTAGGGCAAGGACCGCTTCACGGTGTAAGCCTACCACGACCGGTTCCTTAGCCTCAAGTGCGGTGGTTGGTGACATAGTTCACGTGTCTCAGGTCTCACACCCTATGTCGGTGACACCGATCCAGAGATTTAGTTAGGCGTGGTGACAGGACATGGGCAGCTTGCCACTAGACCCGACACCCCCCATAGTCTCAGTAGCACGCGGTGCATGCTTACGCTCATTACAGCGCCGACCGGAGTGCTCCTCGGGATCTTGAGCTAGTGTACCTTTCGTATCGACAGTAGACAGGCTGAGGCCGAGACTTGTTTCTCGTATAGGACGTATTGTGTGGTGATTTATCTCGGACTAAGACCACGAGTTGGCATCCGAGGTCCAAGTGTGGACTTAAGCTATGTGCTCTATTCTGTGTTTATATTCATAGCTTGCATACACTCATCTAGATGACCATGTGCATCGTATTGTACCCCGGTTGGGGATTCTTACTGAGTAATTCGTCACTCACCCTTATTTTGTGGTTTTCCACAGGTAACCAAGGTGCGAGACAGGATGGCTGAAGGAGGAGCTGTGATCATGGGAACTCTTTGTGCCGTCTCGACTTTTTATTTCTATGACTCTTGTCTTTTATTTTCCCTGAATGCATGTAGTAGCTCGCACTGAGCCCTAGGATGTCTTCCGAATGTTTTCGTGGATTCTGCTTTATTGAATTTGAGGATGTTTCAAATGTTTTAAGAAATCTCGATCGAGTGTACGTTTTGGAAATGTATTTGCCTTGAAAACAGTGCTTGGAGAGACAGGGATGAGTTTCAAACAAACTATCTTTATTCTGATTGAACCTTGATTGTTTTGTTTTAATTGGGAATCCGAAAATTATTTGCATATTGTCCTTTACTTTGAATGCATGCATTGGGGTAAAGGCCTATTTAGAGCCCTTTTTGGGTCGGGTCTTTACAGTACACATGAGATTGTGGAGCAGAACCTTGTCTGGAGCACATATAAATAGCAACCTTTTGTCATTGTTGGAGCTTCTTCTATTTTTTGGAGATATCATCGTCAAGTTTTCTTCCAACCTAAAATCATTGTCATTTTTATAGTTAGCTTAGGCATTTTAGTTGCTTTCCATTTTCACTTGTTTAGTTAGTTAGCTTTAGCGAAGTAGTTTAGCCAAAGTTGTAGAGCATAGCTGAAGCTGAGTTTAGAGACACTGTTTTAGTGATTACAACTAGGATCCTTCTTAACTTTGTATCTCTTTACTTACACTTGCTTTATTTTCACTTTAGCATAGTTTAGTAAGCAATCGTTGTTATTTTGATTTTGAATGAAGATGAACTTTGTTTATTGCTTTGCGTTGAATTTCTTTATCATCATAAGTAGCTAAGTCCGTCGTTGGAAGGGAGTAGGCAAGTAGCTGTATTTCGCTTAAGCAAAGAGGTAGCCAGATGTCAAACTATCAATGCATGCTATTTCAACTTTTGATACATTTCGTCTAACAAACCATTTTTATTTACTCTGTTTCGCTTTGAGAGAATAGAAATAGAGCAAACTTGCATTTATAACATTAGGATTGTTAAACTTTGCCTGCTAATTAAAGAACACTTAGAGATAAGACTCGCCTAATGCTTATTGTTTATTTATTTGTTGTTTGAGTTTGAGAGAACCAAACTAGAAGCTCAAGAGAGCCAAATTATAGAGCTCGGGAGAGCCAAGAGTAATACATCAGTAGTTCGCTTCTTAGCATAATGTCATTTTGCTTTAGCATAATAGTCCAAAAATTCCTAACCTTCTTTCGATGCATTTGACCTGAATAAAGTTAGTTCATCATTCTTAGCATTTTACTTACGTTGTCATTTGTGTCTTACATTTATTTCTTTTTAGCCAAGTAATTTCACTCTAGTAAAGTTATTTTGCTTTAGAAAACTTTATTTCACCAAACTTAGTTTAGTTCAATCACAAGAATTTCCCCCGTTACCATCACTCTCTAATTTCGCTTGCCCGTGATGTTAATAACTAATCCATGTGGAGATGACTTTTACTTACATTAAAACTTGCTATAACATTGACCGCGTATACTTGTGCGTCTTTGGGAGATCTAACACACACAACTTTAGCTGAGTTAGGCCTAAGATTTGGCTTTGGCGAAATAAACATTGGTCACATCATCATCCTTCTTAATTATTATTTTATATTGTTGTGTGTCGGAATTTTGCATACCAATCAACACCCAACCTCACATTATGCTTTTAATAAATAATCTAGACAAACTATTATTTTTGTAAAAAAATTAGTTAACTATTTAAAAAAAAATCCTATAATGTTAGTTGTAAAAAAATAAGTCTTATAAATCTAATACATTAATAATTAAAAAAGAAAGAAAGAAAGAAAGTAGAATATCTCCCAGTAAAGCAAATATTTTTTTTCAATTTAAATTTTTTTTAGTTAGTATTAGCATAATCGTAAAAATATTTTAATAAAGAAACAAACAAACCAAAACATATACTTTGTTATGTAAGAATTTTTAAAAAGTGTAAAAAAAGTCATTGATGGACTTTGTTATGTAAGATCGATTAAGATGAACCAAGATATTATTAGTTTAATCTATTGTAGAGATGCAAGTTGGCTGGGGATAGAGATATCCACAGGGTAGGGCGGGAATGGGGATGACTTTACCGCCCCCATCCCTACTACTCAATCCAATCCTCATCCCCGCAAAATTCACCGTAAAATTTTATGGGGAACAGGGCGGGGATTCACCGCGGGAAAATCACAGGGATCGGGTTCCCCACAGGGAATTATTCCCCATTTAACTCTTCGTCTCTTCTTTTTTTATTTTTAACTTTTTTCAAATTTTTTCGACTTTTAACTCAATTCACTAAATCTTAGATAATTTTTTCAATATTAAAACAAATGTTTATTGATTTTTAATTAAATAATTAATTAAGGAAAATATTAATCAAAATAATTACTTTTACTACTTTATGTGTATAAATGTATTTCAAATATATATATAATATGAACAGGGCGGGGAACAGGGAAACGAGGATGGGGAATGCATTCCCGTCCCCATCCCCATTTAGCTAGCGGAGAATTTTTCATCCCCACTCACTCCCCCATTCACCGCCTATTCGGGGATTCACCACCCATATAAGGGCAGGTCCCCATGGGGCCCCAGCCCGGTGGAGAAAATGGACATCTCTAGCTGGAGATGCAATTGCAAGCAAATAAACAAAAACATAGAACAACACACTATGGGCTCAAACCCCCTAACCACATGGTTAAGAGCCTTGGACTCTACCAATGGAGCTAGACAGGCTTATTTGATATTGTGAAAAAATAATAAATGTACTTATATTTCTGTTGTTATATAATTAAATTTAGAATAATAAGAATTGAACTAGTCTTGAGATCAACTCGAAACTTCAAGATGTACAATAGTATGCTTTAATTTTTTTAGTACATATTGAGGAGGGGGACAAATACCGATTTTCAAAATCAAACCTGTGACGCTTGTGTTGAACTCATTTACAACCACACAATGAAATCATTGCCCCACTGACCCATTCGGTTAGACAAGCAATTTTTTTTGTGAAAAAATTAGTTAACTATTTAAGATTTTTTTTTTCATATAATGTTAGTTTTAAAAAATAAGAATTAAATAAGTCTTATAAATCTAATACATTAATAAAAAAAAATATAAAGTAAAATATCTACTAGAAAAAGAAATAATTTTCAATTTAAAATAAAAACATAGAACAACGCATTATGGGGTTCAAGCCTCCCAACCACATGGTTAAAAGCCTTGGACTCTAACAACTGAGCTAGACGGGCTTATTTGATATTGTGAAAAAATAATAAATGTACTTATATTTCTATTGTTGTATAATTAAATTTAGAATAATAAGAATTGAACTAGTCTTGAGATCAACTCACAATTTCAAGATGTACAATAGTATGCTTTAATTGTTTTAGTACATATTGAGGAGGGGGACAAATACCGATTTTCAAGATCGAACCTGTGACGCTTGTGTTGAACTCGTTTACAACGACGCAATGAAATCATTGCACCACTGACCCATTCGGTTAGACAAACAATTTTTGTTGTGAAAAACTTAGTTAACTATTTAAGATTTTTTTTTCATATAATGCAAGTTTTAAAAAATAAGAACTAAATAAGTCTTATAAATCTAATACATTAATAAAAAATATATATATATAAAGTAAAATATCTACTAGAAAAAGAAATAATTTTAAATTTTAAATTGTTTTTAGTTAATATTGGCATAATTGTAAAAATATTTTAATAAAGAAAAAAAAAACAAGCCAAAGCATAGACTTTGTTATGTAAGAACATTTAAAAACCGTAAAAAAGGTTATTGATATACTAGTGAATGTACTTATATTTCTGTTGTTGTATAACTAAATTTAAAATAATAAGGATTGAACTAGTCTTAAAAAATGTTTTGAAATTTAATAGACCTATAGATCTTCAGTCTGATGCTCTCCCAACTGAGCTATCCCTACTATTTTTTCATTATAATTTTATGTTTTATAATGTTCATAAATATTATTGTGAAGCAATAAAATATAAATAAATGAAATCCAAACCATCCAATTTTGAGATTAACGCACAACTTGAAGATGTACCCCATTATGCTTTTAATGACGAATCTAGACAAACAATTGTTTTTGTGAAAAAAATTCGATAACACTTAAGATTTTTTTTTTTTCCTATATTGTTAGTTTAAAAAATTAAAAATGAAATAAGTCTCATAAATCTAATACATTAATAAATAAAAAAATAAAAAGTAGAATATCTACTAGTAAAGCAAATATTTTTTTCATTTTAAATTTTTTTTAGTTGGTATATGGCATAGTTGTAAAAATATTTTAATAAAGAAAAAAACAAACCAAAACATAGACTTTGTTATGTAAGAACATTTAAAAAGTGTAAAAACAATCATTGACATATACTAATTTTTTTCTATAGTTGCTTTTGATAGCCTATGAATATTGTTCAACATCGGTTAAGGTGAACTAAGATATTATTAGTTTAATCTATAGTAGAGATGCATGTTGGCTGCAAGCACTAGTAGGAATTTATAATAGATGGCGGCCATTACCTGCCACTAACAACTAATAATGGCGGGCTCAAGCCCGCTATCAATACGGTGACATTGTAAATAATCGGTGGCGTGCAAAGAAAGATGGCGGGCGTGGCCTGCCATCAATAACTTCATTTATAATGGCGGGCTTGCCCGCCATTAATGATGATCAAAGGCGGGCATTTTTGCCCGCCATTAATGATGTTTTATGGCGGGTTTTTTGCCCGCCACCTTTCTCTTTATTTTATTTTTTATAAAAAAAACCCCAATGAAAGGGGTGTCGGGTTGTTATTAAAAAATGGTCAATCATCGGGATTTTGATGGTCAATCATTGGTTGTGCCCACCATTAAAAGACATTAAAGTTTATAAAAAACAAAGAGAAATACGGTGTCTGGCATTAAAAGACATTATAACTCTAATTTATTTAAAATGGACATATATTGTGCCCGTCATTAAAAGTTATTATGCTTTTATAAAACAAAAAGGCAATATATATGGAGGCAGCCAATTCTAAACTTTCTAATAATTATCCAAACTCCTAATTCTAACATTATCTAACTCTAGTTTTTAACAAAATATCAATCACCCACACACACTAACTTATATGGAATTCTAACTTCTAAACACAATATTAGATATGCACAGGTACGAAATTTCGGCAGCTTAACGAGGCAATAATGCGATCCCTAAAAATTTTCACCTGTTATATAACAAAATTCTACCTTGGATATGAACATAGTTGAAAAATCTAGTACACACCAAATGGGACTTTGTCCCTCCATAATCTATTAACATGCATCTATCTATTCAATTAGCATTTAAACTACAACTAATTCATTCCTCCATACACATAAACATTAATTTTGTATCATATGTCTACCTATGTACTCTGCCCATTCTACTCGTACCTCATCAATATCAGCTTGAGTAAATGTGTTTGGGCCGGACTTGAACTACAAAGTATTAAGACATATAAATAAAAATACCAAATTAGTTTATGTTCTATATGATGATATTTAACATATATTTGTAAATAAAACTTACAAGGCTCAATACGTGCGTGGATGTGTTGTATATCATCTTCAGTATGAATATTTGGACGTAAAATCCACATACTATTAATCTGATTTGTTGAGGGCACTAGTGAAAAAAAATAGTTATATATTCTTAGTAAATGATAATTGAACATCACAAAAAAAAGACTATAAACAAACAAATTTGATTCAACTTTACCTTAACCCATTTCCAATATAATTGTTTTGGCCTCAACTGGTGTCTTTCATGCCAAACTCGGTAGGCACTATATTAATAATTCTAAATATTAGGATGATTAAATAAAAATTCAAAGTCCAAAAGTTTTCTATTTAGAAACTTGTGAAGTTATGATTTCGTGTAAAATCTCATGAACCGGATTTTCGCCCAACGAGTTGAAAATGTACACCGTATTTTCCGCAAGAATAATGACGACCAAAATCTAATGGTGTCTATAGAAATTAACCAATATTGAGGTTGATATAAACATATAATCCATAAGTATTAAAAATTTAAAATTTAGAACACATACCCAGTATTGAAAGGAAAAAATATTCGCTGATTGGGATCATTCAACATGTCAAACCTATCAACAACACGTTCAACTCGTTCTTGTAGATTTCGTTTTGCCAAAACCGTTGCAAAATCGAAACCGTCTACTAGTATATAGTTAACTAATATCTCTTTAGCGCAAATTTCCCATATGTAACTGAAATAGAATATGGAAACGTCATTAAAGTAGTATGAGAATATAATATTTGGGGAAGAAAACATTTTACTTACCCGATGTAACAAAGTATGGGAGTATATCCAATTTCTTCCATATTACAATATTCCAAAATCTCGTCTTGTGCAATATAACAATCGAGAAGAAAATTGGTTATGGTAAGTGGGATATGTACTAGGCCACTAACACCTAGTTGATCTCTAGTATAGTTACGTACTAGCTTGATCATAATTGGAACGGTCATGCTTGATTGATGGGATTAGAAATCTGAAACAGCATTGCTACTAGTAGTTGACATAGACTTCTTACTAGTCGTTTTTTGGGTTTAGATGGCTATGACAATAAACATTTGCGATTATCAGTACAATAAATGTGTTATGTATTAAATTATTATAAATGTAAAATGTATGATTACATATACCTCCGTTGTTGTATGTGTCTTAATTAATTACTTCAGCCATGGCACAAAAGTGTTCCAAGCTTGTCGGAGGTATTCCATCTCCTCGTTTAAAGGGATGGGCAATTATAGGTCCTCGTTGCCTTCAAGTATCAAATCGATCGTGACACGTGCATTGAATTTCTCTAAAAGCATACCATGTATCCTATGAGATCAGTTGTTTGATTCATACACTATATCAATGGCAACAATATCACCTCCATGTTCAACGTCTAGTTTACATGCCATACTGTAAGGGACCGACCCGAATGGGGCACTAAATGGGCCCTTACCCCAATGCATGCATTCAAAGTAAAGGACATTAAACAGACATGATTTCGGATTCCAATTAAAACAAAAACATTCAAAATAACCCCTTTAAAAACTAGACAATTTCCCTGGAACCTGTCCCTGTTTCCAAGCACCTGTTCCAAGATAAATACATTTCCAAAGTATACTCCGATCAGAGATTTCTTAAAATCATTCAAAACATGTCTAAATACAATAATGCTGGAATCCACAAAATATTGAGAAAACATCCTAGGGCTCGTGCTTGCTACATGCATTCTGGGGAAAATAAAACATAAAGAGTCATAACACAAAATCGAGTTTGATGATCGAGCCCCATGATCACAGCTCCTCCTTCACCATCTGTCTCGCAACTTGGTTACTCGTGGAAAAACCACAGATAATAAGGGTGAGTAACGAATTACTCGGTAAGAATCCCCAACCGGGTACAATACGATATACATGGTCATCTCGATGAGCGTATGCAAGCTATGAATATAAACACAGAATAGAGCACATAGCTTAGCCCACACTTGGGCCTCGATGCCAATTTAAGGTCTTAGTCCGAAATAATATCACCACGAGTCCAATACATAAGTCGCCCTATACGAGAAACAAGTCTCGGCCTCGCCCGTCATCGTCGACGAAAGGTACATCGCTCAAGATCCCGAGGAGCTCTCCGGCCGGGCGTTTGTAATGAGCGTAAGCATGCACCGCGTGCTACTGCGAACCATGGGGTGCCGGGTCTAGAGGCAAGGCGCCCATGTCGATCACCACGCCTAACTAAATCTTTGGATCGGTGTCACTCACATAGGGTGTGAGACACGACACGTAAACTATGTCGGCTGAACCACCGCACCAGGGCCAAGGGCGGTCGGGTAGGCTTACACCGAAGCCGTCCTTGCCTTAACAGTGGCAATCGGGGCTACGCCGAACACGCCGAGGACGTGCCGATCGCCGGGACGAGGCGATGCCAAGTCATCATCCCGACGGTTGGGGCATTTAACGATCCGCCACCCTCACCCAAGATTGCGGGGGCCTACCGCTTGGGTTAGCTAATCCTCACGGGTCCGGGGGCGGAATGACTTGCTCGACGTCCCTGCCATGGATGCAAGGTACTTTATGCATCAGGCCCGGATGATGCTATCTACCTGCAACTCTAACCTGCCATAGCAATCAGCAAACAAATCCATAAAATCCAATACGTGCTCAATAAGAATACAACGAGCCTAGCATGATACTACGAAGCAAGGAACAGATACGAGCATGCTAGAAGAGAACAACCTAGCATGGATTAACATGAGAATTAAATCAGGAAAATCATGCTAATCGGGAATTCAGAATAGAATACCTAGCTACACATGTCAATAAACACAAACAAGCAGTCAATCAGCAATCGCATAATATATCGCAGGGTCCACACAACTCCGGTATGAAATCCTTACCTTGGCCGGGGACGATTTGACACGAAATCCTAAGTGGCGAACGAAACCGAACTAGCTATCGCGAACCTATCAATCACAACAAAAATCACACAATAGGCCTAAATATAATAAAATAAACGAGGCTCAGCTCGGGAGCAACTCACGAGGCGCGACGAACGCACGAACGAGCCGATTGCACGAACGGGCAAAGAACGGGGTATTGGGCGCTGGGCGCGAGGTCGGGCGCTCTGGCGCGCTATCACGGCCCGATCATGTGCGGGCGGGTGCGTGGCGACACGTGAGGCGTGGGCGCGAGCGGCGGCGTGAGGCTCTGGGTGGGCGTGGCGATGCGACGCGACACGAGGCGGGCGAGGGCGAGGCGCGCTTGGCCGCCCGAGGCGGTCTTGCGCGCGGCGGCGGCTGCTGCTGCGCGCGACAGAGGAGCGACGATCTCGGCGAGTTGGCGAGATTCCTGCGACGATGGGGCTTCTTCACGGACGAATCCCTCTCGGCTAGCTGCACATAAACTTCACACACACAAATTCGCCACTCTCTCGGCCATTAATCGCCATCTCGGGAAACAGGGAAAATTGAAGAAATCGGAGGAGAAGAAGAAGAAGAAGAAGAAGGGGAAGAAAGCTTACACCTGGCCGAGACAAGGAACGACTTCAAATTGAGAGAGGAGCTTGGTCAAATTGGTCTTTGGTGAGGAGATTTCATGAGGAAAACCCAATACCAAGAAAATCGCGAAGAAGAAATATAAATGGGGAAGGAAGAAGGCTGGGCGATTTTTGCCTTTAAATTAAAACTCACCTCGAACAGGCTTATATAGATGTTGGCGCGATTAGAAGCACAAGAGCGCTCAGTGGCTCGATTGGCAGCGACGCTTGCCTAACTTCCTACGTGGCCCTGGCTCGAATCTCACTCGACGCGCTATTTAATTCCTTATTTATTTCCACATTCTTCCAAGCCCAAATGCCTTCACCAAAATTCCCGATCCCATTCAAATCGACTCATAATTTTTCCGGCAATTAACAAATACAAAACCGGCCTTGCCGGCCCGACCAAAATGCCCCTGGGCCTCCCGGGAAGACCGGGATGAAATTTCCGGGCCGTTACAATATTCCCCCCTTATAAGACTTTCGTCCTTGAAAGTACCAACCGGATTCCACGATTACGCAGTGTCTTTGTCTCAAAAGAAAGAATCCCCACTGGCTTCTCCTCGAAGCTCAAATCCTCATTCAGCTGCAAAGGCTCAAAATCAACAATGCGGCGGGTAAAAGCGCGTCTTGCCTCAACATCGACACATGAAAAACACTGTGCACTGCCGACAATGACGGAGGCAAGGCTAATCGATAAGCAACCTTGCCGATCCTCTCCAGAATCTCAAACGGACCAACAAAATGGGGACTCAGCTTTCCACGCTTGCCAAACCTCAAAACACCTCGCATCGGTGCGACCTTTAGGAAAACATGTTGACCAACCTCAAACTCCAAATCCCGACGCCGAACATTGGCATAACTCTTCTATCTGCTCTGAGCTATCAACATACGAGCTCCAATCTTCTGCACGGCACCATTGGTCAACTGCAGCAACGCGGGACCCAAAACCTGCCTATCACCAACCTCTTCCTGCAACACGGGGAGATCGGCAACGCTTACCATACAAGGCCTCGAATGGAGCCATCTCGATCGTCGATCGATAATCGTTGTTATATGCAAACTCCATCGAATCTGAATATGGTCCCAATCGCACGGGAAATCCAACACACAAGCCCTCAACATATCTTCGAGAATCTGGTTCACCCTCTCGACCGGCATCCATCGGTGCGAGGGTGAAAAGTCATCTTGAAATCGCACTCGGTGCCTAAACCTTCGGAGCGCTCTCGAAGAACGAGAGGTGAACCTCGAATCACGGTCAGATACGATCCTCACAGGCACACCGTGATAACGAATGATCTGCTCCAAAAACAACTGCGCCCACTGTTCCACGGTATAAGTGTCTCTACCGGGAATGAAGTGTGCGCTCTTAGTCAATCGGTCGACTATCACCCAAATCTGTGAGAACTTCCTCGGAGTCCTCGGCAACCCAGGAACAAAGTCCATGGAGATCTCTTCCCATTTCCACTGAGGCACACTCGGTGGTTTGCAACAAACCGGTGGTCTCTGCTCAGGTGCCTTCACTTGCTGACAAGTGAGACATCGACTGACGAACTCTGCGACATCTCTTTTCATACCCATCCACCAGAATGTCTGCTTAAGATCCTGATACATCTTGGTACCCCCGGGGTGCCAAGCAAACGGAGAACTGTGGGCCTCTGAGAGCAACTCTGTTCGTAATCCTACAACATCCGGAACACATAACCGGCCTTTGTACGTCAGCGCACTGTCTGGTGAATATACAAAGTCAAAATCTCCATCAGCACTAACTCTGTCACCCAATCTCTTAAGTGCGGGGTCACTCAGCTGACTATCAATAATCCGTTGTCAACTGAGCTACTCTGGCAGTAACCTCACCCAACAACACTGCAATCTCAGCCCGCTCGAACTCTCTCCGTAATCTGGGCTGGGAACTTCACAATACCGCGGAGTGCGACGTCTTCCTACTCAAAGCATCGGCTACAACATTGGCTTTACCCGGATGGTACAGAATCTCGCAGTCATAATCTTTCACCAATTCTAACCATCTCCTCTGCCTCATATTCAGCTCCTTCTGAGTAAACAGATACTTGAGGCTCTGGTGATCAGTAAACATCCGGATCCGCTCACCATACAGGTAATGCCTCCAAATCTTCAGTGCAAACACCACTGCTGCCAACTCCATATCATGAGTCGGATAGTTCTGCTCATATGGCTTCAGCTGACGGGAAGCATAAGCAATGACCTTCCCGTGCTGCATCAACACACAACCCAAACCGAACTTGGAAGCATCGCTGTAAACCACGAAACCACTGTCCTCCGGGATCGCAACAACACAGTCTTGAAGTCAAACTACGCTTGAGCCTGGCAAAGCTCTCATCACACCTACCGTCCCAAACAAACTCGACACCCTTCCTCGTCAGACGAGTGAGGGGCGAGGCTATGGCGGAAAAATCCTTAACAAACCGACGGTAGTAACCTGCCAAACCCAGAAAGAAACGGCTCCTACGAGCAAACAACCGAAGGACAGAGAGCTCCACATACACTCACTGTCTTGCTCCACTAAAGCAACAAGGTCAAAATCTCACGGGGTAGCAACAGGGGTTCACCACGAACTGAACCTCCAAATACCAACGGGGCAACTCTCAACTTTCCTGGAAACATGAAGACAATCAACAGGGCACGAACCATTCGCCCCACGAGCAAACTGACTTCTAGCAATTTCAATCCACAACTTGGTCAACACCAAGCATCAACTTGTCACCATACCGGAACCAATCCGGACTCTACTCCAACAAAACTAACTTGCTAGGCTACCAAGCCTGCCAACAACTCCCCCGAGGCTACGAACTACACGGCTCCAGCTTGCCGGCTGCAACTCACTACTTGGCCTGACTGAGCTCTAGAGAGGCTCTTCACAACCTAGGGTTCTCCGACAACCCTCGACACCCACTGCCAACTAACAGACTAACAACCAACTGCCTGAACAACAACAACTCCTTTTTCCAGCAACACAACCATGCTGGCCAACTCCAATTCCTTGGAAACCAAGAGGACCCGAAACGCTACCGAATGCGTCATCCTCCTACTCAGACATCAACCACAACATAACTCCTATCCAAGGAAGGATCTGAACAACTCTCTTAGTCATGACGATCAACAAGAAGATCCGCCAACCAACCTAGGTCCACTTAACAAATCTTACCTAAGCAACAACCTGATACCACGAGCATGGTATCCTTACCACCTCACTAAAGCCTTACAACATCCAACTGGAGTCCAACTTTTCCAAAAACTGAGCACCAGATCCCCAAGGCAAACCCTACATGGATCTGAAACTCTCGCCACAGAACGAACCACACATAACACACTTGTGTGCACAACTCCCAACCTTCATTTAGCGATCCAAGAGTAACAAATGCTTTTCCCAAAAGCCACACTAGCTCCTGGCAGAGATACAACCAATCAACGGAACACCCAAAGTTCCATCTCCACACGATGCTCGAAGCTGTGGCAACCTTGCTCCACCAAAGCATAACCATGCCAAACCAAACTTACTTTATACCATGCCACTACCAAGGGTGCTTACCCATAAGGCATCTAACTCCTCTCACAAGGCATCCTACTCACCTCATAGGCATCCAACTCATGGTCCCTCAGCTGGACCCAATTTGCTTCTACGATGCTCAACTTTCCTCAGATAAGGCCCTTGAAGGTAGTTGACCACACTACCAACCACAAAGATCTCTTGGCCTTAACACTAGCGTGAGATGCACGCGCACTAACACTTACCAACCGACAACCTGCTTGACTTACTCAACCTCCAGTAACACTGGGAAAAGGTTCCGGCTCCTCTCGAACATCCTTTCGCTTGAAATCTCTCGATTACCACTGAACTAGCCCTTTTGCACGACCTCCACAGGTGCAACTACCATAAACGGATCCAAGGCTAAAGGAGTACGCTGAACTCCGAACGGCATAGAACCATCTGTTATGCCCATGCCAAACTCAGGCCTGAACCAGATTTAGTGCCAAAGCGGCACACCAACCAATGCACCTCAAGTGCCACTACAACCAAATCCACATCTTACTACAACGAGGCCAACAAGGTCACAACCTCAAGTGACACGAACTCTGGCTCGGCATACAAGGGCTCAACTCCAACAACCATGCCTAAGGCATCTCATCAAGCTGAAGGCTCATAGCCTACTCTTGCATCTCCACATGATGCTCAACAAACTCTGGCCGGCTCTCTCAACATGCAGCAACTAACCCTACCCTAGGGCTTACCAAAAGAAAGAGTGTTCAATTCTACCAAACAACTGAGGAAACCACCAACGGATCCAGTCCGAAGGGAACACTGCTTGCTGCACCCTTAACTACAGGGTTCCGGCTTACTAGCTGCAAACAACCACACTTTACAGAAGCACAAAGATGCCTCATCAACCTCCTCGAAGGCTACCAACTTTGCAACCACTCTCTGGGCAACCAAATAATCTAACAAGGCTCAAGATCAACACTTGAGCTACCCAGGCTAGTCCACACGGGGACGTGCTCCACAAACATCCACATCAGCACATCCACAGCTAACTTCTCTCTTGGAGTGGCATTCCAAGGCAAAGCACCTCCACCCTCTCACTAGGGGAAAACCATCAACTGGGCCACAGTTGGCCTATGGGAGTCCAATCTCTACCTCCCTCTGGAACGATGTCCCAGGGCATCCGAATCTACCTGGATACCACAACAAGCCACAACATACATCACACACTGCGGGAAGTTGGCATGATGGCGCTCTAAACCCAAACCAATAACGAGTCAGAACCTGCTCGTCTCCGCTCCACAACACTACACAAGGCATACACTCGATGACAGGTATTGTAAATTCTTAACCCTTTTTCTTACAACAAAAAGCAAACTTAGGCGTACCTGATGACTGTCGGAGTGCTAGTGATCATGGGAAAACGACCTACAACAAAAACTACAGAATTTATGACTCTGAACTATGATACCAACTGTAAGGGACCGACCCGAATGGGGCACTAAATGGGCCCTTACCCCAATGCATGCATTCAAAGTAAAGGACATTAAACAGACATGATTTCGGATTCCAATTAAAACAAAAACATTCAAAATAACCCCTTTAAAAACTAGACAATTTCCCTGGAACCTGTCCCTGTTTCCAAGCACCTGTTCCAAGATAAATACATTTCCAAAGTATACTCCGATCAGAGATTTCTTAAAATCATTCAAAACATGTCTAAATACAATAATGCTGGAATCCAAAAAATATTCAGAAAACATCCTAGGGCTCCGTGCCCGGCTACATGCATTCAGGGGAAAATAAAACATGAAGAGTCATAACACAAAATCTGTAAGAACCCGACCCAAAACACGGTCCTAAACCTAGGTTCTCACTCAGCATGCAAGGTAAATACTTCATCAAGCGGTTTAGTGCTCATATTTAAAACCTTTCAAAACATTCAAAAGCGGGGACACTTAAAACATAAACAACAACCTTCATTAAAGCAAACCAACAAAGTAAAACAAGCCTGGCCAGTGTTTATGAAATCATACAATACAATTTAAACAACTGTTAAAAACATCCCCCTAGGACTCTGTCCGACTACATCTTGAACAAATTATGCAAACAATAATAGACAGAGTGGTGGCTCCCATGATCAATCGGCTCCCTCCGCTAGTCCGTCCGGTCTTTGTCCCAAGTTACGGTGGAAAACCACGAGAAATAAGGGTGAGTATAAACATACTCGGTAGAAGAATCCCAACGGGTACAATACGATACATCAATCATCGGCACCCTAGTATACATGCAAAGCGATTTACCAACATGGATCATAGCTCAACGAGCTTAAAAGGTAGAATCTGGAATTCTCGGAAGTCTCCTCCTTACGCCTAATGATTGGTTCTCATAACCAATCCGGGACATCTCCGAGGGTCTTTCTCCCTCGGCCAATTGATCAGCTCAAAACCGATCCCAAAGATGTCCGACACCCTCGAGGGTCTTTCTCCTCGACCATATGATCACTCAAAACCAATCCCAATGGGTGTCCTCAAGGGCCTCTTACCTCGCTAATAAATCCGGACTATCGGGAGAGTACCCAAGTCGGCTCTAAAGCGGGAAGGAACTGGTGTACTCACGAACATTAGCCCGAGGGAGCTCTCCAACCCGGCGACTACGCGCGTGTGCGCGCACACACCGCATCTTCGCTGCAACCGGCGTAAATGTGGGGGCCTAGGTACAAACTACGCGGGCGTGCACGCATGCCTAAAGACTCGGAAGCGGTGTCACCGAACACGAGTGCGAGGCCCTCGGCACTCATCTCAGGCGGCCTGTACCACCGACACGAAGCTAAGAACCGGCCAAGGCGGGGCTTGCACCATTGGCGGGGTTCCGCTCTAGCAGCAGCTACAAACTAGGCTTATGCCGATGTGGTAGCTAAATCCACATCGGCCGCCGGGGAAGCAATGTACGTTATGCTTCGCTCTACTCGCACCGGTGGGGACAAAGTACGTTATGTCCGCTCTCACCTGCGGATGATGACAAACTCTACTATACTAGCTAAAAGTACATAGTAACTGATTCCTAGCTAAACATACACATAATCATCAATCATACATAACCTAGCATGATACTACAAACTTAAAGCAGGAATCTCGAGCATGCTGGAAGAACAATCCTAGCATGGCACTAACATGTACAAACAAGCAAACATGCTAGCAAGAATGCAATCACAAGCTGTCCTATCCACTAATCATGTTCATAAAAGTAAACATGCATATAAGGCACGATCAAGAAAGCATCGCAGGGTCCACACAACCACGGTAAGAAATCCTTACCTGGAAGCAAGTAGAAATAACTTTCACAATCAATAACGACCCTCGAGCTTTAAAGCGAACCCGAGCAACCTAAGCATTTTAGTAAAAACAACCTAATTAATTAAAGCAATGACCAATGACCTAGTGCCCAAAGGAGAAAAGACTAGGGAATTACCGACCGAGAAGACACAAGGTCACGC
Source organism: Sicyos edulis (assembly GCA_036507275.1). Classification (NCBI taxonomy): domain Eukaryota; kingdom Viridiplantae; phylum Streptophyta; class Magnoliopsida; order Cucurbitales; family Cucurbitaceae; genus Sicyos; species Sicyos edulis. The sequence continues at coordinate 14,079,887 of CM071854.1, forward strand.
CCCTACTCGCACGCGGCAGGCAGCCGCCGGCCGATGCAAGGACAAGCAGGGCGTGCTGGCGCTAGCGAGGCAGGGGATGTGCAGACGCGGGCTGTCGCAGGCGAGCGAACACGATAGGTCGGGCGCGCGGGCGACGCGTCTGGGCGGCAGCGAGCGGCTCGGTGCAGGGCGGCCTGGTGCGAGGCGGCGCGACACGTCTTGGCAACCTGGTGCAGCGCGACTGGGCCGAGTGGCTGGATTGTGCGGCGCGGCCTGGTGTAGAGCGGTTGGGAATGGGCGAACAGGGTGGTGTGGGCGATCGGGCAGGGTGTGGCTCGGGTTAGTCTTTGCTAGGAAATTTGGTGCGGCTAGGGTTGGGTTTTCTTGGTGAGGTCGGCAAGGAGAGAGAGAGAGAGAGAGAGAGAGAGAGAGATTGCAAAACAAGGGGAAAGGGACTTTCTTGATTTTCTTCCCTTTTCCTAATTTAAATGGGTCTAAAATCCCTTCCCAAAGCTTCCTCTTTCAAAACCCGGCCCAAACAAACTTTTCTTTCTAATAAAACTCTTTTTCCTTCAAACTCCCAAAACCATTTGGGGCAAGGGTTCAAATCCCAAAGGAAGCACTCAAAAACCCATTAATTTTGCCATTTTCTAAAACACCTCCATACTTCCAAACAACTTGCCCAAACCTCTCGGGTCTTGCAACCAACAACCATTAAGCTTCGACAAAGGCAGGAATGACCCTGGAATCCTGAAAATCCACAAAACCCTGACCGGGGGCAAAAGACCAAAATGCCCCTAAGGGTTAAAACAGCTCTAACGGCCCATCCGAACATCCGAATAATGACCGAAATCACCAGGTAAGCAGAAATAGAAAACTGGGCCGTTACAATACTCCCTCTTTTTAAGACTTTCGTCCTCGAAATTCCTAAGACGAAAACAACTCTAGGAAAACTCCACTGATTCTTAACCAACCAAGCTCATGATTAAGACAACACAAATCCTTCTTTGAAACCGAACCCTCTTGGTTCCCAAAGGCTCCAAGCCAAAAAGACACCGAGTTTGCAACAAACTATCTCAACCAAAACTGAACTATCACTGAGCTTCGAAGAAATCATGCGATAGCTAGTCGGTGAGTCACACCCTCTGACTCGCACCAACTCTCAAACGGTCTCACGACTCTAGGGCTCACTTATCCCTGCTAACCCAACTCGGAACGCCTCTCTACTGGCGCTACTCTCAAACAAACTCGTGGGACGGGTCACAAGCTCTAAAACTCACGCCACGCTCGGCAGTAACTTCTCGAATGCTCATAGCATTTGTTATCAAACAGCCTCGACCCTTCACCATCTTCGACCAAACAACTGAACCTCCCAGGTTTCAGAAACAAAACGGCCTACTCTTACTTCGCAAGAGACCTGCGAACCCCCACTTGTTGCCTACAATCCTTAACGAAATCCAATTCGAACCACCAACTGGTGACTGATCCCAAGGAAACCTTCTCCAACTAGCATGCGTCCACAACACTTAAGCAACCATCTCACGAAATCGAAGCACCAAAGCCAAGGGCACTTTTTCAGTTCACAAGCGGCTACCACCACTCACACTAGCCGATACTTCGGCCGGCCACCCCGAATGACAAGGTCGAGAACAGGCTCCACTCGGCCAAACTAATAAACCGGAGCCCCTCATCGGCCGACAACAAACTTTCCAATGCAATCTGATCAGCCATCGGCCTAGGTGAACATCGCAGACGGAAAACAAACAACATTCCTCTCACCGAAATCTCGAGCAAAAGCAAGGAATAAAACATTACGTGGCTACTAGCAACACGATAGGCGGAGGATAACAACTCTAAGGTTTCCAACCAATGCCACGACATCTCTGTGCCAACCCACTCAATCGTGGCTCATTTATAACGCCAATCGCTGCGACGCACATCAACTAGGAACAAAGCGAGAGAAGGCTTGCTCTGTAGAAACTCAACCCAAGCTTATAACGAGCAAGGCTCGCCTCAAGCCGCCACTCAACTCTTAAGCCCATCCAGTTTGCTCCAAGGACTTCCTCCTTATAGCTTAGACCTAACTTTTCTTCCAATCCAGAAACTCCACCCACGAAACATCGAGAGGAATAAGGATAGCGGCGACCACAAGCTTGCGGATCTGAACAACACGAGTAGGCAAGACTACCTCAAAAGTTAAAACTCGAGGCCGCCATCCACGGTGCAACTCAACTACCAAAGAACTAAGGGGTTCTACAAACTCCAAAGATCCAACAACCTTCCAAAGAACAACTCAAGCCCTTGAACTGGCAGCCTCCGCCCTTGCGGGAACAAACAACTTTCCGCTTGCTAACAAACGAACGCGCAGGGACACTCATTTGGGGTGACACGCGCGCTACTCGATCAACTACACAACTCGGGAGCTAAGTCGACTCTTCCTTAACAGAACGATTTCCCGGCAAGCGAACTTCCAAGGAGGGCGGCGAACTTCACACACGCTCGCTTTGCCTTGCTCAAACCCAAGGGCAACAACAACCAACTCTCTCGGAAGCAACATCCGAGGATCCTCAATCGCTTGAACCCCCAACTTGGAACTAGCAGTGCCTACTCAATTGCCGAGGGAGGGTCAACTCCCAAAACTACGACTAGGAACAAGTCCTTAGGGCAAGGCCCGCTTGCTCGAACCGAGCTAGCTCACGAAACAACATGGGAACCAAACCTTGGTCGACACCAAGCACCACCTCGCTAAGAATTCCAAAAATCAACGTGGAGGTTACCAAGAACAACTCTAGCTTGTTAACCGGCAACAAGCATCCAAACAACTCAACCGAGGAACACTTTGCTGAGTGCGACTGAGCTCGTGAGGCTCTCCACAACTTAGGGTTCCTCCGATCGCCCTCCGACACACACACTGCTGTCGTCAAGCGGTCTAACAGGACAAGCGGCTATACTGAGCACATCTCCTCCAAAGATCTCAACTGTGTTTGGCCAAAAGCTCTTCTTCCTTGCCACATCTCGTAGCAAGCGGCGATGCTCCACACAATCGAAAAGTGCCTTACCACACTTGATGCAATGAGCGCCGCTGCCCCGCGCCCTATTGACAATTCGTGCTCTAACTGCGGGCGGCCGATCCCGACCCCTAGATGGCCTGTCGTGAGTGCGCTATCCACCTTAGCGGGAACCACCGAAAGACCCAAACTTCCTCTTGCTCAAAGCATCAGCCACATCGTAGCTTCTACCCAGGGTAAGGATCCGAACAACACTCTTAGCCATGGCGGCCAGAAACTCCGCGATTTTACTACCATCGCCCGGATCGGTTCAACTAAACTCCAACTATCGATCAACAAGAAATGCATCTACCCGTGTCAAGGGCCAACTAGCATAACTTGCCTACGCGCAACAACCCGCCACGCACACGCAGAAACCTCTCAACCCAAGCTAGGGCAGTTGCCAAGGACTAAAGCCTTGACAACTCAAAGACTGATCACTGGCTCCTCAACACGAACCTCTCGTGGTTCCTGAAAAATACACCACGGAACGAGCTACACAAAAGTACACCGGCGTGTACAGCTCCAACTTGGTTCCTTAAGATCCAAACCAACAAGTATTCTCACACAAGGCAACTTTTGCCTCCCAATAGAGCCACATCTAGCAAAGGAGCAACAAGAGTTCAACCCACTCAGGGTCAACTCACCACAGAATGCCACATTGGTCGACTCACTCTTACAAGAGCATAGCCACACCAAGCTAACTTACCTCATACCAATGGTCCACTAAACGTTCTCCGATCAACCATCCAACTCATGGCTCTAACAGTGGATCAACCACGCATCATCGATGCCAACCCTACTCATATTAGGGTAACTCCAGGGTAGTCGAATCACACTACCATCCAACTAGCTCACAAGCCCACAACACAGGCGCGAGAACTCGGACGCGCTAGCCCTTAACAACCAACAGCATCCTTTGTACCCAACTCTCGGTGACCCTGAAAGGCTCCTACTTATCCCTCAAACGACCTCAAACTTGTAGTTCTCTGGCTACCACCGAGCTAGATCTCTTATGCAGCCCAAATAGGTGCAATCTCATGAATGGGTACAAGACTAGTGGGGATGCTAAACTCCGGGCGGGTCCTGGAACCACCTGTACGAAAAGTGTCAACTGGCCTGAATCTAGGCCTCCTCTCAAAACTTGGTGCCAACAGGCACTACTTCCTTTACAACACAAACATCCCTTTACGGGCTTTAAGCCCCTCTGAGGGTAGGGAAGGTCACACTCCAGGTGACGGGCAATGAAACTCAACACAAGAGTCTCAACAATCGAGTAGACTACTCTCTGACATCACGTCTAACAGACAAGCCAAGGCCCACTCCTGCATCCCACTCGATGCTCAACGAATACTCAGGCCAACCCTCGGGTGGTAGCACCTAGCTCCACACCTGGAACATGCTAACACAAGGTGCTTCTCTCTACTAGCCAGCTGGAAACCACAGACGGATTAAGTCCTGACAAGCAAACTCCACACTACACCCTGGCTACGAGGGTACTAAAAGAACTGGCTGCAAAACGATTGCGCAGCTTGCGGGAGAACAAGATGTCTCTACATCTTCCTCAAAAGCTACTAACTTGGCGCTTGCCAATCGACTGTGTGGTGGTGGAGACTCTGCTGGTCCGCCTCTCACGGGGACTTCCACCACCACCTTTGCCGCATCAAACAACACCAGAGCGGCGCGCCTCGACCTCTAAACATCCGGTCATCGGCCTCACGAACACCGAGTCATCACAACACTTGGATGATAAACTCGATCCTGGCCAACCACCTCGCTGCTAGCAGTAGGTCTCAAAAACATCCAGCTCTACAGGCTTCCACTTGCCAAACTCGGCGGTTCGATCAACGCCAACTATCTTATCAGCATAAACCTGCTGATCAAGCCCTCCCGGGAACCTCCGGGGCTACTGGAACTACAAGGAGGGGTGTCTCCTAAATAAACTCTACCAGCTGGGCTATCTGTGCTCAAGACTCCTCACTACGCGCTACAAACTGCGCCTGGGTCTCCGCTCTCTGTTAGCTAAAAGACTTGCCATCAACTCCCTCATGGCTGGAGCACACTCTACTCAAGGAGTCTCACTCTGAGGCGTGCTAGCCTCAACCCCCCCTACTCTTGGCAACTCATCTGCCAGGGCCAAAGGTGGCCTACGGGTCTAGACAACCCTAGACGTGGTCTCATGATCAACATGAACAATCCAACTCCTCGGTTGGAAATATCAAACGTCCCTGCTCCTCTAAGTGCAATCAACCTACTAACGACCCACACAAAGCATAAAAGCTAGCCCACGCTGGGGCTCTCACTGCCAAACAAGGGTAACACATGTATACTAGATGCAGTATTGTAAAATAAAACCCTTAGCTTAATGAACTCAGACAAACCTGACGACCGCGGAGTGCTAATGATCATGGGGGCAACAACCTGCAAAGCAGGTTAGTCTACAGAATCTATGACTCTGTGCTCTGATACCAACTGTAAGAACCCGACCCAAAACACGGTCCTAAACCTAGGTTCTCACTCAGCATGCAAGGTAAATACTTCATCAAGCGGTTTAGTGCTCATATTTAAAACCTTTCAAAACATTCAAAAGCGGGGACACTTAAAACATAAACAACAACCTTCATTAAAGCAAACCAACAAAGTAAAACAAGCCTGGCCAGTGTTTATGAAATCATACAATACAATTTAAACAACTGTTAAAAACATCCCCCTAGGACTCCTGTCCGACTACATGCTGAACAAATTATGCAAACAATAATAGACAGAGTGTCGGCGGCTCCCATGATCAATCAGCTCCCTCCGCTAGCCGTCCTGGTGGTGTCTCAAGTTACCTGGTGGAAAACCACAGAAATAAGGGTGAGTATAAACATACTCAGTAAGAATCCCCAACCGGGGTACAATACGATACATCAATCATCTGGCACCCTAGTATACATGCAAACAGTTACCAACACAGATTATAGCTCAACGAGCTTACAAGGCAGAATCTGGAATTCTCGGAAGTCTCCTACTTCCGGCCTAATGATTGGTTCTCATAACCAATCCCGGGACATCTCCGAGGTCTTTCTCCTCGGCCAATTGATCACTCAAAACCGATCCCAAAGATGTCCGACACCCTCGAGGTCTTTCTCCTCGACCATATGATCGGCTCAAAACCAATCCCAATGGGTGTCCTCAAGGGCCTTTTACCCTCGCTAATAAATATGGACTATCGGAGAGTACCCGAAGTCCGGCTCTAAAGCGGAAGGGCTGGGTGTACTCACGAACATTAGCCGGGATTCTCTCCGGCCGGCGACTAACGCGTGTGCGCTCACACCGCATGCCGCTGCAACCGGCGTAAATGTGGGGCCTAGGTACAAACTACGCGGGCAGTACGCATGCCTAAAGACTCGGAAGCGGTGTCACGAACACGAGAGTGCGAGGCCCTCGGCACTCATGCATGCGGCTGTACCACACCACCACGAAGCTAAGAACCGGCCAAGGCGAGCTTGCACCATCGGCGGGGTTCTCGCTCTAGCGAGCGACAAACTAGGCTTATGCCGATGTGGTAGCTAAATCCACATCGCTGTGCGGGGAAGCAATGTACGTTATGCTTCGCTCTACTCCCGACCGGTGGGGACAAAGTACGTTATGTCCGCTCTCAGCCTCTGGATGATGACAAACTCTACTATACTAGCTAAAAGTACATAGTAACTGATTCCTAGCTAAACATACACATAATCATCAATCATACATAACCTAGCATGATACTACGAACTTAAAGCAGGAATCTCGAGAGCATTTGGAAGAACAATCCTAGCATGGCACTAACATGTACAAACAAGCAAACATGCTAGCAAGAATGCAATCACAAGCTGTCCTATCCACTAATCATGTTCATAAAAGTAAACATGCATATAAGGCACGATCAAGAAAGCATCGCAGGGTCCACACAACCACGGTAAGAAATCCTTACCTGGAAGCAAGCAGAAATAACTTTCACAATCAATAACGACCCTCGAGCTTTAAAGCGAACCCGAGCAACCTAAGCATTTTAGTAAAAACAACCTAATTAATTAAACAGCTGCCAACAGCCTAGTGCCCAAAGGAGAAAAGACTCGGGAATTACCGACCGAGAAGACACAAGGTCACGCCCCTACTCGCACGGCAGGCGAAAGTTGTCCGTCTCGCAAGGACAAGCGCGGCGTCTTGGCGCTGGCGCTGCACTGGCGCTGGCGCTGGCGCTAGCGAGGCGAGAGAGATGTGCGATTCTGAAGTGCCATAAGCTAGCGAACACGCTTAGGTCGGGCGCGCGCGGCGGAGACATCGGTTCGCGAGGCAGCCGCGACGGGGACTCGTCTGGGCGGCAGCGAGCGGAGCGGCGCGGCGCGTCTTGACGGCCTGGTGTGGAACGGTGCGGCGCGTCTGGGCGCACCTGGGCTGAGCGGCACGGGGCGGCGCTGGGCAACGAAAAGCGGACGGCAACGAAGCTGGCGCGTGCAGGTGGCTCGTGCGTAGGCGGCGCGATCGGGCGAGTCATTTGGGTATCAGGCGGCGCGACCCGCTGAGCCCAGCTGGGAATAAATGAGCAGAGGGGTGGTGCGGGCGGGCACAAGGTGGCCGTGGCTCGGGTTAGTCTTTGCTAGGGCTGGTGCGGCTAGGGTTGGGTTTTCTTGGTGAGGTCGGCAAGGAGAGAGAGAGAGAGAGAGAGAGAGAGAGAGAGATTGCAAAACAAGGGGAAAGGGACTTTCTTGATTTTCTTCCCTTTTCCTAATTTAAATGGGTCTAAAATCCCTTCAAAAAGCTTCCTCTTTCAAAACCCGGCTCAAACAAACTTTTCTTTCTAATAAAACTCTTTTTCCTTCAAACTCCCAAAACCATTTAGGGCAAGGGTTCAAATCCCAAAGGAAGCACTCAAAAACCCATTAATTTTGCCATTTTCTAAAACACCTCCATACTTCCAAACAACTTGCCCAAACCTCTCGGGTCTTGCAACCAACAACCATTAAGCTTCGACAAAGGCAGGAATGACCATGGAATCCTGAAAATCCACAAAACCCTAACCGGGGGCAAAAGACCAAAATGCCCCTAAGGGTTAAAACAGCTCTAACGGCCCATCCGAACATCCGAATAATGACCCGAAATCACCTGGGTAACCGAAATAGAAAACTGGGCCGTTACAAAATCAGAGTTTGATGACTGAGCCCCATGATCACAGCTCCTCCTTCAGCCATCCTGTCTCGCAACTTGGTTACCTGTGGAAAAACCACAGTAATAAGGGTGAGTAACGAATTACTCAAAGCAAGAATCCCCAACAGGGGGTACAATACGATATACATGGTCATCTCGATGAGAGTATGCAAGCTATGAATATAAACGAGAATAGAGCACATATCTTAGCCCACACTTGGGCCTCGGATGCCAATTTAAGGTCTTAGTCTGAATAATATCACCACATCCAATACATAAGTCGCCCTATACGAAAAACAAGTCCGGCCTCACTGCTTCTCATCGTCGACGAAAGGTACACCGGCTCAAGATCCCGAGGAGCTCTCCGATCGTATTTGTAATGAGCGTAAGCATGCACCGTGTGCTCTCTGCAGAACCATGGGGTGCCGGGTCCAGAGGCAGTTGCCCATGTCCGATCCACCAGCCTAACTAAATCTTTGGATCGGTGTCACCGACATAGGGGTGTGAGACACGGACACGTAAACTATGTCACACTGAACCACCGCACTGGGCCAAGGAACGGTCGTGGTAGGCTTACACCGAGAAGTCGTCCTTGCCTTAACGGTGGCAATCGGGGCTACGGCGAACCCGCCGAGGACGTGCCGATCGCCGGGGACGGAGGCGATGCCAAGTCATCATCCCGGCAGTTGGGGCATTTAACGACCGCCACCCTCACCCAAGATTGCGGGGCCTACCGCTTGGGTTAGCTAATCCCTCACGGGGTCCGGGGGCGGAATGACTTGCTCGACGTCCCCGCCATGGATGCAAGGTACTTTATGCATCGGGCCGGATGATGCTATCTACCGCAACTCTAACCTGCCCTAGCAATCAGCAAACAAATCCATAAAATCCAATACGTGCTCAATAAGAATACAACGAGCATAGCATGATACTACGAAGCAAGGAACAGATACGAGCATGCTAGAAGGGAACAACCTAGCATGGATTAACATGAGAATTAAATCAGGAAAATCATGCTAATCGGGAATTTAGAATAGAATACCGAGCTACACATGTCAATAAACACAAACAAGCAGTCAATCAGCAATCACATAATATATCGCAGGGTCCACACAACTCCGGTAAGAAATCTTTACCTTGGCCGGGGACGATTTGACACGAAATCCTAAGTGGCGAAAGAAACTGAACTAGCTATCGCGAACCTATCAATCACAACAAAAATCACACAATAGGCCTAAATATAATAAAATAAACGAGGCTCAGCTCGGGAGCAACTCACGAGGTGCGACGAACGCACGAACTAGCCGATTGCACGAACGGGGCAAAGAACGGGGCTTCTTTGGGCGCTATTTGGGGCACGAGGCGGGCGCGTGGGGCGCACTGGCCGGGCGCTACTGGCGCCGATCGCTTGTGACGACGGGCGCCCGGCGACACAGGGGCTTGCGGGCGAGCAGCTCGAGGCTCGGCTGGGCGCTGGCGATGCGACGCGACACGGAGCTGGGCTAGGGCGCGCGCGCTGGCCCGAGGCGGTGCGTGGCGCGGCTCGGCGGCTGCTGCGCGTGACAGAGGAGCGACGATCTCGGCGAGTTGGCGCGATTCCGGCGACGATGGGGCTTCTTCACGGACGAATCATTCTCGGCTAGCTGCACAGAAACTTCACACACACAAATTCGCCACTCTCTCGGCCATTAATCGCCATCTCGGAAACAGGGGAAAATTGAAGAAATCGGAGGAGAAGAAGAAGAAGAAGAAGAAGGGGAAGAAATCTTACCGGTTGGCCGAGACAAGGAGCGACTTCAAATTGAGAGAGGGAGCTTGGTCGAATTGGTGCTGGTGAGGGAGATTTCGTGAGGAAACCCAGTCGGCCGAAGAAAATCGCGAAGAAGAAATAGAAATGGGGAAGGAAGAAGGCTGGGCGATTTTTGCCTTTAAATTAAAACTCACCTCGAACAGGCTTATATAGATGTTGGCGCGATTAGAAGCATAAGAGCGCTCAGTGGCTCGATTGGTAGCGACGCTTGCCTAGCTTCCTACGCGGCCCTGGCTCGAATCTCACTCGACGCGCTATTTAATTCCTTGTTTATTTCCACATTCTTCCAAGCCCAAATGCCTTCACCAAAATTCCCGATCCCATTCAAATCGACTCATAATTTTTCCGGTAATTAACAAATACAAAACCGGCCCGACCAAAATTACCAAAATGCCCCTGGGCCTCCCGGGAAGACCGGGATGAAATTTTCGGGCCGTTACACATACCCTTTAAAAAATAGAAAAAAACAAATAAGAATTAACATACAATGATTCAACTATACTATTAAAATTGAATAATATAAAACTTACTCCTCTGAAATCAATTGGGACATCATCAAGATGTTCATGAATGTGTTCTTCAACAGCTTCGACCCCTTGAAGTACTTGGTTTTCTTCCCTTATGCCATCTCTATTACTTCCCTCACATGGAGAGTTAAATCATTGAGAGCAATCGACTTGAGGGTCTGGTTGAGTTTGTCGTCGACCCATCTTCGACTTCGAATGAGACATCTTAAGGAAACCTGATGGAGTTACACATCGACCTGCTCCCCTAACACACCCACGATATTCTGGCGTTCCTAATGCTTCGACCTAAATATCTTGACCTTCATTTGTACGCTCCAAGTCATCCTGTTGCAAAAATATTTTAGATTCACACTCAAAAAGTTGAACCCAAACCATGTACAAAAGAAATGAAACAACAACTTACAATTTTTGCGATCGTTTCAATTGTGTCTTGGTCGACGTACTCTTTATTCTTTCCCTTTCGAGCTACTTTCCATAATTCAGCACGGCCTGAGGGATTACTTTTAATATCTATATGCTACAATTAAAATTAACCGCACACTACTTAGTAAAGTAGAAAATACATGATAAGAACATATATTTTTAGGGTTTAGGTAGTTTCTTACTAGTTCATATCCCTTTCGAGTCGTACGATGATGATGCTTTTGTTTAGCTTGCAATGCTTTTTTTTCACCACTTTATTTCTTCATAACATATAATTATATGAATAAATTAAAGGTTATAGACATTAAACTAACAAAAAAATAGTTACCTTGAATCTTTCTGATAATCTGATGTCTGCAAATTTATCCCATTGTTGTCGTGTGATCGAAGAGTATTTAACAGGCGGTGTCCTTAATATCTCAGGTTGGTCTATAAATGGTTGGATATAATTCTTGTTTAGGTTGTATCTAAATGTTCTGAATGTCGTCGACATACACATCATTGCATTATGTTTAGACATAGGATCAACTTGAAACGTCATCTGTTTGATCAAACATATAAGTTAGAATAATAATTAAGTATTGAAATACATAAAGGAATTTATATGATGTGTAGTTACCTCTATAGAATCTCATATCAAATAGTTTAGAACGTCAGGGACAACATACCAATCATCGTATGTGATAGGTATTTGGGTCCTAACACACATACCAATATAACTACGCAACTTGGTTGAAGCCTGGCCAATATCTTGCCCCCATAGAATTGTATTGAACAGTGCGACGCTCTCCTGCTGTCCTATCTTGAGCAAGCTCTCTCAATACTGTAACTCATCTAGTATTTCGGTTTCGAGAAATTCGTCTGGCAATGAGAACATCATCAGCATGATTGCTATCCGACTGAGACATAATGTAAACCTGCATAAGAAAGAATTTATGTTAATTACAAATAGTTTAGATTGTATAAAGAATATGATTTAAATAGTCACAAAAATTATAACACTAACCTATTTATTAATCCATATTCCATCACAATCACTTCTAATATAAGTGCTGAGTCATCATCAACAATATTATGTAGGGATTCTATGATTCCGTACCCACAATCTTGGCCAATATCAACTTCATCATGATCGTGTTCTACAACTATTCTTTGTGAAGGCATTAGCACCACCGACCAAAGAGGATTAATTGGATCTTTTATGTAGAATATATATGTGCTGATCTATATATGGAAGCACTTCATCTACGTTATGAAGTATATATATATTGTGCTTGATCAATCATATCTTTAGTAGGTGTTTTATAATTGGAGGCAGATAATGGTCGATCGACATTTGAATCTATCATTTTGTTCGATGATCACAACTCTACTGATTCAACTCCTTGTAAAACTTTAGAACAAAACTCTATCGACTCTTCCAATATGTAATTTTCCCCAATGCATCTCCCCGGACGATTTCTATTACGAGCATAACCTTTCAAAACTTTCATATACCTTTCAAATGGATACATCCATCTCAAATAAACTGTCCACAAAATTCAATCTCTCTTACAAGATGCACCACAAGGTGAACCATGATTGTGAAAAAGGCTGGTGGAAAGTACTTCTCTAATAGACATAAAGTGATCACTACATCATCCTGCAATCCCTTCAACTTAGATGAATTGATTGACTTACTACTTATAGCTTTGAAGAAGAAATATAGACGAATAATCGCATATCTAACGTGTTTAGGCAAAACTCCCCGAATTGCTACACGTAGCAATTGTTGCATTAAAACGTGATGGTCTTGCAATTTAAGCCCGTAAATTGTCAAATCACTAAGTGAAACTAATTTACTTATGTTGGATGAATAACCTTTAGGCACTTTGAGTTCAGATAAGCTTTTACACACACTCATCTTCTCTTTTCTCAATAGTGTGTAACATGATGAAGGCAGGAATGTCTTTTTTTCTCCATTCTTAATTGGAGCTAACTCAGGTCTTAATTTAGCCAAGTTTTCGCGAGTTTTTATTCCATCTTTTATTTTGCCAGGAATATCAAGTAGGGTTTCGATAATATTCGAACACACGTTTTTCTAAATGTACATGACATCTAAACAATGTCGCACGTGAAAATATTTTCAATACTCCAATTCGAAAAGATCGATTTCTTCTTCCAATAAGATTCTGTAGGTTGTTGTCCTCTGCCATAAGTAAATTGAAGACTATTCAATTGTGAAAGAATCTCTTCACCACTTAGAGGTTCATGGGGCATTCCATATTCTTGTTCTCCATTAAATGCTTCTTTCTGTCTTCTAAATGAGTGCTCAATTGGTAAATATTTTCGATGTTCGAGATACACATTCTTTTTTTCGCTAGGTAAATAAATTGATGATGTTTTGACTCCACAAATAGGACATGTTTTATAACCTTATGTAGTTCACCCACACAGGTTACCATATGTTGGAAAATCATTAATAGTCTACAACAAAATAGCTTTCAGGGTGAAGCGTTCTTGCTGGTGTGCATCAAAACATTGAATGCCTGTGTTTCATAACATTTTCAAATCGTCGACTAACGGAGCTAAATAAACATCTATGCCATTTCCAGGTTGTTTGGGTCCTGAGATTAATGAATTTAACATTAAGAATTTATGCTTCATGCACAACCATGGAGGTAGATTGTAAGTAGCCAACATAATTGGCCAACTATATCTAGTACTTTTGTCACCATGTGGATTGACTCCATCTGTTGATAGGGCTAGGCGAAGGTTCCTCGTTTTTCCACTAAAATCAGACCACCTTTCATCTATTTCTTTCCATGAAATTGTGTTGGCTGGATGTCGTATGTACCCATCGACCTGGCGGTCCATAGCATGCCACGTCAACAATCTAGCAGTTTCTTTACTTCGAAACATTCATTCAAATCTTGGAATAGGAGAGAAATATCACATGACTTTTGCTGGAATATTTTTCACTCCTTCTTTCTTATTCTTCTTAACCTTCCATCTCGATGATCCATAGGTAGGACACAGTTCTGCATCAACAAGTTCTTTTTTATACAAACAACAATCATTGATGCATGCATGGATCTTTTCATACTTCATCCTTAAAGTTCTTAAAATCTTTTTAGCATAATAGGCGGATATCGAAATTTCATTAGGACTAGGCAAAAAAACACTCAATAATTCTAACAGCTCTGAGAAACTTTTATCACTCCATCCATACTTTGCTTTCAAATTATAAAGTTTAATCAATGCTGATATCTTTGCAAAACCTTTACAATTAGGGTATAATGGTTTATTGGCATCCTCTAATGCTTCATCAAATATAGGGGATTTGTCGTTAAAATAATTTTGTGCAGCCTCAAACATCTCTATTCGGTCATCTGGGTCGTCCACATTTTCATCTACAAAGTCATCTATTGGAACACTTTCCATGTTTCTTTTCCTCGATACTGACTCTCCATGCCAAATCCATGTGTTATAACTTTGATTGATACCATTACAAAATAAATGATCTCTTATTACATTCACGTCTTGGTATTTGGCATTCACCCATTTCAAACATGGACAACAAACGACATTTGACCCTTTCGAATGTCGTATTACATTGTTTATAAATATCTCAACCCCAAAACTGTATTCTGGTGACATCCGATCCTTAAAGATCCATGACTTATCCATGGCCATGTTAGGAATCAAGTGAACTAGAGAAACTTGACCTACAATTGTTTTAAAATAAAGTAGAATCGAGTCACATATCTACCTCTAACTCAACTTAAATCAAACAAAGAAATTTAGCTATTTCAATTCACTAAAACAATACAATTATTTCAACAACGTTAAGTCTCGCACATATGTAAAATCAACCATACATGAATCAAGCTAATAATACAACAAATGCACAAATTTTCAACAAAGTTAACTTTGGTGGCTATTATTTAAACAAAAGACCACAAATGCACAAATTTCTCACAAAATGGTTTACATTTCTCACAAAATGGCAAATTTAATCTTCTAAAAGAAACTTTGAAACACATACCTATAGGTAACAAACAAAGACATTCAAGAAAATGGTTTACATTTCTCACAAAATGCACAAATTTCAAACATATATGTAAGGCTACAACATGCATTGTAAAGAAATGAGCTAAAAAGAAGTAAAAAAAAATTAGGAGAGAAAGAAATTACCAACTTTGGAGAAATGATAACAAAAACGGCGGCAGCGGTGAGGGTTTGTTGAGGAAAGCGGCGGCAGCAAAGGTGTTTTGTCGAAGAAACGGCGGCGGTGGGAATGGGTTTGGTCGAAAATGAGAGAAAAAAAATGAAAGAAGGAAGGATGGAAAGGGTTTGGTCGAAATAGAGAAAAGGAGGAAGAAGAGAAAAGAAAGAGAAAAGAAAAAAAATTGAGGGTTTCGGTGGCGGGCTGGGCCCGCCACCAACATTTAAAGACAGCGGGCTTGGCCCGCCACCAATAATTAAAGATGGCGGGCTTGGCCCACCACCAATATCCAAAGATGGCAGGCTTGGCCCACCCGCCATTAATCATCCGTGTTTTCAATTTTTTGGTAATTCTAACCCGCCGTCTATGGTCAAATTTCTACTAGTGAAGCAAATAAACAAAAAACATCGAACTAGCAACCATGGAGCTCGAACGGACGACTGCAAGATTAAGAATCTTGTGCTCTACCAACTTACCAAGTGAACTTACTTAATTTGTGTTGTTGTATAATTTAAATTTAAAATAAAAAGAATGGAACTAGTCTTAATATCAAATTTTTTTAAAAAAATTATTTAGTAAGCACAAATTGCATGAAAATGTGGATCGAACACATAACCTTCAAATCTTGAATCTAACGCTCTCCTAACTGAACTATCCACGCTATTTATTAATTAAAAATTTTATGTGTTATAATGTTTATAAATATTATTGGGAATAAGTATAATATAAATAAATAAAATCCAATCATTCAATTTTGAGATCAAACTACAACCTAAAGATGTACAGCACTATGTTTTTAATAACTAATCTAGACAAGCAATTGTTTTTATGAAAAAATTGGTTAACTATTTAAGATTTGTGTTTTTTTTAATATAATGTTAGTTTAAAAAAAATAAGAATTAAATAAGTCTTATAAATCTAATAAATTAATAAAAAATAGAAAGTAGAATATCTACTAGTAAAGTAAATATTATTTTCAATTTTCAATTTGTTTTAGTTAGTATTGGCATAATTGTAAAAATATTTTAATTTTGTTCCTATTGTTGCTTTTGATAGCCTATGAATATTTCTCAACATCAATTAAGGTGAATCAATATATTATCAATTTAATCTATAGTAGGGATGTACGTTGGCTGGCTTGGATTGGGTCTCGATATAAAAAATAATAGTTATGATGTAATTCAAGTAAATAAACAAAAACATAATATTGCTGACCGTGGGCCTCGAACCCACGACCATATGGTCAAGAACACTTGCGCTCTCCAAACTTAGCTAGACCAACTTTTTAAATTTTATAAAAATATGGTAAATATACTTATATTTATGTTGTTGTATAACTAAATTTAAAATAATAAGGATTGAACTAGTCTACGCTCTCCTAATGAGCCATCCCCGCTATTTATTAATTATAATTTTATGTTTTATAACATTCATAAATATTATTGTGAAGGAAGGTAGAATATACATAAATAAAATCCAAACCATCCAATTTTGAGATCAACTCACAACCTAAAGATGTACAACATTATGCTTTTAATAACTAATCTAAACAAGCAATTGTTAGTTTAAAAAAATAAGAATTAAATAAGTCTTATAAATCTAATACATTAAAAAAAAGTAGATTATCTACTAGTAAAGCAAACATTTTTTTAGTTAGTAATATGGGTGAACATGGATTGGGTTGGGTTGGGTTGGGTTGGGGTGATTTTCAACCCAACCCTTTATTCTCGGGTTGGGTTATCAGGTTCATAAATTTGCAACTATTCTAAAATTAAAGAAGCTCACCATGATAAGCAATGTACTCAATAAACAATCTCTATCGCCCCTTTTTCAATTCTTAGAAACTTAGGACGAACATTAGTGTAACGACCCGGAAATTTCATCTCGGTCTTCCCGGGAGGCCCAGAGGCATTTTGGTAATTTTGGGTCGGGCCGACAGGGCCGGTTATGAAATTGTTAATTGCCAGAAAAATTATGAGTTGATTTGAATAGGATCGGGAATTTTGGTGAAGACAATTGGGCTTGGAAAAAGGTAAAAATAAATAGGGAATTAAATAGCGCGTCGAGTGAGATTCGAGCCAAGGAAGCGCTGCAAGCTAGGCAAGGGGCGCTGCCAGCCGAGCCACTGGGCGTGTTTGTTAATCTACGCACGCGCTCTTGTATATATGCCGTGCGCAGCGGAGATTTAATATAAAAGCAGAATTTCGCCCGATTCCTTCCCCATTTCTCTTCTTCTCCTTCGCGACTCTTCTCCGACCGACCAGCGATTTCTCCCTCGTCGACCGGTCATTTCCGAGCTCCTCTTCTCCAATTTGAAGCCCATTCTTTCCCCCGAGCAGCAGGTACTTATTCTTCTTCTTCTTCTCCTTCAAAATTCGAGTTCTTCACCCCTGTTTCGGGCTTCGCCATTTCCGGCCGGTCGAGGTAATTTGAGGTATGGGTTTTGTGCAGCTAGTGTAGGGGAGTTCGCCATCAAAGAATCGCTCGTCGAATCCCCTTGGATCGCTCGATTTCGGGTTTCTCCTTCGCCCCTGTTCGCGCGCAGAAATAGAGCCCCTACCGCCGAGCCGCGCCGCGCATCGCCTCGCGCCCGCGCGCACTCCTCACCCAGCTCCGTGTCACGCCGCGCGCCTTCCCAGCTATGCCGCTCGCCCGCGCGCGCCCTCTCCCTGTTCGTCCGCGCGCAGCTCGCGCCCCAACGTTCGTCCGCGCCCAGTATACGCGCACACCAAGACGCCCATTTCTGCGCCCAGTAGCGCCAGCCCACCCGATTCTTTGCCCGTTCGTGCAATCGGCTCGTTAAATGCGTTAAATCGTGCCTCGTAAGTTGCTCCCGAGCTGAGCCTTGCTTATTTTATTATATTTAGGCCTATTGTGTGATTTTTGTTGTGATTGATAGGTTCTCGGTAGCTAGTTCGGGTTTGTTCACAATTTACGACTTCGTGTCAAATCGTCCCCGACCAAGGTAAGGATTTCTTACCGGAGTTGTGTGGACCCTGCGATATATTATGCGATTCTTTGATTGATTGCTTGTTTGTGTTTATTGACATGTGTAGCTAGGTATTCTATTCTCGAATTCCCGATTAGCATGATTTTCTGATTTAATTCTCATGTTAATCCATGCTAGGTTGTTCCTTTCTAGCATGCTCGTATCTATTCCTTGCTTCGTAGTATCATGCTAGGCTCGTTGTATTCTTATTGAGCACGTATTGGATTTTATGGAATTGTTTCTTTGTTTGCTAGGCGAGTTAGAAGTGCGGTAGATAGCATCATCCGGGACCGATGCATAAAGTACCTTGCATCCATGGCGGGGACGTCGAGCAAGTCATTCCGCCCCTGGACCCCGTGAGGGATTAGCTAACCAAGCGGTAGGCCCCGCAATCTTGGGTGAGGGTGGCGATCGTTAAATGCCCCAGCGGTCGGGATGATGACTTGGCATTGCCTCGTCCCGGCGGCCGGCATGTCCTCGGCATGTTTGGCGGTAGCCCACGATTGCCACTGTTAAGGAAAGGGCGGCTTCGGTGTAAGCCTACCACGACCGTTCCTTGGCCCTAGGTGCGGTGGTTCAAAGCTAACATAGTTTACGTGTCAGTCTCACACCCTATGTCGGTGACACCGATCCAAAGATT
Organism: Sicyos edulis; assembly: GCA_036507275.1. Classification (NCBI taxonomy): domain Eukaryota; kingdom Viridiplantae; phylum Streptophyta; class Magnoliopsida; order Cucurbitales; family Cucurbitaceae; genus Sicyos; species Sicyos edulis. The sequence continues at coordinate 14,098,678 of CM071854.1, forward strand.
TAGTTAGGCTTGGTGGATTGGACATGGCGGCTTGCCTTCGGACTCCGGCAACCCCATGGTGCTGCAGAGCACACGGTGCATGCTTAAGCTCATTACAGCGCACGATTGGAGAGCTCATCGGGATTGTGAGCGGTGTACCTTTCGTCGACGACAGAGAGCGGTGAGGCGGGACTTGTTTCTCGTATAGAGGCGACTTATGTATTGGGTGTGTGGTGATATTATTCCGGACTAAGACCTTAAATTGGCATCCGAGGCCCAAGTGTGGGCTAAGCTATGTGCTCTATTACGTGTTTATATTCATAGCTTGCATACGCTCATCGAGATGACCATGTATATAAATATTGTACCCCGGTTGGGATTCTTCTTGAGTAATTCGTTACTCACCTTATTATTCGCGTGGTTTTTCCACGGTAACCAAGTTGCGAGACAGGATGGTGAAGGAGGATTTGTGATCATGGGGCCCGATCTTCCAACTCGATTTTTGTATTATGACTCTTTATGTTTTGTTTCCCCCGAATGCATGTAGTCGGGCACACGGAGCCCTAGGATGTTTTGTAAATGTTTTGTGGATTCCAGCATTTTGTATCCGAACAGTTTTGAATGGTTTTTAGTAAATCTACGATCAGAGTAAACTTTGGAAATGTATTTATCTTGGAGCAGTGCTTGGAAACAGGGACGGAGTTCCAGGAAATTGTCTAGTTTTTAAAGGGGTTATTTTGAATGTTTTTGTTTTAATTGGAATCCGAAATCATGTCTGTTAATGTCCTTTACTTTGAATGCATGCATTGGGGTAAGGGCCCATTTAGTGCCCCATTGAGGTCGGTCCCTTACAATTAGCACAAATAGATTCCTATTGCAAATGCGAAATTCCAGTGTACGTAACTTCAAAAATCTCATCAATAGGTTTAAAGTTTAAAAAATATTAAAAAATAAAAAGTCTAACAATAATAATTAAATAAAGTAAATATGCATATACATATAATATAAATAATTAAATAACATAATAATTATGTTACACGTAAAAAAATATTTTTTAAACTACATAATAAATTAAGGTTGATCGGGTTGGGTTGGGTTAATTTTAGGTCAACATCTGTTAAGTCGAACCAAGATATTATGATGCAATTGCAATTTAGTGAGCACAAATTAGGTGAAAATGCAATGAACCGACCACCGTGGGGATCAAACCCACGACCACATTAAGAGCCTTAGGCTTTACCAATTGAACTAGACAAGCTTTTTTAATTGTGAAATGGTAGTAAATGACTACTTCTAAAAAATAATTAAGAAAATGTCTACCCCTTATAAGACTTTAAATGAATGTCTAAATTAGAAATTGGTGAAGAGATAGTTAAAACATTCTCATAATACCCCTAATTTAACTTCTTTTTTAAAATATATTTATTAATTACAAAACCTAATTGTCCTTTTATCCAAGTCAAGATTGATATACTCAAATCTAGGAGATTATATCTCCATATAACTAACTAATATATTTATTTTCAATATCTTTCAATTATTTATTGAATTTATTTAATATCTTTATCAAATTAATTTTTATTTAAACACAAGACATCCTTCGTTTTGCACCAATAAATTGTCAAATCATCAACATGTTTTCTTCACCGTATGCACATAACGAAAAAAACACCAACCTCTCTCAACAAGAAATGCACCAAATTGCGAACTCACATACTCCCTAATCATGCACTCAATTTCATCTATAAATTATTTCTCATTCCCAATTGGCTCGATCATAATTCTCAAGAAGATCGCTACCCACACCACTGCAATCAAGGGATCGTTCATCATGCTTTTGCAATTCAACAATAACGGTAGGATTTCATCCATCAAATTTTCAACAACCTCCTCACAAGCTACCAATTCAAAATTTAAATAAATTTTGGTAAGAGTACTTCTCTTCTGCGCAAATATGGAAAAAGGGGTTCCCTTAGTTTGCTTTTGTGTGGTCTTTTTTAGCATTGGTTGGGAGGTTGTTAATGACTCTACCAAAAAAGAGAAATTTGGGATTTTTTAGCTTAGAGTGACTTTTGAGTGAAATTTACCAATTGAGGGGACACAAAAAAGATTCAAATATAGAGAGCTGCCAAAGTTTGAAGATGTAGAGATTCGAGTTGTCGCAATTTTAAGATGTAGAGAGCCAAACTGTGAGAGTTTGAAAATGTAGATATTCAAAATGGCAAAGTTTGAAAATGTAGATAGTTGTACTACAACAGTTTTAAGATGTAGATAGTCGTACTGCAACAGTTTAAAGATGTAGAGAGCCGAACTTCCACAGTTTGAAGATGTAGAGAGCCAAACTATCACAGTTTGAAGATGTAGAGAACTGAACTGTCACAGTTTGAAGATGTAGAGAGCCAAACTCTCACAGTTTGAAGATGTAGAGAGTCAAACTCTCACAGTTTGAAGATGTAGAGAGCCAAACTATCACAGTTTGAAGATGTAGAGAGCCAAACTATCACAGTTTGAAGATGTAGAGAACTGAACTGTCACAGTTTGAAGATGTAGAGAGTCAAGCTCTCACAGTTTGAAGATGTAGAAAGCCGAATTGTTTGAAAATGAAGAGAGTTGCACTGCCACAATTCAGTCGTCGATCAAAACATATAGAAGAAGTCGCATGTTATAGAGTTCACTCAAAATCTGACGGTATGTATGAGTATGAGAATGGATGTAATTTTAATAATTATATTTTTAAAATTTTTTATATAAGGTTGATGATGATATTTGTAAAATTGCCTTAGAATTTTTAGAACTAAAAAATCTTTTTAATTTGGCTTGTTCTGTTTAGATTTTATTTCTTTTTTTAGTTAGAGTGAATTTGGAATATAATGAATTAATAAACAAAAAATCTAATAAATTATAAAGGATATAATAGTCTATTACAATATAATTAATTAATTAATTCCATATTTTAAGATTTAGACAAAAATTTAAATCTTCTCGAAGTCTAAGAACAAATTACGTGAAAAAATAATAAGAATTGAACTAGTCTTTAAATACATTTTTAAACTTAGTAAGCACAAATTACGTAAAATGTCATGAATGTGGATCAAACACATAACCTTCAAATCTTCAATCTGACGCACTCCCAACTGAGCTATTCCTGCTATTTATTATTTAAATTTTTATGTGTTATAACATTCATATATAATATTGTGAATCAAGTAGAATAGAAATAAATAAAATCCAAACCATCCAATATGAATCAAGTAGAATAGAAATAAATAAGGGCAAACTAGGTAAATATCTATATTTAAGAAACTATTTAAGAAACTATCTAAATTAGAAACTATTAAAATGCATGTCTACTTTTAGTTTATTTAAATATAAAATTAATTCCTATGCAAATGTAAAAGTCTAAAATACCCATTTTATTTTGTTACTCATTTTTTTCCAACTTTTTTAAATAATATTATATTCTAACTAACATCAGAGATATATTTGTTAACAACCAACTAAATTTAAAAATAACTAAAGATCTTGATTTTAAAATTTGAAAATTTAAACAAACAATTACGTTGGATTTTTTAAAAAGATATTAGATTTTGAATTATTTTCTAAAAATATATTAAATTTTGAAAAAAAAAATTCCTTCCATCGAGCTGAACACGGGTACATACCATGTCCATGTCAGTACATCCATTTGCGGCCCTAGGTTTCCTAAAATATAATGTAAATGACAAAGTAGTAAAAAATGTACCTGTCGCCGGTGCAATACTTAATTTTTTTTTCATCAATTTCAATATTAGAGCCGAACGATCGAAACGCATACCCATGGGAAGCTCGGTCGTCTCGTCATTTTCACTTCCATCCATCTGAAAAAGTTTTATCGTACCAAAAAAAAATTACCTCCACTTCTCCCTCTTACGTCGAGCTTCCAATCGACAAACTTCCTAATTACCCAATAGGTTATCATTCATGTACACCGATGCATGAATATACCAATTACATGTCTCGTGAATGCAACATATCATAAATTGTTTGGGACTAGACTTCACAGTCTTGTATTGAAAACTCTACTTCTTCAATTCATCTTTATTCAGGAACATTGCACATGCCATTAACACAGTGGTACCCCAAGTTAAGTCTAGGATGTACATCTCTGTACGTGTTTGGACGATGTCCGCCAAGAGGCAGCAGTCGTTGTACATGCCACCAACAATTATGTTGTACATCCATTGGACGACCCTGTCATCCTTCAATATCTTTGACCTTTCCTTTTGTGCCCCGTCTTTATATAGTGATATGCTTATGACTTTTGAGATTTTGTCCAAAACCAACTTTTCCTCGATAGCCGATATTAGTAGGGATACATCAGTGTTGTGTGTGATACCAACCACGACTATTGTGTAGTTCGAGTAAATATCTCCCTCATCCCATCTGTCATTAAAGACGAAGGTGACCAATGTAACATCCATTTGAAATTGAAAAAATGGAAGCTTACTAACCCCTAAAAATTGATAGAGAAAATAGAGATCGAAAATTAATGATGGGAGTAGGAACAAATATAGTGATAGGGTAAAATGGAAAAAAAAAAAAAAAAAAAAAAAAAAAAAGTGGATGAAAATTTTGGAAAATGGTAATTGTCCGTGTAAAGACCCAACCCGAATGGGGTCCTAAACTAGGCCTTTCCCTCAATGCATGCGTTCAAAACTTAAAAACAATATGCAAGAATGGTTTTCAGATTCTAAGTGAAAACTAAAACATGCAAACATCCATTTAAAACAAACACAATTATAGAATTCTTGAAACCTGTCCCTGTTTCCAAGCACCTGTTTCAAGTCAAATACATTTCCAAAACTCACTCTGATCAGAGATTTATTTAAACCATTCAAAACTTCCAACAGTTACAACAGTGCTAGAATCCGGAAAAATAGTCACAAAACAACCTAGGGCTCCGTGCCCAACTACATGCATTCATAGGAAAAATAAAGCATAAAGAATCATAGACATAAACTCAAAGTTTGACAGCTAGTTTCCATGATCACAGCTTCTTCTTCAATCATCCTGTCTGGCACCTTGGTTACCTGTGGAAAACCACAAAATAAGGGTGAGTGACGAATTACTCAGTAAGAATTCCCAATCGGGGTACAATACGATATAACTGGTCATCTAGCAGAAAGTATGCAAGCTATGAATATAAACACAGAAGAGAGCACATAGCTTAAATCCACACATAAACCGGATGCCATCTCGTGGTCTTACTCGGAAAATCCACCACACGATACGATCCTATACGAGAAACAAGTCTCGGCCTCGATGCATCTCTTCATCGCCGTCACGAAAGGTGCATGAACTCAAGATCCCGAGGAGCTCTCCGGTCGGCGCCTGTAATGAGCGTGTGCGCGACCGCATGCTCTCGCAAACCGTGGGGTGCCGGTCTAGTGGCAAGTCGCGCCCTGGTCCGATCACCATGCCTAACTAATCTCGGATCGGTGTCACCGACATAGGGTGTGAGACACGGACACGTGAACTATGTCACCTGAACCACCGCTTTGAGGCTAAGGAACCAGTCGTGGTAGGCTTACACTAGGAAGCGGTCCTTGCCCTAACAGGTGGCAATCAAGGGCTACGGCCGAACACACTGAGGGCGTGCCGACTGCCGGGGACAAGGCAATGCCTGGTCATCATCCCGACCGTTAGGGCATTTAAGAGTCTGCCACCCTCACCCAAGATTGCAAAGGGCTGTCGTTAGGGTTAGCTAAACCCTAACGGTGGGTTAGGGACGGAGTACTACTTCGTACGTCCCTGCCGTGGATGCAAGTTACATTATGCATCCTTGCCCGGATGATGCTACCTATCTGAACTGTAAGCTATAACATAAACAACAAACATTCCAAACGTGCTCAACAGAAACAACGAACCTAGCATAGTACTACGAAGCAAGAACAGATATCGAGCATGCCAGAACAGGACAACCTAGCATGGAACTAACATGAGAAACAATACGAGATTCATGCCAGTCAGAATTCAGAACAGAGCACCTATCCACTAACATGCTGATAAACATAAACAAGCAAACAAACAACAATCACATATTATATCGCAGGGCCCACACAACTCCGGTAAGAAATCCTTACCTTGGTCGGAAGGCAACTACACACAAGAATCCTAAGCCGCGATCAATTCCGAGCTAGCTAATGAGAACCTAACAAGCACAACAATAATCACAATCCATAGGCCTAAATATAATAAAACACATAGGGCTCGGCTCGGGAGCACTCACACAACACGGGCTGGCGCGCGGATCGACAATTTGCCGCGACATTGGGCGCTGCTTTGGTCGGGGGAAATTTGTCGCGCGACAGGTTGGGTCGGGCGAGGGCGCTGGTGCGGACAAGCAGACGCGATGGGGGCGAGACATGGGACGCTATTTGGGATGGCGCGACGGCCGTGGCGCCGGCGACGGCGACGCGACGTGGCACGCGCGCTGGCTGGCGCTGCCGCGAAGCGCGAGGCAAAGCGACGGATGGGCGTCTAGGCACGCCAGGCTGGGCGATGGGCGTCTGGGCGCTGCTGGGCGCTCGAGTGTCCGCGATTTCTTTGGGTGAAATTGCTTGGCGCGGCTTTGCTTTTGGGCTCTCGGCGCTGCTACTACAAAACACACAACTCAGCCATTTTTTTTCCTCTCGGACAACAAGAACCCAATCGAAAGAAGAATAAGAAGACGATACTCTTACCCGGGATGACGAACGAACGACGGGGCTGCTTGGGAGATGGAGCTCGGCTTGAGGCTTGGGAGAGAAGGCTTGGGGCGGCTAGGGATGATTTGGAGAAGAAAAAACAATAAACCTAAATTCCCTTCATTTAATCAAATGCACCAAAACCCCAAAGACCCAAGGCTAACCAAGACATGCCGCAAAAAGAATAACAAGAGCAGCTCGATGCTCAACCGGCAACAACACACAATTAACCTCCCAAACAACCTAAGTTCGAACCCCAACAAATGCACCTTTAAATCCCTATTTTACTTTTGCATCTCTCAATGCCCAAACACATCCACAAAGCATCAAAACCCTACATACGACCATCCAATAATTTTAGCAACTGAAAAAAGACATAAACGGCCCTGACGACCCGACCAAATTACCAAAATACCCCTAGGGCATACCTGGAAGACCGGGATGAAAACCTGGGCCGTTACAGTCCGCCTATCGGAGATGGAGGTGGAGGCAATTGGTTGATGTGAAATTTGATACAGATGAAAATGAAGATGAAGAAATGTGGTTGCACAATTGGTTGGGGAAAAACTACATCCTAAAAATGAGGGGAGGGGTCAATTTTGTTTACTCAATTTAGCATGGATCCTAAAATGGTGGGTAGGATATTGATTTTAATTTCTATAAATTGTATTAAATTAGAAAGGGTACAAATGGAATAAAAGTTTCATCCCTCCTACCAAAAAATTTGTGAGAATTAGACATTTTATATGATTTCCCAATAAATAAAACCCAAACCATCCAATTTTGAGATGAAACTATAGCCTAAACATGTACACCATTATGTTTTTAATAACTAATCTAGATAAGGAATTGTGTTTTGTGAGAACGTTGATCGAACACGTGACCTTCAAATCTTCAGTCTAACGTTCTCCCAACTGAGTTATCCCCACTATTTATTAATTAAAATTTTTATGTGTTAAAACGTCATAAATAATATTGTGAATCAAGTAAAATATAAATAAATAAAATCAACCATCCAATTTTGAGATCAAACTACACCCTAAAAATGTAGGCCAAAGATAACCAAAGTCTTCTGACCTCTGTCAGGAGGGGACCGCAAGTAAGAGTACGCACTGGTACTCTGAGCCTTCGGTCGGGACACGTTCCATACCGTGACCAAGGAGACATACACAAAGGTCTCGGGGTAGCCTGACCACTATCAGGGACCCCACCACAAGGGAGGGGAACACACAGCATCCCTGAACCTCAGGCAATAGGCGCACCCACAAGCATTCCTCCACACCGTCATCTATTCCAATGGCCTCTTCTAGTAGGTGTCGGGGTCAGGCAGGTCATGACTGTCCTCCTTCCCACGTACCGGGCCGTCGTCGTAGGTGTCAGGGTCAGGAGGGTCATGCCCCGCCCCCTTCCCACGTACACAACGGTAAGCAAGTAACGTAAACAGGGCATGTATGATCCGCACTAGTGAAGTCGAATAGGAAATGAAATTAAAGAAATGCATACAAGTCCTTAAACTAAAATCAGAGATACAATATATATAGCTTGAGTTGGAAGTAAAGCAAGCCCAACAAGTACATGTTCCACAGTAAAAACCAAAATTAACAATGAGATTAAGATCATAAACTCGCATCAGGAAATAAAACAGGTAAGAGTCATTTCTATCAAGCGTCACACAAACAAACAACCAAGCATAAGATCCAAACACAAAATGAACCTGCATTATTATCGTGCCGAAGCTCGGAGAACCCTAGTCATGCCATTACTTGCTATGAGATGGCCACACCCAACTCATAGTAAATCCCCTTACCTCTCTAACGGCTCGACCGAACTCCGAAACGACCTCCCCTAGCTAAGATTGAAACCCAGGTCACCTAGACATAAAACCACACCAATAGTTCATTAGGGGCACGTTAAACAAACCACAAAGGGGACTAGGGTCACGGGAACGAGGGGAAGAGACTGTCCGAAAACCTCGCCGGAGTACGGTGGCGGCACTTGGCTGCGAGACAGGGCGGGTCATACCTCATTTTGAAGGTCTTGTTCTCTAGGTCACGGATCTGGTCTTGGATCTTCAATCGGAGTCTCCTAGCCTCGGTAATCTGCGAAAGACGAAGATGGTTTCAAACTCGTAATCTCGCCGGAATCCATGGAGAGAGAGGAGAAATAGCTGCAGAGAGATCCTACTAGAGAAGAAGGAGCGAGGGATGATGCGAAAGAGGTTGAACAAAACTCGAACTCCCCTACGACGTGGCGGTGCTATCGACGATGGCAGCCCAGAACTCGACTAGTTAGAGAGTGATAGTGGCTCGATTACAAAGAGGTGGTGCTTCCCGGTGGTGCGAGAGTCAACGTGGAAGGGGAAACACGGCAGTTGGGGCGATTCCGGGTGGTGTGTGCATGTACCGGCGTCGAAGGAGAAGTAGTTGGCTGGTCGGCTTGAGGCCGCTGGAACCACGACTGCAGCGGCTCGACAGGGGAGCAATCAGCGAGCTGGCGACGTGCGGCGTGGGGAGTTGTGGACGGTCGGATGGAAGACACGTGGCGGCGGTGGCTGGAGGCAGATGGCTATGGAAAAGGGCTGGCTACTGGTGTTAGTTCGCAGATCTCAAGGAGGAAGTGGGAGTGTTGGACGACTGGGATGGTATGTAGGGGGCATTTGCTACTAGCAAATAAATATACAAAAGAAAAAAAATTCTAATTATGGAAAAACCTTAAAAACCTCAAAACAAACCCTCATTTTACTACCCCAAAACTAGACAAAATAAGGAACACTACCAACCAAGGCGTAAAATTCTAAATTACAACATAACAAGGGAAGATCACACAATTGTAGTATTAATAGAAAGAAAATATAGGAGGCATAATAATAAAGGAAAAAAATTGGGTAATTAGATAACAACCATGCTCTTACAAATCTATAATAGAGATGCATGTTGGATGGCTTGATGCAATTGCAAGTATATAAACAAAAACATAGTACCACCCAACGTGGGGCTCAAACCCACGACCACAAGGTCAAAAGCCTTACACTATACCAACTGATGTAGAAAGGTTTTTTTATTTTGTGAAAAATAGTGAAAATACTTATATTTTGTGTTGTTGTATAATTTAAATTTAAAATAATAAGAATTGAACTAGTCTTAAAATCAAGTTAAAGAAAACGGTTCTAAATTTAGTAAGCACAAATTACGTAAAAATGCAATAAATGTGGATCAATCACGAGGCCTTCACATATTCAATCTCACGTTCTCCCAACTGAGCTATCCACGCTATTTATTATTTAAAATTATATGAGTTAGAACGTTCATAATAAATATTGTGAATCAAGTAGAATATAAATAAATAAAATCCAAACTATCCAATTTTGAGATCCAACTACAACCTAAAGATGTAGGTCTTTATGTTTTAAATAACTAATCTAGACAGGCAATTGTGTTTTATGAAAAAGATTTGTTTTTTCTTTTTCGTATAATGTTAATTTTAAAAAAAAAAAAGAATTAAAGAAGTTTTATAAATCTAATTCATAAATAAAAAAAAAATACAAAGTAAATATCTACTAGTAAATCAAATATTGTTTTCAATTTAAATTTTTTTTAGTTAGTATGTGAAAAATTGTAAAAATAATTTAATAAAGAAAAAAACAAACCAAAACATAGTGTAAGGGACCGACCCGAATGGGGCACTAAATGGGCCCTTACCCCAATGCATGCATTCAAAGTAAAGGACATTAAACAGACATGATTTCGGATTCCAATTAAAAACAAAACATTCAAAATAACCCCTTTAAAAACTAGACAATTTCCCTGGAACCTGTCCTTGTTTCCAAGCACCTGTTCCAAGATAAATACATTTCCAAAGTATACTCCGATCAGAGATTTCTTAAAATCATTCAAAACATGTCTAAATACAATAATGCTGGAATCCAAAAAATATTCAGAAAACATCCTAGGGCTCCATGCCCGGCTACATGCATTCAGGGGAAAATAAAACATAAAGAGTCATAACACAAAATCAGAGTTGGAAGACTGGGCCCCATGATCACGGCTCCTCCTTCACCATCCTGTCTCGCAACTTGGTTACCCGTGGAAAAACCACAGAAGGGTGAGTAACGAATTACTCAGTAAGAATCCCCAACCGGGGTACAATACGATATACATGGTCATCTCGATGAGCGTATGCAAGCTATGAATATAAACACAGAATAGAGCACATAGTTTAGCCCACACTTGGGCCTCGGATGCCAATTTAAGGTCTTAGTCCGGAATAATAGCACCACACAGTCCAATACATAAGTCGCCCTATACGAGAAACAAGTCCGGCCTCGGCACTGCTCACTGTCGACGAAAGGTACACCGGCTCACAATCCCGAGGAGCTCTCGATCGTATTTGTAATGAGCGTAAGCATGCACCGCGTGCTACTGCGGAACCATGGGGGTGCCGGGTCCAGAGGCAAGTTTGCCCATGTCCGATCCACCCACCACGCCTAACTAATTCTTTGGATCGGTGTCACTGACATAGGGGTGTGAGACCTGGACACGTAAACTATGTCAGCCTGAACCACCGCACCTGAGGCTAAGGAAACGGGTCGTGGTAGGCTTACACCAGGAAGCCGCCCTTACCTTAACAGGTGGCAATCAGGGGCTACGGCCGAACACGCCGAGGGCGTGCCGATCGCCGGGACGAGGCAATGCCAAGTCATCATCCCGACGGTTGGGGCATTTAACAGTCTGACACCCTCACCCAAGATTGCAGGGCCTACCGCTTGGGTTAGCTAATCCCTCACGGGGTCCATGGACGGAATGACTTGCTCGACGTCTCTGCCGTGGATGCAAGGTACTTTATGCATCAGGCCCGGATGATGCTATCTACCTGCAATTCTAACCTGCCCTAGCAATCAGCAAACAAATCCATAAAATCCAATACGTGCTCAATAAGAATACAACGAGCCTAGCATGATACTACGAAGCAAGGAACAGATACGAGCATGCTAGAAAGGAACAACCTAGCATGGATTAACATGAGAATTAAACAGGAAAAATCATGCTAATCGGGAATTCAGAATATAATACCTAGCTACACATGTCAATAAACACAAACAAGCAGTCAATCAGCAATCGCATAATATATCACAGGGTCCACACAACTCCGGTAAGAAATCCTTACCTTGGTCGGGGACGATTTGACACGAAATCCTAAGTGGCGAACGAAACCGAACTAGCTATCGCGAACCTATCAATCACAACAAAAATCACACAATAGGCCTAAATATAATAAAATAAACGAGACTCAGCTCGGGAGCAACTCACGAGGCGCGCGATTTAACGCGCGAACGGGCGGGCGATTGCACGAAACGGCAAAGAACGAGGGTTAGCCGGGCGCGTGGGGCGCAGAATGGGCGCGTGGCGCGCTGACGCGCAGACGGGCGCCGGGCGCGAAGCCGCGCGCGACGAACAGGCGTTAGCGATGCGATCGGGTGGCGCGCGCGTGGCGCGCGGCGCAGCAGACGCGGATCTGGGCGAGGATGCGCGGCGTGACACGGCGATCGGGCCGCGCTGCAGCAGATGAGATGGCCGCGGGAAGAATTGGCGAGCTCGGCGTCTGGGCGCGAACAGGGGCGAACAGGGCAAACGAATTCGGCGAACGAATTGGCGAATTGGGGCGAATTGGTTGGACGAATCACCTTGGCTAGCTACACTGAACATCACACACACACCAATCACTTCGACTCGGCCGAAAAACTCGAAATCGGAACAGGGGAGACGGAAACGCGAAGGAGAAGAAGAGAAGGAGAAACTTACCAGCTGCTCACGATTTTGCTTCGGATTTGGGAGAGGAACTCGGTCGAATTGGAGCTGGAGAAAGAAGAAATCGCGAAGGAAAAGTGAGTCGGTCGGAGGAGAATTTCGCGAAGGAAGAAGAAGAAATGGGGAAGAAGCTCGGGCGATTTTGGCTTTTAAATCTGAAGGCACGAAACAAGGGATATGTATTAGATCGCGCGTTTAGATTAACAAACGCGCCCATGGCTCATGGCTTTGTGGCGCTACTGTCTAGCATGCAAAGACGTCCTTGGCTCTAATCTCACTCGACGCGCTATTTAATTCCCTATTTATTTTTACCTTTTTCCAAGCCCAAATGTCTTCACCAAAATTCCCGATCCTATTCAAATCGACTCATAATTTTTCCGGCAATTTACAATTTCAAAACCGGCCCTGTCGGCCCGACCCAAAATTACCAAAATGCCCCTGGGCCCCCCGGGAAGACCGGGATGAAAATTCCGGGCCGTTACAATATTCCCCCCTTATAAGACTTTCGTCCTCGAAAGTCACTTAAGATTGGAACAGCTCGGGATACTGCAATCTCATCTCATCCTCCCGCTCCCAAGTGGCTTCTTCTGAACTCGACTCCTCCACTAAACTTTTACCAACCGGATTTCACGAGTTACGCAGTGTCTTTGCCTCAAAAGCAAGAATCCCCACCGGCTTTTCCTCAAGCTCAAATCTTCATTCACCGCAGCGGCTCAAAATCACCAATGTGCGACGGGTCCGCACGCATCTTGTCTCAACATCGAAACATGAAAAATAATCGCACTGCGACAATGACGGAGGCAAGGCTAATCGATAAGCAACCTTGTCGATCCTCTCGGAATCACAACGGACCAACAAAACGGGGACTCAGCTTTCCACGTTTGCCAAACCTCAAAACACCTCGCATAGGTGCAACCTTTAGGAATACAAGCTGACCAACCTCAAACTCTAAACCCCGACGCCGAACATCGGCGTAACTTTTCTGTCTGCTCTGAGCTGTCAACATACGAGCTCTAATCTTCTGCACGGCACCATTGGTCCACTGCAGCGACTCGGGACCCAAAACCTGCCTATCACCAACCTCTTCCCAGAACACAGGAGATCGGCAACACTTACCATACAAAGCCTCGAATGGAGCCATCTCGAATAAATCGATCGATAATCGTTTTTATATGCAAACTCCATCGATATCAGTCATCGGTCCCAAGCGCCCAAGAAATCCAACACACAAGCCCTCGAATCACGGTCAGACACAATCCTCACAGGCACACCGTGATAGCGAACAATCTGTTTAAAAAACAACTGCGCCCACTGTTCCACGGTATAAGTGTCTCTACCGGGAATGAAGTGTGCGCCCTTAGCCAATCGGTCGACTATCACCCAAATCTGAGAGAACTTCCTCGGAGACCTCGGCAAACCAGAAACAAAGTCCATGGAGATCTCTTCCCATTTCCACTGAGGTATACTCGTGTTTGCGCAACAAAGCGGCTGGTCTGCACGGGTGCCTTCACTTGCTGACAAGTGAGATATCGACTGACAAATTCTGCAATATCTCTTTTCATACCCATCCACCAGAATGTCTGCTTAAGATCCTGATACATCTTGGTACCCCCGGGGTGCCAAGCAAATGGAGAACTGTGGGCCTCTGAGAGCAACTCGCTGCGCAATCTCGCAACATCCAGAACACACAACCGCCTCAGACGTCACCATTGCTATCTGGTGAATATACGAGATCAAAATCTCCGTCAGCACTAACTCTGTCAAACAATCTCTTAAGTGCGGGGTCACTCAGCTGACTATCAATAATCCGTTGTCAACTGACCTACTCTGGCAGTAACCTCACCCAACAACACTGCAATCTCACCGCTTGAACTCTCTCCGTAACTGGGTGGGAACTCAACAATACCGCTGAGTGCGACGGCGTCTTCCTACTCAAAGCATCGGCTACAACATGTGCTTTGCCGGATGGTACAAAACCTCGCAGATCATAATCTTTCACCAACTCTAACCATCTCCTCTCGCCTCATATTCGGCTCCTTCGAGTAAACAGATACTTGAGGCTCGGTGATCGGTAAACATCTCGAATCCGCTCACCATACGGGTAATGCCTCCAAATCTTGATTGCAACACCACTGCCGCCAACTCCATATCATGAGTCGGATAGTTCTGCTCATATAGCTTCAGCTGACGGGAGGCATAAGCAATGACCTTCCCGTGTTGCATCAACACACAACCCAACCCGAACTTGGAAGCATCGGCAGTAAACCACGAAACCACCTGTCCCCTCCGGATCGCCAACATCGTTTGAAGTCAAAGCTGCGCTTGAGCACGGCAAAGCTCTCATCACACTTACTGTTCCAAATAAACTCGACACCCTTCCTCGTCAGACGAGTGAGGGGCGAGGCTATGGCGGAAAGATCCTTAACAAACCGACGGTAGTAACCTGCCAAACCCAGAAAGAAACGGCTCCCACGAGCAGACAACCGAAGGACAGAGAGCTCCACCTACACTCACTGTCTAGCTCCACTAAAGCCAGAAGATCTAAATCTCACGGGGTAGCAACATAGGTCTACCACGGATTGAACCTCCAAATACCAACGGGGCAACTCTCAACTTCCTGGAAACAGGAAGACAATCAACAGGGCACGAACCATTCGCCCCACGAGCAAAACTGACTTCTAGCAATTCCAATCCACACCTTGGTCAACACCAAGCATCAACTTGTCACCATACCGGAACCAATCCGGACTCTACTCCAACAAAAACTAACTTGCTAGGCTACCAAGACTGCTAACCACTCACCCGAGGCTACAACCTACACGGCTCCAGCTTGCCAACTAAAATTCACTACCTGGGCCTGACTGAGCTCTAGAGAGGCCCTCCACAACCTAGGGTTCTCCGACAACCCTCGACACCCACTGCCAACTAACGGACTAACAACCAACTGCCTGAACAAACAACAACTCCATTTTTTTCCAGCGACACAACCATGTTGGCCAACTCCAACTCCTTGGAAACCAAGAGGACCCGAAACGCTACAGAATGCGTCATCCTCCTACTCAGACATCAACCACAACATACTTCTACCCAAGGAAGAATCCGAACAACTCTCTCAGTCATGACGATCAACAAGAAGATCCGCCAACCAAGCTTAGGTCCACTTAACAAATCTTACCTAAGCAACATCCTGATACCACGAGCATGGTATCCTTACCCTCCTCACTAAAGCCTTACAACATCCACCTGGAGTCCAACTTTTCCAAGAACTGAGCACCAGATCCCCAAAGCAAACCCTACATGGATGCAAACTCTGCGCCACGAACGAACCACACAAAACACACTTGTGTGCACAACTCCCAACCTTCACTTAACGATCCAAGACTAACAAATGCTTTTCCCAAAAGCCACACTAGCTCCTGGCAGAGATACAACCAATCAACGGAACACCCAAAGTTCCATCTCCACACGATGCTCAAGTCGTGGCAACCTTGCTCTACCAAAGCATAACCATGCCAAACCAAACTTACTTTATACCAAGCCTCTACCAAGGGTGCTTACCCATAAGGCATCCAACTCCTCTCACAAGGCATCCCACTCACCTCATAGGCATCCAACTCATGGTCCCTCAGCTGGACCCAACTTGCTTCTACGATGCTCAACTCTCCTGAGATTTAGGCACTCGAAGGTAGTTGACCGCACTACCAACCACAAAGATCTCTTGGCCTTAACACTAGCGTGAGATGCACGCGCTCTAACACTTACCAACCGTCAACCTGTTTGACTTACTCAAACTCCAGTAACACTGGGAAAAGGCTCCGGCTCCTCTCGAACATCCTTTCGCTTGAAATCTTTCGATTACCACTGAACTAGCCCTTTTTGCACGACCTACACAGGTGCAACTACCACAAACGGATCCAGGGCTAAAGGAGTGTGCTAAACTCCGAACGGCATAGAACCATCTGCTATGCCCATGCCAAACTCAGGCCTGAACCAGATTAAGTGCCAAAGCGGCACACCAACCAATGCACCTCAAGTGCCACTACTACCAAATCCACATCTTACTACCAATAGGGCCACAAGGTCACAACCTCAAGTGACACGAACTCTGGCTCGACATACAAGGGCTCAACAAACTCTGGCCGGCTCTCTCATCATGCAGCAGCTAGCCCTACTCTAGGGCTTACCAAAAGAAGAGTGTTCAATTCTACCAAACAACTGAGGAAACCACCAACGGATCCAGTCCGTAGGGAACACTACTTGCTGCACCCTTAACTACAGGGTTCCAGCTTACTTGGCTGCAAACAACCACACTTCACAGAAGCACAAAGATGCCTCATCAACCTCCTCGAAAGCTACCAACTTTGCAACCACTCTCTGGGCAACCAAATAGTCTAACAAGGCTCAAGATCAGCACTTGAGCTACCCAGGCTAGTCCACACGGGGACCTGCTCCACAAACATCCACATCAGCACAACCACAGCTAACTCCTCTCTTGGAGTGGCATTCCAAGGCAAAGCACCTCCACCCTCTCACTAGGGGAAAACCAACAACTGGGCCACAGTTGACCTATGGGAGTCCAATCTCTACCTCCCTCTGGAACGATGTCCCAGGGCATCCGAACCTACCTGGATACCACAACAAGCCACAACATACATCACACACTGCGGGAAGTTGGCATGATGGCGCTCTAAACCCAAACCAATAACGAGTCAGAACACCTTCGCCTCTCGCTCCACAACACTACACAAGGCATACACTCGATGGCCAGGTATTGTAAATTCTTAACCCTTTTTCTACAACAAATAGTAAACTTAGGCCTACCTGATGACCTGGGTCTGAGTGCTAGTGATCATGGGAAAACGACCTACAACAAAAAGGTCAATCTCTGAATTTATGACTCGAGAGCTCGATACCAACTGTAAAGGGACCGACCGAATGGGGCACTAAATGGGCCCTTACCCCAATGCATGCATTCAAAGTAAAGGACATTAAATGACATGATTTGATTCCAATTAAAAACAAAACATTCAAAATAACCCCTTTAAAAACTAGACAATTTCCTGGAACTCGCCCCTGTTTCCAAGCACCTGTTCCAAGATAAATACATTTCCAAAGTATACTCCGATCAGAGATTTCTTAAAATCATTCAAAACATGTCTAAATACAATAATGTTGGAATCCACAAAATATTCAGAAAACATCCTAGGGCTCCATGCCCGGCTACATGCATTCAGGGGAAAAGAAAACATAAAGAGTCATAACACAAAATCAGAGTTGGAAGACTGGGCCCCATGATCACAGCTCCTCCTTTGACCATCTGTCTCGCAACTTGGTTACTCGTGGAAAAACCACAGTAAGGGTGAGTAACGAATTACTCAGTAAGAATCCCCAACCGGGGTACAATACGATATACATGGTCATCTCGATGAGCGTATGCAAGCTATGAATATAAACACAGAATAGAGCACATAGCTTAGCCCACACTTGGGCCTCGGATGCCAATTTAAGGTCTTAGTCGGAATAATATCACCACACGATCCAATACATAAGTCGCCCTATACGAGAAACAAGTCCCGGCCTCGGCACCTCTTCATCGTCGACGAAAGGTACAGCGGCTCACCATCCCGAGGAGCTCTCGATCGTATTTGTAATGAGCGTAAGCATGCACCGCGTGCTACTGCGCACCATGGGGGTGCCGGGTCCAGAGGCAAAGCGCCCATGTCCGATCCACCACGCCTAACTAATTCTTTGGATCGGTGTCACCGACATAGGGGTGTGAGATCGGACACGTAAACTATGTCGGCTGAACCACCGCACTTTGAGGCTAAGGAAACGGGTCGTGGTAGGCTTACACCCAGAAGCCGCCTTTACCTTAACAGTGGCAATCGGGGGCTACGGCCGAACACGCCGAGGGCGTCGCCATTGCCGAGGATGAGGCAATGCCAAGTCATCATCCCGACGGTTGGGGCATTTAACGACCGCCACCCTCACCCAAGATTGTGCGGGGCCTACCGCTTGGGTTAGCTAATCCCTCCTCGGGGTCCGGGGCGGAATGACTTGCTCGACGTCCCTGCCGTGGATGCAAGGTACTTTATGCATCAGGCCCGGATGATGCTATCTACCTGCAATTCTAACCTACCCTAGCAATCAGCAAACAAATCCATAAAATCCAATACGTGCTCAATAAGAATACAACGAGCCTAGCATGATACTACGAAGCAAGGAACAGATACGAGCATGCTAGAAAGGAATAACCTAGCATGGATTAACATGAGAATTAAACAGGAAAAATCATGCTAATCGGGAATTCAGAATAGAATACCTAGCTACACATGTCAATAAACACAAACAAGCAGTCAATCAGCAATCGAATAATATATCGCAGGGTCCACACAACTCCGGTAAGAAATCCTTACCTTGGTCCGGGGACGATTTGACACGAAATCCTTAGTGGCGAACGAAACCGAACTAGCTATCGCGAACCTATCAATCACAACAAAAATCACACAATAGGCCTAAATATAATAAAATAAACGCGGCTCAGCTCGAGAGCAACTAACGAGGCGTGATTTAACGCACGCAAGCGGGCCGATTACGAATGGGGCAAAGAACGGGGCTGGGCCGGGCGCGTGGGCGTCCGGGCGCTACGGACGGGCGCTGGGCGCGAGCCGCACGCGGACGAAGCGAGGCGTTAGCGTGCGGCTCGGCTGGCGCGCGCACGGCGCAGACGCGGATCTGGCGAGGATGCGCGGCGTGACACGGCGATCGGGCCGCGGCAATGAATGGCTTCCGCGCGAAGGGCTGGCTAGCTCGGCGTCTGGGCGCGAACAGGGGCGAACAGGGCAAACGAATTCGGCGAACGAATTGGCGAATTGGGGCGAATTGGTTGGACGAATCACCTTGGCTAGCTGCACTGAACATCACACACACACCAATCACTTCGACTCGGCGGAAAACTCGAAATCGGAGCGGGGAGACGGAAACGCGAAGGAGAAGAAGAGAAGGAGAAACTTACCGGTGCTCCACGATTTTGCTTTGATTTGGGAGAGGAACTCGGTCGAATTGGAGCTGGAGAAAGAAGAAATCGCGAAGGAAAAGTGAGTCGGTCGGAGGAGAATTTCGCGAAGGAAGAAGAAGAAATGGGGAAGAAGCTCGGGCGATTTTGGCTTTTAAATCCGAAGGCACGAAACAAGGAATATGTATTAGATCGCGCGTTTAGATTAACAAACGCGCCTGATGGCTCGGTGGGTGCGCATACCGCCTAGCATGCAAAGACGTCCTTGGCTCAAATCTCACTCGACGCGCTATTTAATTCCCTATTTATTTTTACCTTTTTCCAAGCCCAAATGTCTTCACCAAAATTCCCGATCCTATTCAAATCGACTCATAATTTTTTCGGCAATTTACAATTTCAAAACCGGCCCTGTCGGCCCGACCCAAAATTACCAAAATGCCCCTAGGCCCCCCGGGAAGACCGGGATGAAAATTCCGGGCCGTTACACATAGACTGCAAGTAAATAAACAAAAACATAGAAACGCTCATCGTGGGGCTCGAACCCACGACCACAAGGTTTCAACTGAGCTAGATGGGCTTTTTTTATTGTGTGAAAAATAGTGAAATTACCTATATTTGTGTTGTTGTATAATTTAAATATAAAATATTATGAATTGAACTAGGTTTAAAATCGAGTTAAAGAAAATATTTCTAAATTTAGTAAGCACAAATTAAGTAAAAATACGGTGAACGTGGATCGATCACGTGCCTTCACATCTTCAGTCTGACGTTATCCCGCTATTCATTAATTAAAAATTTTATGCGTTATATCGTTCATAAATAATATTGTGAATCAAGTAGAATATAAATAAATAAAATTCAAACCATCCAATTTTGAGATCAAACTACAACCTAAAGATGTAGGTCATTATGTTTTTAATAACTAATCTAGACAGGTAATTGTGTTTTGTGAAAAAATTGGTTAACTATTTAAGATTTTTTTTTTCATATAATGTTAGTTGAAAAACATAAGAATTACGTAAAACTTTTATGAACATGGATCGAACACGTGACCTTTAGATCTTCAGTCTGACGCTCTCCCAACTGAGTTATCCCCGCTATTTTATTAATTAAAATTTTTATGTGTTATAACATTCGTAAATAATATTGTGAATCAAGTAGAATATAAATAAATAAAATCTTAACCATCCAATTTAAAGATCAAACTACAGCCTAAAGATGTACACCATTATGCTTTTAATAACTAATCTAGATAAACAATTGTGTTTTGTGAAAAAATTGGTTAACTATTTAAGATTTGTTTTTTCTTTCTTATAATGTTAATTAAAAAAAATAATTAAAGAAGTTTTATAAATCTAATACATTAATAAAAAAAAATACAAAGTAAATATCTACTAGTAAAACAAATATTGTTTTCAATTTAAATTCTTTTTAGTTAGTATTGGAAAAATTGTAAAAATAATTTAATAAAGAAAAAAAAAACAAACCAAAACATATACTGCAAGTAAATAAAGAAAAACATAAAAATGCCCACCATGGGGCTCGAACCCAAGAACAAAAGTTTAAAAGCATTGCGCTTTACCAACTGAACTAAACGGACTTTTTTGTTTTGTGAAAAATAGTAAACATACCTATATTTGTGTTGTTGTATAATTTAAATTTAATATAGTATGTATTGAACTAGGTTTAAAATCGAGTTCAAGAAAATATTGTTAAATTTAGTAAGCACAAATTACGTAAAAATGCTGTTAACGTGGATCGATCACGTGACCTTCACATCTTCAGTCTGACGCTCTCCCGATTTTTATTAATTAAATTTTTTATGTTTTATAACATTCATGAATAATATTGTGAATCAAATATAATATAAATAATTCTTATAAACCTAATACGTTAATAAAAAAAATACAATGTAGAATATGTACTAGTAAAGAAAGAGTCTATGTAAGAATATTTAAAAGCATAAAAAAGTCTTGAATATAATGCAATTGCAAGTAAATAAACAAAAACATCAAATCACCCACCTGGGGATTGAACCCAAAACCACGAGGTTA
This sequence comes from Sicyos edulis, assembly GCA_036507275.1. NCBI lineage: Eukaryota > Viridiplantae > Streptophyta > Magnoliopsida > Cucurbitales > Cucurbitaceae > Sicyos > Sicyos edulis. The sequence continues at coordinate 14,120,255 of CM071854.1, forward strand.
TGAGCCTTGTGCTCTATCAACTGAGCTAGATAGACTCTTATTTTATGTGAAAAATAGTGAAAATACCTATATTTAAGTTGTTGTGTAATTTAAATTCAAAATAACAAGAAGTGAACTAGTCTTAAAATTGAGTTAAAGCAACATTTCTAAATTTAGTAAGCACAAATTACGTAAAAATGCAGTGAACGTGGATAGAAGACGTGACCTTCAGATCTTTAGTCTGACACTCTCGACCTATCCCCGCTATTTATTAATTAAAATTTTTATGTGTTATAACGATCATAACTAATATTGTGCATCAAATATAATATAAATAAATAAAATCCTAACCATCCAATTTAAAGATCAAACTACGGCGTACACCATCATGCTTTTAATAACTAATCTAGACAAGCAATTGTGTTTTGTAAAAAATTGGTTAACTATTTAAGATTTGTTTTTTTCTTTTTGGTATAATATTATTTTTTTAAAAAAGGAATTAAAACGTCTTATAAATCTAATACATTAATAAAAAGAAAAATACAAAGTAAATATCTATTAGCAAAGCAAACCAAAATAATTTAATAAAAAGAAAAGACAAACCAAAACATGTACTGCAAGAAAATAAACAAAAAGTGGAAACGCTCATTGTAGGGCTCAAACCCACGGCGTCAAGGTTAAGAGCCTTACAGTCTGCCAACTTTGCTAGATGGGCTTTTAAATGTTTTAAAAAATAATGACAATACCTATATTTGTGTTGTTGAATAATTTAAATTTAAAATAGTATGAATTGAACTAGGTTTAAAATCAATTTAAAGAAAATATTTACTAATTTAGTAAGCACAAATTACATAAAAATGCGGTGAACGTGGATCGATCACGTGACCTTCACATCCTCAGTCTGACGCTCTCCCGCTATTTATTAATTAACATTTTTACGTGTTATAATGTTCATAAACAATATTGTGAATCAAGTAAGATATAAATAAATAAAATTCAAACCATCCAATTTTGAGATCAAACTACAACCTAAAGATGTAGGTCATTATGTTTTTAATAACTAATCTACACAAGCAATTGTGTTTTGTGAAAAAATTGGTTAACTATTTAACATTTGTTTTTTTTCTTTTTCGTATAATGTTAATTTAAAAACATAAGAATTAAAAAATTCTTATAAACCAAATACGTTAATAAAAAATACAATGTAGAATATGTACAAGTAAAGCGAAAGTCTATGTAAGAATATTTAAACAGTGTAAAAAAAGTCATAGATATGATGTCATTGCAAGTAAATAAACAAAAACATCGAATCAGCCACTAGGGGCTAGAACCAAGGACCACAAGGTTAAGAGCCTAGCGCTCTATCAATTGAGCTAGACAGACTTTTTTTTTGTGAAAAATAGTGAAAATTCATATATTTAAGTTGTTGTATAATTTAAATGCAAACTAATAAGAATTGCACTACTCTTAAAATTGAGTTAAAAAAACATTTCTAAACTTAGTAAGCACAAATTACATAAAAATGCGGTGAATGTGGATCGAACACGTGACCTTCAAAACTTCAGTCTAACTCTCTCTCAACTGAGCTATCCCTGCTATTTATTAATTAAACTTTTTATGTGTTATAACGTTCATGAATAATATTGTGAATCAAGTAGAATATAAAAAAATAAAATCCAAACCATCCAATTTTGCAACCAATTGTGTTTTGTGAAAAAATTCATAAGAATTAAATAATTCTTATAAACCAAATACGTTAATAAAAAATACAATGTAGAATATGTACAAGTAAAGCGAAAGTCTATGTAAGAATATGTAAACAGTGTAAAAAAAAGTCATAGATATGATGCCATTGCAAGTAAATAAACAAAAACATCGAATCAGCCACTAGGGGCTAGAATTAAGGACCACAAGATTAAGAGCCTAGCGCTCTATCAATTGAGCTAGATAGACTTTTTTTTGGTGAAAAATAGTGAAAATTCATATATTTAAGTTGTTGTATAATTTAAATGCAAAATAATAAGAATTGAACTAGTCTTAAAATTGAGTTAAAAAAACACTTCTAAACTTAGTAAGCACAAATTACATAAAAATGCGATAAACGTGGATCGAACACATGACCTTCAAATCTTCAGTATGACTCTCTCCCAACTGAGCTATCCCCGCTATTTATTAATTAAAAATTTTATGTGTTATAACGTTCATGAATAATATTGTGAATCAAGTAGAATATAAATAAATAAAATCCAAACCATCCAATTTTGCAACCAATTGTGTTTTGTGAAAAAATTGGTTAACTATTTAAGATTTTTTTTTCTATTTCATAATGTTTTTTTTAGATTACAATAATAGGAGGTGGAAGACTCGAACCCATGATCTTTGATCAATAGGCATACAGAGGACACAACTACTCTCAAATAATATGAGAGCCAAATAACGATTTCCGGGCTCGAACTCGTGACCGTGGAGTTGAAATGGATTAACACTAGACAAGTTAACCAACTGCGCCACTGACCTTCAGTAACAACTGCTCATGTTGGCTATTTTATATAATGTTACTTGAAAGACATAAGAATTAAATAATACTTATAAACCTAATAGGTTAATTAAAAAAAATACAATGTAGAATATGTACTAGTAAAGAAAGAGTCAATGTAAGAATATATAAAACCATAAAAAAGTCATTAATATAATGCAATTGAAAGTAAATAAACAAAAACATGAAATCACCCACTTGGGGATTGAACCCAAGACCACGAGGTTAAGAGCCTTGCGCTCTATCAACTGAGCTAGATAGACTTTTTTTTTTGTGAAAATAGTGACAAATACATATATTTAAGTTGTTGTGTAATTTAAATTCAAAATAAGAAGTGAACTAGTCTTAAAATCGAGTTAAAGAAACATTTCTGAATTTAGTAAGCAAAAATTACGTAAAAATGCGGTGAACGTGAATCAAACACGTGACCTTCAAATATTCAGTCTGACACTCTCCCAACTAAGCTATCCCAGTAATTTATTAATTAAAATTTTTATGTGTTAACACATTCATAAATAATATTATGAATCAAGTAATATATAAATAAATAAAAAATCCTAACCATCAATTTAAAGACGCCAAGGTTAAGAGCCTAGAGATGGAGAAAAATAGTGAAAATTCCTATATTTAAGTTGTATAATTTAAATGCAAAATCGAGTTAAAGAAACATTTCTAAACTTAGTAAGCACAAAGTACATAAAAATGCGATGAACGTGGTTCGAACACGTGACCTTCATATCTTCAGTCTGACGCTCTCCCAACTAAGTTGTCCCCGCTATTTATTAATTAAACTTTTTATGTGTTGTAACATTCATGAATAATATTGTGAATCAAGTAGAATATAAATAAATAAAATCCAAACCATCCAATTTTGCAACCAATTGTGTTTTGTGAAAAAATTGGTTAACTATTTAAGATTTTTTTTTTATTTCATATAATGTTTTTTTTTAGATTACAACCATAGGGGGTGGAGGACTCAATCCCATGATCTTTGATCAATAGGCATACACTAGTGCCGCTGAGCAACTGCTCATGTTGGCTATTTCTTATAATGTTACTTGAAAGACATAAGAATTTAATAATACTTATAAACCTAATAGGTTAATAAAAAAAAAATACAATGTAGAATATGTACTAGTAAAGAAAGAGACTATGTAAGAATACTTAAAAGCATAAAAAAAGTCATTAATATAATGCAATTGAAAGTAAATAAACAAAAACATCGAATCACCAACCAGGGGATTGAACCCAAGACCACGAGGTTAAGAGGCTTGAACTCTATCAACTAAGCTAGATAGACTTTTTTTTTTTTTTTTGTGAAAATAGTGAAAATACCTATATTTAAGTTGTTGTGTAATTTAAATTCAAAATAAGAAGAAGTGAACTAGTCTTAAAATCGAGTTAAAGAAACATTTCTGAATTTAGTAAGCAAAAATTACGTAAAAATGCGATGAACGTGAATCGAACACGTGATCTTTGAATCTTCAGTCTGATGCTGTCCCAACTGAGCTATCCCAGCAATTTATTAATTAAAATTTTTATGTGTTAACACGTTCATAAATAATATTATGAATCAAGTAATATATAAATAAATAAAAATCCTAACCATCCATTTAAAGATCGAACTACGGCCTAAAGATGTACACCATCATGTTTTTAGTAACTAATCTAGACAAGCAATTGTGTTTTGTGAAAAAATTGGTTAACTATTTAAGATTTGTTTTTTCTTTTTCGTATAACGTTATTTTTTAAAAAAAGAATAAAAGTCTTCTTATAAATCTAATACATTAATAAAAAGAAAAATACAAAGTAAATATCTACTAGTAAAGCAAATATTGTTTTCAATTAAAAACTTTTTTAGTTAGTATTGAAAAAATTGTAAAAATAATTTAATAAAGAAAAAAACAAACCAAAACATAGACTGCAAGTAAATAAACAAATACATAGAAACGCCCACCGTGGGGCTCGAACACACGACCAGAAGGTTAAAAACCTTGCGCTCTACAAACTGAGATGGACGGACTTTTTTTATTTTGTGAAAAATAGTGAAACTACCTATATTTGTGTTGTTGCATAATTTAAATTTAAAATAATATGAATTGAAATAGGTTTAAAACCGAGTTAAAGAAAATACTACAAAATTTAGTAAGCACAAATTACGTAAAAATGTGGTGAGAGTGGGTCGATCACGTGACTTCACATCTTCAATCTGACGCACTCCCACTATTTATTAATTAAAAAATTTCTATGTTATAACGTTCATAAATAATATAGTGAATCAAGTAGAATATAAACAAATAAAATCCAAACCATCCAATTTTGAAATCAAACTACGACCTAAAGATGTAGGTCATTATGTTTTTAATAACTAATCTACACAAGCAATTGTGTTTTGTGAAAACATTGGTTAACTATTTAACATTTGTTTTTCCTTTTTCGTATAATGTTAGTTGAAAAACATAAGAATGAAATAAGTTTTAAAAACCAAATACGTTAATAAAAAATACAACGAGGAATATGTACAAGTAAAGCGAAAGACTATGTAAGAATATTTAAACAGTGTAAAAAAAGTCACAGATATGATGCCATTGCAAGTAAATAAACAAAAACATCGAATCGGCCACCAGGGGCTACAACCCAAGACCCCAAGGTTAAGAACCTAGAGCTCTATCGATTGAGCTAGACAGACATTTTTTTTGTAAAAAATAGTGAAAAATCCTATATTTAAGTTGTTGTATAATTTAAATGCAAAATAACAAGAATTGAACTAGTCTTAAAATCGAGTTAAAGAAACATTTCTAAACTTAGTAAGCACAAAGTACATAAAAATACGGTGAACGTAGATCGAACACGTGACCTTCAGATCTTCAGTCTGACGCTCTCCCAACTGAGCTATCCCCGCTATTTATTAATTAAAAAGTTTATGTGTTATAACATTCATGAATAATATTGTGAATCAAGTAAAATATAAATAAATAATATCCAAACCATCCAATTTTGCAACCAATTGTGTTTTGTGAAAAAATTGGTTAACTATTTAAGATTTTTTTTTATTTCATATAATGTTTTTTTTTAGATTACAACAATAGGGGGTGGAGGACTTGATCCAATGATATTTGATCAATAGGCATACACTAGTGCCGCTGAGCAACTGCTCATGTTGGCTATTTCTTATAATGTTACTTGAAAGACATAAGAATTTAATAATACTTATAAACCTAATAGGTTAATAAAAAAAAATACAATGTAGAATATGTACTAGTAAAGAAAGAGACTATGTAAGAATATTTAAAAGCATAAAAAAAGTCATTAATATAATGCAATTGAAAGTAAATAAACAAAAACATCGAACCACCAACCAGGGGATTGAACCCAAGACCACGAGGTTAAGAGGATTGCCCTCTATCAACTGAGCTAGATAGACTTTTTTTTTTTGTGAAAATAGTGAACATACCTATATTTAAGTTGTTGTGTAATTTAAATTCAAATTCAGAAGAAGTGAACTAGTCTTAAAATCGAGTTAAAGAAACATTTCTGAATTTAGTAAGCAAAAATTACGTAAAAATGCGGTGAACGTGAATCGAACACGTGACCTTCAAATCTTCAGTATGACACTCTCCCAATTTGGCTATCCCAGAAATTTATTTATTAAAAATTTTATGTGTTAGCACGTTCATAAATAATATTATGAATCAAGTAATATATAAATAAATAAAAATCATAACCATCCAATTTAAAGATCGAACTACGGCCTAAAGATGTACCCCATCATGCTTTTAATAACTAATCTAGACAAGCAATTGTGTTTTGTGAAAAAATTGGTTAACTATTTAAGATTTGTTTTTTCTTTTTCATATAACATTATTTTTTAAAAAAAGAATTAAAGTCTTCTTATAATCTAATACATGAATAAAAAGAAAAATACAAAGTAAATATCTACTAGTAAAGCAAATATTGTTTTCAATTTTAATTTTTTTTAGTTAGTATTGGAAAAATTGTAAAAATAATTTAATAAACAAAAAAACAAACCAAAACATAGACTGCAAGTAAATAAACAAAAACATAAAAACGCCCACCGTGGGGCTCGAACACACAACCAGAAGGTTAAAAGCCTTGCGCTCTACAAACTGAGCTGGACGAACTTTTTTTATTTTGTGAAAAATAGTGAAATTACCTATATTTGTGTTGTTGCATAATTTAAATTTAAAATAATATGAATTGAAATAGGTTTAAAATCGAGTTAAAGAAAATAGTACAAAATTTAGTAAGCACAAATTACGTAAAAATGTGGTGAGAGTGGGTCGATCACGTGACTTCACATCTTCAATCTGACGCTCTCCCACTATTTATTAATTAAAATTTTTCTATGTTATAACGTTCATAAATAATATTGTGAATCAAGTAGAATATAAACAAATAAAATCCAAACCATCCAATTTTGAAATCAAACTACAACCTAAAGATGTAGGTCATTATGTTTTTAATAACTAATCTACACAAGCAATTGTGTTTTGTGAAAAAATTGGTTAACTATTTAACATTTGTTTTTCCTTTTTCGTATAATGTTAGTTGAAAAACATAAGAATGAAATAAGTCTTAAAAACCAAATACGTTAATAAAAAATACAACGAGGAATATGTACAAGTAAAGCGAAAGTCTATGTAAGAATATTTAAACAGTGTAAAAAAAGTCACAGATATGATGCCATTGCAAGTAAATAAACAAAAACATCGAATCGGCCACCAACTTAGTGAGCACAAAGTACATAAAAATACGGTGAACGTGGATCGAACACGTGACCTTGGATCTTGACCGACGCTCTCCCAACTGAGCTATCCCCGCTATTTATTAATTAAAAATTTTATGTGTTATAACGTTCATGAATAATATTGTGAATCAAGTAGAATATAAATAAATAATATCCAAACCATCCAATTTTGCAACCAATTGTGTTTTGTGAAAAAATTGGTTAACTATTTAAGATTTTTTTTTATTTCATATAATGTTTTTTTTTAGATTACAACAATAGGGGGTGGAGGACTTGATCCAATGATATTTGATCAATAGGCATACACTAGTGCCGCTGAGCAACTGCTCATGTTGGCTATTTCTTATAATGTTACTTGAAAGACATAAGAATTTAATAATACTTATAAACCTAATAGGTTAATAAAAAAAAATACAATGTAGAATATGTACTAGTAAAGAAAGAGACTATGTAAGAATATTTAAAAGCATAAAAAAAGTCATTAATATAATGCAATTGAAAGTAAATAAACAAAAACATCGAACCACCAACCAGGGGATTGAACCCAAGACCACGAGGTTAAGAGGATTGCCCTCTATCAACTGAGCTAGATAGACTTTTTTTTTTTTTTTTTGTGAAAATAGTGAACATACCTATATTTAAGTTGTTGTGTAATTTAAATTCAAATTCAGAAGAAGTGAACTAGTCTTAAAATCGAGTTAAAGAAACATTTCTGTATTTAGTAAGCAAAAATTACGTAAAAATGCGGTGAACGTGAATCGAACACGTGACCTTCAAATCTTCAGTATGACACTCTCCCAATTTGGCTATCCCAGAAATTTATTTATTAAAAATTTTATGTGTTAGCACGTTCATAAATAATATTATGAATCAAGTAATATATAAATAAATAAAAATCATAACCATCCAATTTAAAGATCGAACTACGGCCTAAAGATGTACACCATCATGCTTTTAATAACTAATCTAGACAAGCAATTGTGTTTTGTGAAAAAATTGGTTAACTATTTAAGATTTGTTTTTTCTTTTTCATATAACGTTATTTTTTAAAAAAAGAATTAATGTCTTCTTATAATCTAATACATTAATAAAAAGAAAAATACAAAGTAAATATCTACTAGTAAAGCAAATATTGTTTTCAATTTTAATTTTTTTTAGTTAGTATTGGAAAAATTGTAAAAATAATTTAATAAACAAAAAAACAAACCAAAACATAGACTGCAAGTAAATAAACAAAAACATAAAAACGCCCACCGTTGGGCTCGAACACACAACCAGAAGGTTAAAAGCCTTGCGCTCTACAAACTGAGCTAGACGAACTTTTTTTATTTTGTGAAAAATAGTGAAACTACCAATATTTGTGTTGTTGCATAATTTAAATTTAAAATAATATGAATTGAAATAGGTTTAAAATCGAGTTAAAGAAAATAGTACAAAATTTAGTAAGCACAAATTACGTAAAAATGTGGTGAGAGTGGGTCGATCACGTGACTTCACATCTTCAATCTGACGCTCTCCCACTATTTATTAATTAAAATTTTTCTATGTTATAACGTTCATAAATAATATTGTGAATCAAGTAGAATATAAACAAATAAAATCCAAACCATCCAATTTTGAAATCAAACTACAACCTAAAGATGTAGGTCATTATGTTTTTAATAACTAATCTACACAAGCAATTGTGTTTTGTGAAAAAATTGGTTAACTATTTAACATTTGTTTTTCCTTTTTCGTATAATGTTAGTTGAAAAACATAAGAATGAAATAAGTCTTAAAAACCAAATACGTTAATAAAAATACAACGAGGAATATGTACAAGTAAAGCGAAAGTCTATGTAAGAATATTTAAAGCGATTGTAAAAAAGTCACAGATATGATGCCATTGCAAGTAAATAAACAAAAACATTGAATCGGCCACCAACTTAGTAAGCACAAAGTACATAAAAATACGGTGAACGTGGATCGAACACGTGACCTTCAGATCTTCAGTTTGACGCTCTCCCAACTGAGCTATCCCCGCTATTTATTAATTAAAAATTTTATGTGTTATAACGTTCATGAATAATATTGTGAATCAAGTAGAATATAAATAAATAATATCCAAACCATCCAATTTTGCAACCAATTGTGTTTTGTGAAAAAATTGGTTAACTATTTAAGATTTTTTTTTATTTCATATAATGTTTTTTTTTAGATTACAACAATAGGGGGTGGAGGACTTGATCCAATGATATTTGATCAATAGGCATACACTAGTGTGCGTGAGCAAGCTGCTCATGTTGGCTATTTCTTATAATGTTACTTGAAAGACATAAGAATTTAATAATACTTATAAACCTAATAGGTTAATAAAAAAAAATACAATGTAGAATATGTACTAGTAAAGAAAGAGACTATGTAAGAATATTTAAAAGCATAAAAAAGTCATTAATATAATGCAATTGAAAGTAAATAAACAAAAACATCGAACCACCAGCCAGGGGATTGAACCCAAGACCACGAGGTTAAGAGGATTGCCCTCTATCAACTGAGCTAGATAGACTTTTTTTTTTTTTTTTTTTGTGAAAATAGTGAACATACCTATATTTAAGTTGTTGTGTAATTTAAATTCAAATTCAGAAGAAGTGAACTAGTCTTAAAATCGAGTTAAAGAAACATTTATGTATTTAGTAAGCAAAAATTACGTAAAAATGCGGTGAACGTGAATCGAACACGTGACCTTCAAATCTTCAGTATGACACTCTCCCAATTTGGCTATCCCAGAAATTTATTTATTAAAAATTTTATGTGTTAGCACGTTCATAAATAATATTATGAATCAAGTAATATATAAATAAATAAAAATCATAACCATCCAATTTAAAGATCGAACTACGGCCTAAAGATGTACACCATCATGCTTTTAATAACTAATCTAGACAAGCAATTGTGTTTTGTGAAAAAATTGGTTAACTATTTAAGATTTGTTTTTTCTTTTCATATAACGTTATTTTTAAAAAAGAATTAATGTCTTCTTATAATCTAATACATTAATAAAAAGAAAAATACAAAGTAAATATCTACTAGTAAAGCAAATATTGTTTTCAATTTTAATTTTTTTTAGTTAGTATTGGAAAAATTGTAAAAATAATTTAATAAAAAAAAAACAAACCAAAACATAGACTGCAAGTAAATAAACAAAAACATAAAAACGCCCACCGTTGGGCTCAGAACACACAAAACCGAAGGTTAAAAGCCTTGCGCTCTACAAACCGAAATGACGAACTTTTTTTATTTTGTGAAAAATAGTGAAACTACCAATATTTGTGTTGTTGCATAATTTAAATTTAAAATAATATGAATTGAAATAGGTTTAAAATCGAGTTAAAGAAAATAGTACAAAATTTAGTAAGCACAAATTACGTAAAAATGTGGTGAGAGTGGGTCGATCACGTGACTTCACATCTTCAATCTGACGCTCTCCCACTATTTATTAATTAAAATTTTTCTATGTTATAACGTTCATAAATAATATTGTGAATCAAGTAGAATATAAACAAATAAAATCCAAACCATCCAATTTTGAAATCAAACTACAACCTAAAGATGTAGGTCATTATGTTTTTAATAACTAATCTACACAAGCAATTGTGTTTTGTGAAAAATTGGTTAACTATTTAACATTTGTTTTTCCTTTTTCGTATAATGTTAGTTGAAAAACATAAGAATGAAATAAGTCTTAAAAACCAAATACGTTAATAAAAAAATACAACGAGGAATATGTACAAGTAAAGCGAAAGTCTATGTAAGAATATTTAAACAGTGTAAAAAAAGTCACAGATATGATGTCATTGCAAGTAAATAAACAAAAACATCGAATCGGCCACCAACTTAGTAAGCACAAAGTACATAAAAATACGGTGAACGTGGATCGAACACGTGACCTTGAGATCTTGACCGACGCTCTCCCAACCGAGCTATCCCCGCTATTTATTAATTAAAAATTTTATGTGTTATAACGTTCATGAATAATATTGTGAATCAAGTAGAATATAAATAAATAATATCCAAACCATCCAATTTTGCAACCAATTGTGTTTTGTGAAAAATTGGTTAACTATTTAAGATTTTTTTATTTCATATAATGTTTTTTTTTAGATTACAACAATAGCGGGTGGAGGACTTGATCCAATGATATTTGATCAATAGGCATACACTAGTCTTGTGTGAGCAATCGCTCATGTTGGCTATTTCTTATAATGTTACTTGAAAGACATAAGAATTTAATAATACTTATAAACCTAATAGGTTAATAAAAAAATACAATGTAGAATATGTACTAGTAAAGAAAGAGACTATGTAAGAATATTTAAAAGCATAAAAAAGTCATTAATATAATGCAATTGAAAGTAAATAAACAAAAACATCGAACCACCAAACGAGGATTGAACCCAAGACCACGAGGTTAAGAGGATTGCCCTCTATCAACCGAGCTAGATAGACTTTTTTTTTTTTTTTTTTTTTTTTTGTGAAAATAGTGAACATACCTATATTTAAGTTGTTGTGTAATTTAAATTCAAATTCGTAAGAAGTGAACTAGTCTTAAAATCGAGTTAAAGAAACATTTACGTATTTAGTAAGCAAAAATTACGTAAAAATGCGGTGAACGTGAATCGAACACGTGACCTTCAAATCTTGAAGATGACACTCTCCCAATTTGGCTATCCCAGAAATTTATTTATTAAAAATTTTATGTGTTAGCACGTTCATAAATAATATTATGAATCAAGTAATATATAAATAAATAAAAATCATAACCATCCAATTTAAAGATCGAACTACGGCCTAAAGATGTACACCATCATGCTTTTAATAACTAATCTAGACAAGCAATTGTGTTTTGTGAAAAAATTGGTTAACTATTTAAGATTTGTTTTTTCTTTTTCATATAACGTTATTTTTTAAAAAAGAATTAATGTCTTCTTATAATCTAATACATTAATAAAAAGAAAAATACAAAGTAAATATCTACTAGTAAAGCAAATATTGTTTTCAATTTTAATTTTTTTTAGTTAGTATTGGAAAAATTGTAAAAATAATTTAATAAACAAAAAAACAAACCAAAACATAGACTGCAAGTAAATAAACAAAAACATAAAAACGCCCACCGTTGGGCTCGAACACACAACCAGAAGGTTAAAAGCCTTGCGCTCTACAAACTGAGCTGGACGAACTTTTTTTATTTTGTGAAAAATAGTGAAACTACCAATATTTGTGTTGTTGCATAATTTAAATTTAAAATAATATGAATTGAAATAGGTTTAAAATCGAGTTAAAGAAAATAGTACAAAATTTAGTAAGCACAAATTACGTAAAAATGTGGTGAGAGTGGGTCGATCACGTGACTTCACATCTTCAATCTGACGCTCTCCCACTATTTATTAATTAAAATTTTTCTATGTTATAACGTTCATAAATAATATTGTGAATCAAGTAGAATATAAACAAATAAAATCCAAACCATCCAATTTTGAAATCAAACTACAACCTAAAGATGTAGGTCATTATGTTTTTAATAACTAATCTACACAAGCAATTGTGTTTTGTGAAAAAATTGGTTAACTATTTAACATTTGTTTTTCCTTTTTCGTATAATGTTAGTTGAAAAACATAAGAATGAAATAAGTCTTAAAACCCAATTACGTTAATAGAAAATACAACGAGGAATATGTACAAGTAAAGCGAAAGTCTATGTAAGAATATTTAAACAGTGTAAAAAAAGTCACAGATATGATGCCATTGCAAGTAAATAAACAAAAACATCGAATCGGCCACCAACTTAGTAAGCACAAAGTACATAAAAATACGGTGAACGTGGATCGAACACGTGACCTTCAGATCTTCAGTCTGACGCTCTCCCAACTGAGCTATCCCCGCTATTTATTAATTAAAAATTTTATGTGTTATAACGTTCATGAATAATATTGTGAATCAAGTAGAATATAAATAAATAATATCCAAACCATCCAATTTTGCAACCAATTGTGTTTTGTGAAAAATTGGTTAACTATTTAAGATTTTTTTATTTCATATAATGTTTTTTTTTAGATTACAACAATAGGGGGTGGAGGACTTGATCCAATGATATTTGATCAATAGGCATACACTAGTGCCGCTGAGCAACTGCTCATGTTGGCTATTTCTTATAATGTTACTTGAAAGACATAAGAATTTAATAATACTTATAAACCTAATAGGTTAATAAAAAAAAATACAATGTAGAATATGTACTAGTAAAGAAAGAGACTATGTAAGAATATTTAAAAGCATAAAAAAAGTCATTAATATAATGCAATTGAAAGTAAATAAACAAAAACATCGAACCACCAACCAGGGGATTGAACCCAAGACCACGAGGTTAAGAGGATTGCCCTCTATCAACTGAGCTAGATAGACTTTTTTTTTTTTTTTTGTGAAAATAGTGAACATACCTATATTTAAGTTGTTGTGTAATTTAAATTCAAATTCAGAAGAAGTGAACTAGTCTTAAAATCGAGTTAAAGAAACATTTCTGTATTTAGTAAGCAAAAATTACGTAAAAATGCGGTGAACGTGAATCGAACACGTGACCTTCAAATCTTCAGTATGACACTCTCCCAATTTGGCTATCCCAGAAATTTATTTATTAAAAATTTTATGTGTTAGCACGTTCATAAATAATATTATGAATCAAGTAATATATAAATAAATAAAAATCATAACCATCCAATTTAAAGATCGAACTACGGCCTAAAGATGTACACCATCATGCTTTTAATAACTAATCTAGACAAGCAATTGTGTTTTGTGAAAAAATTGGTTAACTATTTAAGATTTGTTTTTTCTTTTTCATATAACGTTATTTTTTAAAAAAAGAATTAATGTCTTCTTATAATCTAATACATTAATAAAAAGAAAAATACAAAGTAAATATCTACTAGTAAAGCAAATATTGTTTTCAATTTTAATTTTTTTTAGTTAGTATTGGAAAAATTGTAAAAATAATTTAATAAACAAAAAAACAAACCAAAACATAGACTGCAAGTAAATAAACAAAAACATAAAAACGCCCACCGTTGGGCTCTTAACACACAACCAGAAAGGTTAAAAGCCTTGCGCTCTACAAACTGAGCTGGACGAACTTTTTTTATTTTGTGAAAAATAGTGAAACTACCAATATTTGTGTTGTTGCATAATTTAAATTTAAAATAATATGAATTGAAATAGGTTTAAAATCGAGTTAAAGAAAATAGTACAAAATTTAGTAAGCACAAATTACGTAAAAATGTGGTGAGAGTGGGTCGATCACGTGACTTCACATCTTCAATCTGACGCTCTCCCACTATTTATTAATTAAAATTTTTCTATGTTATAACGTTCATAAATAATATTGTGAATCAAGTAGAATATAAACAAATAAAATCCAAACCATCCAATTTTGAAATCAAACTACAACCTAAAGATGTAGGTCATTATGTTTTTAATAACTAATCTACACAAGCAATTGTGTTTTGTGAAAAAATTGGTTAACTATTTAACATTTGTTTTTCCTTTTTCGTATAATGTTAGTTGAAAAACATAAGAATGAAATAAGTCTTAAAAACCAAATACGTTAATAAAAAATACAACGAGGAATATGTACAAGTAAAGCGAAAGTCTATGTAAGAATATTTAAACAGTGTAATAAAAGTCACAGATATGATGCCATTGCAAGTAAATAAACAAAAACATCGAATCGGCCACCAACTTAGTAAGCACAAAGTACATAAAAATACGGTGAACGTGGATCGAACACGTGACCTTCAGATCTTCAGTCTGACGCTCTCCCAACTGAGCTATCCCCGCTATTTATTAATTAAAAATTTTATGTGTTATAACGTTCATGAATAATATTGTGAATCAAGTAGAATATAAATAAATAATATCCAAACCATCCAATTTTGCAACCAATTGTGTTTTGTGAAAAAATTGGTTAACTATTTAAGATTTTTTTTTATTTCATATAATGTTTTTTTTTAGATTACAACAATAGGGGGTGGAGGACTTGATCCAATGATATTTGATCAATAGGCATACACTAGTGCCGCTGAGCAACTGCTCATGTTGGCTATTTCTTATAATGTTACTTGAAAGACATAAGAATTTAATAATACTTATAAACCTAATAGGTTAATAAAAAAAAATACAATGTAGAATATGTACTAGTAAAGAAAAAGACTATGTAAGAATATTTAAAAGCATAAAAAAAGTCATTAATATAATGCAATTGAAAGTAAATAAACAAAAACATCGAACCACCAACCAGGGGATTGAACCCAAGACCACGAGGTTAAGAGGATTGCCCTCTATCAACTGAGCTAGATAGACTTTTTTTTTTTTTTTTTGTGAAAATAGTGAACATACCTATATTTAAGTTGTTGTGTAATTTAAATTCAAATTCAGAAGAAGTGAACTAGTCTGAAAATCGAGTTAAAGAAACATTTCTGTATTTAGTAAGCAAAAATTACGTAAAAATGCGGTGAACGTGAATCGAACACGTGACCTTCAAATCTTCAGTATGACACTCTCACAATTTGGCTATCCCAGAAATTTATTTATTAAAAATTTTATGTGTTAGCACGTTCATAAATAATATTATGAATCAAGTAATATATAAATAAATAAAAATCATAACCATCCAATTTAAAGATCGAACTACGGCCTAAAGATGTACACCATCATGCTTTTAATAACTAATCTAGACAAGCAATTGTGTTTTGTGAAAAAATTGGTTAACTATTTAAGATTTGTTTTTTCTTTTTCATATAACGTTATTTTTTAAAAAAAGAATTAATGTCTTCTTATAATCTAATACATTAATAAAAAGAAAAATACAAAGTAAATATCTACTAGTAAAGCAAATATTGTTTTCAATTTTAATTTTTTTTAGTTAGTATTGGAAAAATTGTAAAAATAATTTAATAAACAAAAAAACAAACCAAAACATAGACTGCAAGTAAATAAACAAAAACATAAAAACGCCCACCGTTGGGCTCGAACACACAACCAGAAGGTTAAAAGCCTTGCGCTCTACAAACTGAGCTGGACGAACTTTTTTTATTTTGTGAAAAATAGTGAAACTACCAATATTTGTGTTGTTGCATAATTTAAATTTAAAATAATATGAATTGAAATAGGTTTAAAATCGAGTTAAAGAAAATAGTACAAAATTTAGTAAGCACAAATTACGTAAAAATGTGGTGAGAGTGGGTCGATCACGTGACTTCACATCTTCAATCTGACGCTCTCCCACTATTTATTAATTAAAATTTTTCTATGTTATAACGTTCATAAATAATATTGTGAATCAAGTAGAATATAAACAAATAAAATCCAAACCATCCAATTTTGAAATCAAACTACAACCTAAAGATGTAGGTCATTATGTTTTTAATAACTAATCTACACAAGCAATTGTGTTTTGTGAAAAAAATTGGTTAACTATTTAACATTTGTTTTTCCTTTTTCGTATAATGTTAGTTGAAAAACATACGAATGAAATAAGTCTTAAAAACCAAATACGTTAATAA
Organism: Sicyos edulis; assembly: GCA_036507275.1. Lineage (NCBI taxonomy): Eukaryota > Viridiplantae > Streptophyta > Magnoliopsida > Cucurbitales > Cucurbitaceae > Sicyos > Sicyos edulis. The sequence continues at coordinate 14,137,128 of CM071854.1, forward strand.
AAAATACAACGAGGAATATGTACAAGTAAAGCGAAAGTCTATGTAAGAATATTTAAACAGTGTAAAAAAAGTCACAGATATGATGCCATTGCAAGTAAATAAACAAAAACATCGAATCGGCCACCAGGGGCTACAACCCAAGACCCCAAGGTTAAGAGTCTAGAGCTCTATCGATTGAGCTAGACAGACATTTTTTTTGTGAAAAATAGTTAAAAATCCTATATTTAAGTTGTTGTATAATTTAAATGCAAAATAACAAGAATTGAACTAGTCTTAAAATCTAGTTAAAGAAACATTTCTAAACTTAGTAAGCACAAAGTACATAAAAATACGGTGAACGTGGATCGAACACGTGACCTTCAGATCTTCAGTCTGACGCTCTCCCAACTGAGTTATCCCCGCTATTTATTAATTAAAAATTTTATGTGTTATAACGTTCATGAATAATATTGTGAATCAAGTAGAATATAAATAAATAATATCCAAACCATCCAATTTTGCAACCAATTGTGTTTTGTGAAATAATTGGTTAACTATTTAAGATTTTTTTTTATTTCATATAATGTTTTTTTTTAGATTACAACAATAGGGGGTGGAGGACTTGATCCCATGATATTTGATCAATAGGCATTGTAACGACCCGACCCGAATGGGGTTCTAAATAGGTCATTACGTCAATGCATGCATACAAATCTACAGAAAATTTGCAAGGTGGTGTTTGGATTCTAAGTAAAAACTAAAACATGAAAACATCCATTTAAAAATCAACATAAATTCCTGAAACCTGTCCCTGTTTCCAAGCACTTGTTCAAGACAAATACATTTCCAAAACATACTCTTGATCAGAGATTTATTTAAAACATACAAACTTTACAACAATGCTAGAATCCGGAAATACATTCAGAAAACACCCTAGGGCTCCGTGCCCAACTACATGCATTCAGAGGACATTTAAATCATAAGCATAAACATAAGACTCAGAGTTGAACAACGGGTTCCATGATCAGCCTCCTCCTCCACCCATCTGTCTCGCACCATGGTTACACCGTGGAAAACCACATAATAAGGGTGAGTAACGAATTACTCAGTAAGAATCCCCAACCGGGGTACAATACGATATACATGGTCATCTAGCAGAAAGATATGCAAGCTATGAATATAAACACAGATAGAGCACATAGCTTAGCCCACACTTGGGCCTCGGATGCCAACTCAGGGTCTTAGTCCGGAAATAAATCACCACACCACACATCACACAAGTCGCCCTATACGAGAAACAAGTCCGGCCTCACTGCTCTCATCTCGTCGACGAAAGGTACACTCGGCTCACAATCCCGAGGAGCTCTCCGGTGTGCGCTACAGAATGAGCGTAAGCATGTACCGTGTGCTACTGCAGACCATGGGGGGTGCCGGTCTAGAGGCAAGTCGCCCATGTCCAATCCACCACGCCTAACTAAATCTTTGGATCGGTGTCACTAACATAGGGGTGTGAGACCTGGACACGTAAACTATGTCAGCCTGAACCACCGCACCTGGGGCCAAGGAACGGTCGTGGTAGGCTTACACCAGGAAGTCGTCCTTGCCTTAACAGTGGCAATCGGGGCTACCGCCAAACATGCCGAGGACATGCCGGCCTGCCGGACGAGGCAATGCCAAGTCATCATCCCGACCCTTGGGGCATTTAACGATCCGCCACCCTCACCCAAGATTGCGGGGCCTACCGCTTGGGTTAGCTAATCCCTCACGGGGTCCAAGGACGGAATGACTTGCTCGACGTCCCTGCCATGGATGCAAGGTACTTTATGAATCAGGCCCGGATGATGCTATCTACCTGCAACTCTAACCTGCCTTAACAATCAGCAAACAATCCAATACGTGCTCAAAGAGAATAAAACCAGCCTAGCATGATACTACGAAGCAAGGAACAGATACGAGCATGCCAGAAAGGAACAACCTAGCATGGACTAACATGAGAAACAACATAGGAAATCATGCATCGGGAATTCAAAATAGAGCACTTATCAGAAACATGTCAATAAACACAAACAAGCATACAATCAAGCAATCACATATAATATCGCGCAGGTCCACACAACTCCTGGTGAAGAAATCCTTACAGTAGGAAGACCACTAAACACAAGAAACCTAAGTCGCGATCGAACCCAGAGCTAGCTAGCGAAAACCTAACAAAAACAACAATAATTACAATCAAAAGGCCCAAATATAATAAAACAAGCGGGGCTCGGCTTCGGAGCAACTCACGAGGGCGCGACGGACACACGAACGAGCCATTTGCCACGGGCTAGGCACCAAAGGGGGTGGCTGGGCACGCTGGCCGCAGGGGGCGCTGGGGCGCTGACTTTGGGCGGCGCGCGGGCTGGCGGCGAAGCCGATGCGCTGCGGACGGCACGCGAGCGACATGGTGGCGCGGCGGCCGCTTAAGACACAGAGAGGCGCGGCGCGAGCGACACGACGCGCGGCGCGCGCGATCTGGCGCTGGACGCGCGACTCGAGCGCGACGACACGCGACGGCCGGGCGACATCGACTTGAGCAGGCAGAGCAGGCGACGGCATCAGGCGGGCGAGCTCGGGCGACACGAGCCGGGCGGCGAGGGGTGGACTCGGTGGCGGCCGGGCGATGGCACTCGACGCAATTTGAAGCGACTGGTGGTGGCGAGGCGAGCGCGTTCGGCCGGGCTAGCTAGCTTCGAGCAGCAGGGGCTAGGGTCGGGCGAGGCGGTGGCTCGAGGGGCGAGGTAGCTCCTCGTGGCGAGGCTAGCTCGGGCTAGGGGTGAGCGAGCAGGGGGGCTGGGCTAGGTGGGGGCTCGGGGAGAGAGAGAGAGAGAAAATTGATTTTGGGAAAAAATAAAAGAAAAAAAGAAATAAAAAGGAAAATGGGAAATAAAAGGGAAAAATGGGATTTTAATTCCATTTTCCATCCTTATCCACTTAAAACCTCAAAATCCCATTTCCGGCTTCCTCCTCCGAGACCCGGTCAAAGAAATCTTTTCCAATCAATCAAACTCACTTAAATCCAACTCCCAAAGCAACACTAAAGGCTCGGGCTCGAATCCCAAAAGAATCACACAACCAACCATCACTTTGCCAAAGCCCAAACCACAACCGAGCATCCAACCGACTAGCCCAAACACCACGGGACTCGCAGCCACCAACAAACAAGCCTCAACAAAGGCAGGAGCTACCTCGAAGCCCTGAAGACCACAAATCCTGCCCGGAGAGCCAAAAGACCAAAATACCCCCAAGGGTCAAAATCGCTCTAATGACCCAACCAACAACCGAATCTTGACCCGAAGGCACCTCGAAAACTGGAATAGGAAACTGGGCTGTTACAATACTCCCTCCTTATAAGACTTTCGTCCTCGAAAGTCCTAAGACGAAACAGCTTCAGGAAAACTCCACTGATCCAACCAACTGAACTTCTCGGCCAACAACACTAGCCCTCTTCGAGAACCAAAACTCTCTTGGGTTCTCAAAAACTCAAGGCCACAATGCCATCCAAACTGGGCATACACTGAACTCCAAGGGAACAGACGGCAAACCACGTCCTCAACTCGCACCAACTCTAAAACGGTGCTACTCTCAGCAATCTCGAGGACTGGCCAAAAGCTCTGAAACTTTACACCACGCTCTGGCAAAACTCCTCTAGGAGCTCACAGTTGTTAACAAACGGCCTCAACCCTACACAAATGGCCAAACAATGAACCTTCCAGTTCCGAAACCAAACGGCCGAAAGCAAACTTTTCCATGCAAATCTACTAGCAATGGTCAAAGAAAACATGCCAGAGCAAGGAAACCACCAAAATTCCTCTCAAGGAAAACTCGGGCCGCAAGGACTAAACCATCACTTGACTCTCTGCGGCACAACACCTTGAGGAAAAGCAGCTCAACGGCTTTACTAACCAAAGCCACGGCACCTGCGTGCCAACTCACTCAAACGGCTCTGCTACTCCAGCTGCGGCGCAAGACAACAAGGAGCAAAGCCCGAGAAGGGCTTGCTCGTGCAGAACTCAACCCCAAACTTATAACGAGCGACACTCGCCTCCAAGCTACCTCTCAACTCTTAAAATCCAACGGCTACTCAAAAGACTTCTCCTTTCGCTTAGGCCAAACTTATCTTCCAACGTAAGCTCCACTCCCAAAACCTAACAAGGAAAGCGGATAACGACAACCTCAAAGCTTACGGATCACGAGCCACACGAATCCGCAAGACTACCTCGCAAGCTAACACTCGAGGTGGCATCCAGGAGCAACTCAACCACCACAGAGGCTAGGGGAAAAGGAAATCTTCAATCCCCAAAGAACCAACAACTTGCCCGAACAACTCAACTCTTCGGTTGGTTGGCGCGCCCTTGCATGGAACAAACAACTCTTGCTTGCTAACAACACAAAGCGAGGACCCTCTCATTTGGGTGGCCACGCTGCGCTACTCGATCAACTACACAACTCGGGAGCTAAGTCGACTCCTACCAAACGGGAAACGACTTCCCAAAGCAAGCAAACTCAAGGGCGTGAACATCACACACGCTCATTGACTTGCTCAAACCCAAGGCAACAGCAACCAACTCTCTAGGAAGCAACACCCAAAGAAAAATCAACCAATCGGATCACCAACCCAAAACTAACAGAACTTACTCAACTGCCGAGGGAGGGGTCAACTCCCAAAACTTTCTGACTAGGAACAAGACCTCAGGGCAACGCCCTCCAGCTAGAACCGAACTAGCTCTTGAAACAACAAGAGAACCAAATCTTGGCCAAACACTCACAAGAGGCAAAACACCCTTACTGCAGCCTCTAGAACACCACCAAGAGTCCACCTATCTAGACAAACAACTGCTTCCAAGCAGCCAACAAACTTTTCCTTCTTGCTAGCACCTCTACCATCGACTCATGGCTACGGGAGAAACCTGACAACTCCCAGAAGGAAACGGCTCTTACAAGCAGACATCCGAAGGACAGAGGCTCCACATATGCTCACTGTCTTGCTCCTCTAGAGCAACAACATCTAATCTCACGGGGCAACAACAAGGGGTCCATCTCAGACTGAACCTCCAAATGCCAAACGGGGCAACTCAACATCCTGCAACAGAAAACAACCAGTGTGGCACAAACCACTCGCCCCACGAGCAAAACTAATCTCAAGCAACTCCAATCCACACCTTGGTCAACACCAAGCATCAACTTGCCACAACATCTGAACCAATCCGAACTTTACTCCAAACAAACACTGGCTTGCTAGTCTACCAAGACTGCTAGCAACTCAACCGAGGCTACAACCCACACGCCTCCAGCTGGCCAACTGAAACTCACTACATGGGCCTGACTGAGCTCTGGAGAGGCTCTCCACAACCTAGGGTTCTCCGACAACCCTCGACACACCCACTGCCGGCAAACGATCTAACAGACAACTGCCTGAACAAACAACTCCAATTTCCAGCATCACAACCATGCTGGCCAACTCCAACTCCTTGGAAACCAAGAGGACCCGAAACGCTACCGAATGCGTCATCCTCCTACTCAGACATCAGCCACAACATAACTCCTACCCAAGGAAAGATCCAAACAACTCTCTTAGCCATGACGCTCAGAAACCAGGCGGCTTAGCTACCACTGCTCTTGATCAGTTCCCAACTGAACTCCAACCAACGATCAACAAGAAGATCCGCCAACCAAGCTTAGGTCCAACTTACCAAATCTTGCCTAATCAACAACCTGATATCACGAGCACGGTATCCTTATCACCTCGCTAAAGCCTTACAACATCCTCCTAGAGTCCAACTTCTCCAGGAACTGAGCACTAGATCTCCAAAGCAAACTCTGCATGGATCTGAAACTTTCGCCACCGAATGAACCGCACAAAACACACTTGTGTGCACAACTCTCAACCTTCCTTCAGAGATCCAAGACTAACAAGCGTTTTTTTCCAAAAAGCAACGCTAACTCCTGGCAAAGATACAAACAATCCAAGGAACACCAAAAGTTCCATCTCCACACGATACTCGAAGCTTAGGCAACCTTGCTCTACCAAAGCATAACAATGCCAAACCGAACTTACTTTATACCAAGCCTCCACCAAGGGTGCTTACCCAAAAAGGCATCTGAAACCTCTCGCAAGGCATCAGCTCATCTCGCCTCATAGGCATCCAACTCATCTCATGAGCATCCAACTCGTGGTCCCTCTCATTGGACCAAACTCGCATCTACAATGCTCAACTCAACTCAGATTAAGGCACTCGAAGGTAGTTGACCGCACTACCAACCACAAAGAAATCTCTTGGCCTTAACACTAGCGCGAGACTCACGCGCACCAACACTTACCAACTGCCAACCTGCTGACTTACTCAACCTCCAGAACACTGGGAAAAGGCTCCGGCTCCTCTCGAACATCCTTTCGCTTGTAGTCCATCGACTACCACCGAACTAGCCCTCCGCACGACCTAAACAGTGCACGCCATAAACGGATCCAAGGCTAAAGGAGTGCGCTGAACTCCGGACGGCATAGAACAATCTGCTATGCCCAAGCCAAACTCAAGCCTGAACCAGACTTAGTGCCAAAGCGGCACACCAACCAATGCACCTCAAGTGCCACTACTACCAAAACCACATCTTACTACCAATGGGGCCAACAAGGTCACAACCTCACGTGACACGAACTCTGGCTAGGCATACAAGGGCTCCAACTCAAAAACCATGCCTATGGCATCTCATCAAACCGAAGGCTCACAGCCTACCATTGCACCTCCACATGATGCTCAACAAAACTCTGGCCGGCTCTCTCAACATGCATCAGCTAGCTCCACTCCAGGAGCTCACCAAAAGAAGAGTGCTCAACTCTACCAAACATCTGAGGAAAACACCAACTGATCCAATCCGAAGGGAACACTGCTCGCTGCACCCTTAACCACAGGGTTCCGGCTTACTGGCTGCAAACAACAACACTTTACAGGAGCATAAAGATGCCTCAACAATCTCCTCGAAGGCTACCAACTCTGCAGCCACTCTCTGGGCAACCAAATAATCTAACAAGGATCAAGATCAACACTTGAGCTACCCAGGCTAGTCCACACGGGGACCTGCTCCACAAACATCCACATAAGCACAGCCATAGCTAACTCCTCTCTTGGAGTAGTACTCCAAGGCAAAACACCTCCACCCTCTCACTAGGGGAAAACCAACAACTGGGCCACAATTGGCCTATGGGAGTCCAAGCTCTGCCTCCCACGGGGACGATGTCCCAGGGCATCCGAAACTATCTGGATACCTCAACAAGCCACAACATACATCACACACTGCGGGAAGTTGGCATGATGGCGCTCTAAACCCAAACCAACAACGAGTCAGAACCTGCTCGCCTCCGTTCCACAACACTACACAAGGCATACACTAGATGACAGGTATTGTAAATTCTTAACCCTTTTTCAACAACAAATAGTAAACTTAGGCGCACTGATGACTCGCCGAAGTCGTCGATGATCATGGAAAAACGACCTACAACGAAAGGTCAGTCCACAGAATCTATGACTCTGAGCTCTGATACCAACTGTAACGACCCGACCCGAATGGGGTTCTAAATAGGCCATTACCTCAATGCATGCATACAAATCTACAGAAAATTTGCAAGGTGGTGTTTGGATTCTAAGTAAAAACTAAAACATGAAAACATCCATTTAAACATCAACATAAATTCCTGAAACCTATCCCTGTTTCCAAGCACCTGTTCCAAGACAAATACATTTCCAAAACATACTCTGATCAGAGATTTATTTAAAACATACAAACTTTACAACAATGCTAGAATCCGGAAATACATTCAGAAAACACCCTAGGGCTCCGTGCCCAACTACATGCATTCAGAGGACATTTAAATCATAAGCATAAATATAAGACTCAGAGTTGAACAACGGGTTCCATGATCACAGCTCCTCCTCCAGCCATCCTGTCTCGCACCATGGTTACCTGTGGAAAACCACATAATAAGGGTGAGTAACGAATTACTCAGTAAGAATCCACAACCGGGGTACAATACGATATACATGGTCATCTAGCAGAAAGATATGCAAGCTATGAATATAAACACAGATAGAGCACATAGCTTAGCCCACACTTGGGCCTCGGATGCCAACTCAGGGTCTTAGTCCGGAAATAAATCACCACACCACACATCACACAAGTCGCCCTATACGAGAAACAAGTCCCGGCCTCAGCCTGTCTACTGTCGATGAAAGGTACACTGGCTCACAATCCCGAGGAGCTCTCCATTCGGCGCTGTAATGAGCGTAAGCATGCACCGCGTGCTACTGCAGACCATGGGGGTGCCTGGTCTAGAGGCAAGCTGCCCATGTCCAGTCACCACGCCTAACTAAATCTTTGGATCGGTGTCACTGACATAGGGGTGTGAGACCTGGACACGTAAACTATGTCAGCCTGAACCACCGCACCTGGGGCCAAGGAAAGGTCGTGGTAGGCTTACACCAGGAAGCCGTCCTTGCCTTAACAGGTGGCAATCAGGGGCTACTGCCAAACATGCTGAGGACATGCCTACTGCGCAGGGACGAGGCAATGCCAAGTCATCATCCCGACCGTTGGGGCATTTAACAGTCTGCCACCCTCACCCAAGATTGCAGGGCCTACCGCTTGGGTTAGCTAATCCCTCACGGGGTCCAAGGACGGAATGACTTGCTCGACGTCCCTGCCATGGATGCAAGGTACTTTATGCATCAGGCCTGGATGATGCTATCTACCTGCAACTCTAACCTGCCTTAACAATCAGCAAACAATCCAATACAATCCAATATGTGCTCAAAGAGAATACAACGAGCCTAGCATGATACTACGAAGCAAGGAACAGATACGAGCATGCCAGAAAGGAACAACCTAGCATGGACTAACATGAGAAACAACATAGGAAATCATGCCAGTCGGGAATTCATAATAGAGCACTTATCAGGAAACATGTCAATAAACACAAACAAGCATACAATCAGCAATCACATATAATATCGCAGGGTCCACACAACTCCAAAGAAGAAATCCTACACAGCCGCCTAAGACCTCTAAACACAAGAAACCTAAGCTGCGATCGAACCCGAGCTAGCTAGCGAAAACCTAACAAAAACAACAATAATTACAATCAAAAGGCCCAAATATAATAAAACAAACAGGGCTCAGCTCGGGAGCAACTCACGAGGCGCAACGGACACACGAACGAGCCATTTTGACGGGCTAGACGACCAAAGGTGTGGCTGGGCTGGGGCGCGGCAGCCGCAGGGGCGCTACTGGGCGCTGCTCGAGCCAGCGGCGCGGGCGCGAAGCGCGCGCGCTGGACGGCACGCTGAGCGACTCTGAGCGCGTAGCGCGCGTGGCGCGCGCAAGAGAGAGACGGGCTTGGCGAGCGACACGACGCGAGGGCGCGCGACCGCTGGCTGGGACGCGCGACTTCAGCGTGGCCGACACGCGACGGCGGGGCGACACGGACCGAAGCGAGCGGCGACGCGATCAGGCGGCGAGCTCGGGCGACACGAGCCGGGCGGCGGTGGACTGGGCTCGGCCTGGCGATGGCGCTCGGCCGCCGGTGAAGCGACTGGGGTGGGCGAGGGAGCGTCTTGCGCGGGTCAGGCTAGCTCGGCGAGCAGAGGGCTCGGTCTGGCGAGGCTGGCTCGGGCTAGGGCCTGAGCGAGCCAAGGGGCTGGGCTAGGTGGGGGCTCGGGGAGAGAGAGAGAGAGAGAGAGAGAGAGAGAGAGAGAAAATTGGTTTTGGGAAAAAAATAAAAGAAATAAAAGAAATAAAAAGGAAAATGGGAAATAAAAGGGAAAAATGGGATTTTAATTCCATTTTCCATCCTTATCCACTTAAAACCTCAAAATCCCATTTCCTGGCTTCCTCCTCCAAGACCCGATCAAAGAAATCTTTTCCAATCAATCAAACTCACTTAAATCCAACTCCCAAAGCAACACGAAAGGCTCGGGCTCGAATCCCAAAAGAATCACACAACCAACCATCACTTTGCCAAAGCCCAAACCACAACCGAGCATCCAACCGACTAGCCCAAACACCACGGGACTCACAGCCACAAAAAAACAAGCCTCGACAAAGGCAGGAGCTACCTCGAAGCCCTGAAGACCACAAATCCTGCTCGGAGAGCCAAAAGACCAAAATACCCCCAAGGGTCAAAACCGCTCTAATGACCCAACCAACAACCGAATCTTGACCTGAAGGCACCTCAAAAACTGGAATAGGAAACTGGGCTGTTAAATAATATTGTGTTTTGTGAATCAAGTAGAATATAAATAAATAATATCCAAACCATCCAATTTTGCAACCAATTGTGTTTTGTGAAAAAATTGGTTAACTATTTAATTTTTTTTTTTATTTCATATAATGTTTTTTTTTAGATTACAACAATAGGGGGTGGAGGACTTGATCCCATGATATTTGATCAATAGGCATACACTAGTGCCGCTGAGCAACTGCTCATGTTGGCTATTTCTTATAATGTTACTTGAAAGACATAAGAATTTAATAATACTTATAAACCTAATAGGTTAATAAAAAAAATACAATGTAGAATATGTACTATTAAAGAAAGAGACTATGTAAGAATATTTAAAAGCATAAAAAAAGTCATTAATATAATGCAATTGAAAGTAAATAAACAAAAACATCGAATCACCAGCCAGGGGATTGAACCCAAGACCACGAGGTTAAGAGGATTGCCCTCTATCAACTGAGCTAGATAGACTTTTTTTTTTTTTTTTTTTTTGTGAAAATAGTGAACATACCTATATTTAAGTTGTTGTGTAATTTAAATTCAAATTCAGAAGAAGTGAACTAGTCTTAAAATCGAGTTAAAGAAAAATTTCTGAATTTAGTAAGCAAAAATTACGTAAAAATGCGGTGAACGTGAATCGAACACGTGACCTTCAAATCTTCAGTATGACGCTCTCCCAACTTGGCTATCCCAGAAATTTATTTATTAAAAATTTTATGTGTTAGCACGTTCATAAATAATATTATGAATCAAGTAATATATAAATAAATAAAAATCATAACCATCCAATTTAAAGATCGAACTACGGCCTAAAGATGTACACCATCATGCTTTTAATAACTAATCTAGACAAGCAATTGTGTTTTGTGAAAAAATTGGTTAACTATTTAAGATTTGTTTTTTCTTTTTCATATAACGTTATTTTTTAGAAAAAGAATTAAAGTCTTCTTATAATCTAATACATGAATAAAAAGAAAAATACAAAGTAAATATCTACTAGTAAAGCAAATATTGTTTTCAATTTTAATTTTTTTTAGTTAGTATTGGAAAAATTGTAAAAATAATTTAATAAACAAAAAAACAAACCAAAACATAGACTGCAAGTAAATAAACAAAAACATAAAAACGCCCACCGTGGGGCTCGAACACACAACCAGAAGGTTAAAAGCCTTGCGCTCTACAAACTGAGCTGGACGAACTTTTTTTATTTTGTGAAAAATAGTGAAACTACCTATATTTGTGTTGTTGCATAATTTAAATTTAAAATAATATGAATTGAAATAGGTTTAAAATCGAGTTAAAGAAAATAGTACAAAATTTAGTATGCACAAATTACGTAAAAATGTGGTGAGAGTGGGTCGATCACGTGACTTCACATCTTCAATCTGACGCTCTCCCACTATTTATTAATTAAAATTTTTCTATGTTATAACGTTCATAAATAATATTGTGAATCAAGTAGAATATAAACAAATAAAATCCAAACCATCCAATTTTGAAATCAAACTACAACCTAAAGATGTAGGTCATTATGTTTTTAATAACTAATCTACACAAGCAATTGTGTTTTGTGAAAAAATTGGTTAACTATTTAACATTTGTTTTTCCTTTTTCGTATAATGTTAGTTGAAAAACATAAGAATGAAATAAGTCTTAAAAACCAAATACGTTAATAAAAAATACAACGAGGAATATGTACAAGTAAAGCGAAAGTCTATGTAAGAATATTTAAACAGTGTAAAAAAAGTCACAGATATGATGTCATTGCAAGTAAATAAACAAAAACATCGAATCGGCCACCAGGGGCTACAACCCAAGACCCCAAGGTTAAGAGCCTAGAGCTCTATCGATTGAGCTAGACAGATATTTGTTTTGTGAAAAATAGTGAAAAATCCTATATTTAAGTTGTTGTATAATTTAAATGCAAAATAACAAGAATTGAACTAGTCTTAAAATCGAGTTAAAGAAACATTTCTAAACTTAGTAAGCACAAAGTACATAAAAATACGGTGAACATGGATCGAACACGTGACCTTCAGATCTTTAGTCTGACGCTCTCCCAACTGAGCTATCCCCGCTATTTATTAATTAAAAATTTTATGTGTTATAACGTTCATGAATAATATTGTGAATCAAGTAGAATATAAATAAATAATATCCAAACCATCCAATTTTGCAACCAATTGTGTTTTGTGAAAAAATTGGTTAACTATTTAATATTTTTTTTTATTTCATATAATGTTTTTTTTTAGATTACAACAATAGGGGGTGGAGGACTCGATGTCATGATCTTTGATCAATAAACATACACTAGTGCCGCTGAGCAACTGCTCATGTTGGCTATTTCTTATAATGTTACTTGAAAGACATAAGAATTTTATAATACTTATAAACCTAATAGGTTAATAGGTTAATAAATCACAAATCAACGAACGACCCTCGAGCCTCTAATCGATCCCGAACAGCCTGAACATCAAACAAAGCACCCAAATCAAATACATAAAACAGCCCAAATAAATCAATAACCAGCAGCCAACAAATCCGGGCCCAACGAAGAAAAGACTCGGGAAATACCATCCGAGAAGCCAAAAGGCTCGGACCAACCAAAGACACACAGGCAACAGTAAAGGCTGGGCGCAGGTGGTCAATGGCCGGGCGCAGGCGTCGGGCGCAGACGCAGCACGGGGCGCTGGCTGACGCGAGCTGCGCGGGGGCACAGGGGGCGAGGAAGGGTGTGTGTGGCGCGGCTCAAGATAGGGGGCCAGCGAGGCGACGAAGAAGCTACTGGCGCTCGGGCGCGAGCGACACGAGCTACAGGACACCCGGGTTGGCACGGCACGGCACGACACGGGGCTGGGCGACGCGGACCAGGGCGAGCTGGCTCGGGGATGGCCTGGGCGAGGCGGATCTGGGCGACGCGGGACCTGGGCGACGATGGCTTGGGCGAGCAGGGGCTGGGCTCGGCGCGACCTGGCGAGCCTGGCGGCTGGGTTGGGCGACAGGGCGAGCTCGGCGCCTGGGGCCTCGGGGCCGAGGCTAGGGTGGGCGAGCTGGGCTGGCTCGGGCAGGGAGGTGAGGGGCCAAGGGGGGGCTCGGGTTGGAGGAGAGAGAAAGGGAAAAATGGGAGAAAAAATGGGAAAAATGGGGATTTTATCCTCATTTTCAAACTTATCCATTTAAATCCAATTTTCCAAAAATCCTTAAAATCCTTAAATCCCATTTCCCGGCTTCCTCCTTCGAGACCCGACTGAAGCAACCTTTTCCAATCAATAAATCTCACTTAAATCAACCTCCCAAATCAACACTGAGGGCCCGGCTCGAATCCTGAAGGAAACACCCAAACAACCATCACTTTGCCCAAAACCCAAATCACAACCGAACTCCCAAACGAACAGTCCACAACAAACAAGCCTCAACAAAGGCAGGAGCTGCCTCGAAGCCCTGAAAATCCACAAATCCAGCCAGGAGCCCGTAATGACCCGATTTTCTATCCCGCCGAGGTGCCTTGGGTCAAGTTTCGGTTGTTGGTTGGGTCGTTAGAGCAGTTTTGCCCCTTTGGGGTAATTTGGTCTTTTGGCTCTTCGGGCAGGAATTGTGGTTTTCAGGGCTTCGAGGTAGTTCCTGCCTTCGTCGAGGCTTGTTTGGGTTGGACTGCGAGTCTCGAGATGTTTGGGCTAGTCGTTTGGAAGTTCGGTTGTGATTTGGGATTTTTGCAAAGTGATGGTTGGTTGTGTGCTTCCTTTGGGATTCGAGCCCGGGCCCTTAGTGTTGCTTTGGGAGTTGGGTTTAAGTGAGTTTTATTTATTGGAAAAGGTTGCTTCAGACGGGTCTTGAAGGAGGAAGCCAGGAAATGGGATTTTAAGGATTTTAAGGATTTTTAGACAATTGGAAAAAATGGATAAGGATGAATTAAATGGATAAAATCCCAAATTTTCCTTTTTATTTTCCCATATTCCTTTTTCTTTTATTTTTCCAAAATCCCATTTTTCTCTCTCTCTCTCTCTCTCCCGAGCACCCAGCCCTTGCCCGAAAGCGGCCTAGCTCGCCCAGCGCGCCGAAAGCCTCGCCGCCAGCCGAGCCCCGCTCGCTGGTCGCGCGCGCAGCCCAGATCCGCCCGGAGTCGCTTCGATCGCCATTTCATTGGCCGTGACCCGTTGAGGCCGTCGCGCGCACAGATCTGCCGTTCGCTTGTTCGCGCCGCGCGGCGCTGCGCCCTTGCCGTGCTGTCGTCGCGTCGCCCGGCTCGTGTCGCCGAGCGCGCCCGAAGTCGCGTCCTCAGAGCGCGCGTCGTCGCCGCGCGCGCGCGCCGCCGCCGCCTTGCTCGCCGCGACGTTTCGCGCGCCGCGCTTCGCCCGTGCGTGCCGTGCCAGCGCCGTGTCGCGCGCCAAGCCAGCCGAGCCAGCGCCGCGGTGCGTGTGCGGCGTCAAAGAAATGCCTAGCTCGGCAAATGGCTGCCCGCCCGTCCGAGTGTCACCGTGCCTCGTGAGTTGCTCCCAGCCGAGCCCCGTTTGTTTTATTATATTTGGGCCTTTTGATTGTAATTATTGTTGTTTTTGTTAGGTTCTCGCTAGCTAGCTCGGGTTCGATCGCACTTAGGTTTCTAGTGTTTAGAGGTCTTAGGCGGTAAGGATTTCTTTACAGGAGTTGTGTGGACCTGCGATATTATATGTGATTGCCGATTGATTGCTTGTTTGTGTTTATTGACATATTTAGTAATAGGTGCTCGTTACGAATTCCTGTTAGCATGATTCTCCTGATTTATTCTCATGTTAATCCATGATAGGTTGTTCCTTTCTGGCAAGCTCGTATCTGTTCCTTGCTTCGTAGTATCATGCTAGGCTCGTTGTATTCTTATTGAGCACGTATTGGATTTTATGGATTTGTTTGTCGATTGCTAGGGCAAAGTTAGAGTTGCGGGGTAGATAGCATCATCCGGGCCCGATGCATAAAGTACCTTGCATCCATGGCGGGGACGTCGAGCAAGTCATTCCGTCCCTGGACCCCGTGAGGGATTAGCTAACCCAAGCGGTAGGCCCTGCAATCTTGGGTGAGGGTGGCAGTTGTTAATGCCCCAACGGTCGGGATGATGACTTGGCATTGCCTCGTCCTCGGCAGCCGGCATGTCCTCAGCATGTTTGGCAGTAGCCCCTGATTGCCACCTGTTAAGGCAAGGACGGCTTCCTGGTGTAAGCCTACCACGACCGTTCCTTGGCCCCAGGTGCGGTGGTTCAGGCTGACATAGTTTACGTGTCCAGGTCTCACACCCTATGTCAGTGACACCGATCCAAAGATTTAGTTAGGTGTGGTGACTGGACATGGGCAGCTTGCCTTCGACTCCGCAAACCCCATGGTTCGCAGAGCACGCGGTGCATGCTTACGCTCATTACAGCGCCGACCGAGAGCTCCTCGGGATTGTGAGCCAGTGTGTACTTTCATCGATCGATGAGAGACAGCCGAGGCCGGGACTTGTTTCTCGTATAGGGCGACTTGTGTATTGTGTGGATGTGGTGATTGATTTCCGGACTAAGACCCTGAGTTGGCATCCGAGGCCCAAGTGTGGGCTAAGCTATGTGCTCTATTATGTGTTTATATTCATAGCTTGCATACGCTCATCGAGATGACCATGTATATCGTATTGTACCCGGCTTGGGGATTCTTACTTGAGTAATTCGTTACTCACCCTTACTTATCTTTCAGAAACCATGGCGCGAGGCGGGATGGTGGAGGAGTCGTGATCATGGAAAACCCGTTGTTCAATTCTGAGTCTTATGTTTATGTTTATGATTTAAATGTCCTCTGAATGCATGTAGTTGGGCACGGAGCCCTAGGGTGTTTTCTGAATGTATTTCCGGATTCTAGCATTGTTGTAAAGCTTGTATGTTTTAAATAAATCTCTGATCAGAGTAATGTTTTGGAAATGTATTTGTCTTGGAACAGGTGCTTGGAAACAGGGACAGGTTTCAGGAAATTATCTTGATTTTAAATGGATGTTTTATGTTTTAGTTTTTACTTAGAATCCAAACACCATCTTGCAAATTTTCTGTAGATTTGTATGCATGCATTGAGGTAATGGCCTATTTAGAACCCCATTCGGGTCGGGTCGTTACAGAGCCAAAAGACCAAAATACCCCTAAGGGTCAAAACATCTCTAACGGCCCAACCGAACCACTTAATCTGAACCGGAAGCTCATCGAGAA
Organism: Sicyos edulis; assembly: GCA_036507275.1. Classification (NCBI taxonomy): domain Eukaryota; kingdom Viridiplantae; phylum Streptophyta; class Magnoliopsida; order Cucurbitales; family Cucurbitaceae; genus Sicyos; species Sicyos edulis. The sequence goes on from CM071854.1 coordinate 14,153,610, forward strand.
CCGGGATAGAAACCTGGGCCGTTACACGCGTAGTTTGCCCTTTGGCCCCCGCATTTACGCCGGTTGCAGCAGCATGCGGTGTGCGCGCACACGCGTTAGTCACCGGTTCGGAGAGCTCCCCCGGGCTAATGTTCGTGAGTACACCATTCCTTCCGTTAGAGCCAGACTTCGGGTACTCTCCCGTAAGTCCGATTTTACAAATGAGGCAAGAGGCCCTTGAGGACATTCTTGGGATCGATTGCATTCCCGAGTGAAAGATACCTCGGTGATGTCCCGGTGATTGGTCGCTGTATCCAATCCTTAGGTAGGAAGTAGGAGACTTCCGATGACTCCAGATCTTGTTTTATGAGCTCATTGAGCTATGATCTGTGTTGATAGCTGTTTGCTTGCATGTTGAGGTGCTAGATGACTGATGTATCGTATTGTACCCCGGTTGGGGATTCTTACTGAGTATGTTTATACTCACCCTTATTTATCTTTCAAGTAACTTGGGACAACACCGGGATGGCTAGCGGAGGAGCCGATTGATCATGGGAGCCGCGGCACTGTCATTTATTATTGCATTGTTTATTCAAAGATGTAGATGGACAGGAGTCCTAGGGGAACATTGTTTAAAAAGTTGTTTAAATTGTATTGTATGTTTTATAAATACTGGCCAGGTTGTTTTACTTCGTTGGATTGTTTAAATGAAAATTGTTGGTTATGTTTTAAGGGTTCCCCCTTCTCATATGTTTTGAAAGGTTTTTAAATATGAGCACTAAACCGCTTGATATCATATTTAACTTGCATGCTGAGTGAGAACCCCGGTTTAGGGCCATGTTTTGGGTCGGGTTCGTCACAGCTCTTTGGGATCTTGAGTTCAGTGCACCTTTCTTATCGACAGTAGTAGGAAAGCTGAGGCCGAGACTAGTTTCTCGTAGAGTATCGAGATTCGTTGTAGTTTTCCGGAGTAAGACCGCAAGATGGCATCCATGGTATTTATGTATGGATTAAAGTGATGTGCTCTCTTATGTGTTGTATTCATAGCTTGCATACTTTCTACTAGATGACCAGTTGTATCGTATTATACCCCGGTTGGGGATTCTTACTGAGTAATTCGTTACTCACCCTTATTTTGTGGTTTTCCACAGGTAATTATGGCGCGAGACAGGATGGCTGAAGGAGAAGCTGCTGATCATGGAAACCTGCTGTCTTCTTAACTCTGGGTTTATGTTATGTTTATGTTTTGTCCTCTGAATGCATGTAGTTGGGCACGGAGCCCTTAGGATGTTTTTTTATTGTTTCTGGATTCTGGCATGGTTTGTAAACCGTTTGGAACTGTATGTTTTTTAAATAAATCTCTTATCAGAGTATGTTTTAAATTGTACTCAGCTTGGAACAGGTGCTTGGAAACAGAGACAGGTTTCAGGACGTTTTATGCTTGTTTGTTAAAATGAATGTTTACAAGTTTCATTTTCATTTAGAATCTGGATAACAATTCTGCATATTAAATTTAAATTTTAAAAGCATGCATTGCGGTAAAGGCCTAGGTTAGGACCTCTTTCTGGTCGGGTCTTTACAACTACCTAAACCAATGAGAACAAGAGCTCTTAGTCAACAAGGTGAGCTCTCGGCAAAGCACAAGGGACTGCTTGGTGCTCTCAGCTAGGGCAACAAGATAGAGCTCTTGGCTAGGGTTGATGGTTGTTAGGTGATGTGCAGCACGAACAAGGCTCCTCGGCTAGCTAGTGCTCTCGGCAAGGTGCTAGCTGCTAGGTGCTTAAGGCTTCTCGACTAGGGGCTACTTGATGGACATCTCAACAATCACAAGGAGAGAAGGGATCGGCAAGGTGTGGAGGAGCAATTTCTCGACTACAAGGTGAAGAGATGGTCTCAAAAAACACAAGGAGAAGAGAGGGGAGGTGGTCTCGACTAGGGCTAGGATTTGCGATGGAGAGGGTGATGGTGGTGCGGAGCTCTCGGCTGCAAGATGAATGGTGTATTCGGCAAGGCAAGGGAGGATGAAATTGTCAAGGAGAAAGAGTAGGGAGAAATCGCAAGGTGGCAGGGAGAATTCGCAAAACGCAGAAGACAGGAGAGATCGCAAAAAAGAAGCTTATTTTGTTTAAATGGACGCAAACGTACGAATCCTTCCTCCTAATATCAAAAAAATTCTTGTAACGCCACGTGTCCATGGCCACCCGACAACGAATCCCAGCAACAACACCTTTTTCCTCATTTTTCTTCTTTGTAAGAGCAAGCTTCCAAAAGCCTTACTGATCGTCTTTTCGAGTCCCAACAAACACACTTTTGTTTTCCTTTTAATTAAAAGCCAAACTCTCAAATCCACCACCTTTCGAGTCCCAGCAAACGCACAATTAGAACTTAATTTTCTCTTTTAACCGAACGACCTCCAAACTTCACAACAAGCACCACTAGCCCTAGAAACCTGCAACCGAAAAACAACTAAACTCAACGAATGATAGAAATAGCCCTGAAACCCTAGTTAAATACAAAACCAGCCCTGAAGAAAAAATGACCAAAATGCCCCTAAAGGCTCAACTGCCCTAACGACCCAACCGAACAACCGAATAAATAACCAAAGATACCTGGGGAACCAGAATGGAAATCTAGACCGTTACAAAAATATAGCATTAAAGTTTACTCAACACGTTAATGGAGGTTTTCGGATTAAGGGTAGAGTGAGAATATTTTTCTAATGTGGGAAGCACAATTAAAAACTATTTTTGTGAGAGAATTTATAATAATGCTTTACTATTCTTTTTATTCCCTTTTTTCCTTTATTTATTTATTTTATTTGTTTTTTGTTTATTTTATTTGTTCTTTTTTTATTTCTTTATTTTTTTAAAAAAAAGTTAACAAGTTAGTTTTATTTATTAATTATATATGAAACTACAATAATATATTACACATAATTTTCTTTTTAAAAAAACTTATTTAAAAAAGAGGGGTTGGAATTATGGGTTGAAATGAGAGGTTTAAATGAAGGGTTGAAAAGAGAGGTTAGAATGAGAGGTTGAGATGAGGGATTGTTCTCCTTTCCCTCCTTCTCTTTTACCCCTTACTCATGTAGCCCCTAAAACTCTCATCAATTTTTTTTTTTCTTTGATTCAAATTCTAGTAATTGATGAAATGACTTCAATGCTTCAAAAAAAAAAAAAATAATAATAACTTTAACAAAATGCATGAAGAGGAAGATATTTCCATTTAGTTTGTTTAGTTTTTTTTTATATATAAAAATAATAATTTTTTGTGGCATTTTGAGGTGTTTGTTTGGCAATTTTAAAGAGAATTTAACTAGAACATCCAATTGAGTTATTGTAACTATTCAAAACTATTCATTATTAACTATTTAAAATAAAATTTTTATTTCTCATCATTCATTTCTAACTACTCAAAATAACTCATCAATTCTATCCACTCATTTCTAATTATTCATTTATAACTACTCAAAACAAGCTCATTTTTAACCACTCATCACTAATCATTCATTTTTAACTACTTAACATTGTTAGGTATTTGGAAAAATATTAGAAAGAAGATTTTCCGCGTTGAAAAGATTCAAGGAATCATAAAAGGTTCAAGGAATCGGAAAAGTTATGGGAATCGGAAAGCTAAAGGAATCATTTGTTAGGCATTAGGCAAAATATTATGAAGAAGATTTTCTACATCAGAAAGATTCAAGGAATCATAAAAAGTTCAAGGAATCAGAAAGTCCAAGCACTATAAATAAAGCAACTGACTTTGATTTCAAAGCATCCCAATCAGAAGCGCTTTAAGCTTATGGTGTATTGACTCTACTTAAATTCCTATTGTATTCTGTTATAGAGAGAGAGAGACAAAGTGTGAGTAATATAAATTTTGAAGAGAGTGTTTATGTGAGTGGGATTTGGGAGAGAATTATGTGTGATTGTAATATTTTATCATATAATGAAAGTTCTTTCTATCCGTGGTTTTTTTTCCAATTGGAAGTTTTTCTACGTAAATTCTTGTGTTATCTTTTATTATTTTTCCTTTTAATTTCTCAGTTATTTATGCTTATTCCTATAGTAATTAGGAAAGATTTTTCCCAAGAAAATGTACATAGAAACGAGCTATTACAAAAAGCTCAAATTTCTAATTACTTAAAAGTAATTCTTAAAACTAAATCATCATCGAAACACTTAACAATTAAATAGATTTTTAACCAATCACTAAAAAAAACTTGCATCCAGCCCAAGGGTAATGTTGAAGCCAAGCCAAAACAAGTGTTCTACGAAGATGATGGATCTCCTCAAATCGAAAGCTAGAATGCAAGAGAGAAAAAGAAGAAGAAGATGAATAGCAAAAGAAAAATGGCGAAGAACTGGAGCAACACCCTTTTTATTAATTTGGGTAAAAAAAAGGCTCTTTTATACATCTAATAGGCATATACAAAATGAAATCAATAAAATGAGGTGGTGAGCTTTGGACCACTGATTACGACTTATAATCCAACGAATGAGAATGCACAATAAACCCACACCACCTATTTGCCCAATGATGAGGTGGAGAAGCAAGTCAAACAACAAAATCCTCCGTTGACCTGAGAACTCTTTATCTTCTCCACAGTAGTGTATCCAGCTCCCATCTTCAAAAGGCCACAGAGATATGAAAATCTCTCGTTCATCGTCGCCTTAGTAAACAAGTCCGCCGGATTGTGTTCTGTGCCAACTTTCCACAGTGATATGGTTCCATCTTGTACAACATCTCGTATGTAATGTGAACAATATTTTTCGAAATATTTCACTATCACACTGCATTTCTCTATGCTACTTTCTTCTCCTAGCATCTCTGTTACAAGTCCCTTCAGCCAAATTAACTCCTTAATGGCTTCCGCTAGCTGTAGTAACATCCATCTGTTGTAATTAAGGACAACAGTGCAGGAATTGAGGTGTGTTTTACAACTGGTGAAAATACCTCATTAAAATCAGTGCCTTCCTCTTGTATATACCCTTTTTCTACAAGTCTAGCCTTCAATCTAAGCTTATCTGATGCTTTTACTCCCAGTTTCAGTTTGTAAATCCATTTACAAGAAACTACTTTCTTATTTTTAGGAGTTGGGACAAGTATCCATGTTTGATTCTTCATGAGGGATTCATATTCAATATGCATTACCTTCTTCCAATCTTCTGCCTTAGGAGATAGAAGTGCTTCTTTATAGGAGGCAGGTTCACTAAAAGAAATTTCTTCAAAACAGTTCAATGCATAAGTTGCAATTTTAGCTTCACCATACCTGTTAAGAGGTCTAATTGTCCTTCTTTCTCTATCACTGGCAAGTTGGTATGAACCTAAACCATCACTTGTATCACTGGGGATTTGAATTGGCTCAAGTTTAGGTGAAGTATCAACAGGTTCTATTTCTTGACCATCATTTCCTTTATTCTTTGAGGTCACTACTTCATCCAATTCAATTTCAAAAGCACTCTACATCAGCGAGTGACTTATATTCTGCGAATCCTTCCATGGCATCACTTCCTCATTGAAAATGACATCTCTACTGATAAAACACTTGTTTTTACTAGGTTCGATAGACCAAATTTTGTAACATTTTATCCCAAACTGGATAGCCGATAAACACACACTTCTTTGCACTTGCCTCTAATTTTCCTTGCTTCAAATGTGCATATGTTGCACATCCAAACACTCTCAAGTGATTCAGCTTTGGTGCAGATCCATTCCAAATCTCTTAAGGAGTTTTAGAATCTAGAGCAGTTGATGGACATCGATTAATTATATAGGCTACAGTTAGAACTGCCTCTCCCCAAAAAGACTTAGGCATCTAAGCATTTGATAACATACATCGAACTTTTTCAAGAATTGTGCGATTGTATCGTTCTACAAGGCCATTCTGTTGAGGCGTTCCTAGAACCATAAAATGCCTTACTATGCCACTTTCATTGCAGAGACTTCCAAACCTCAAATTCAAATATTAAGGTCCATTATCAGTTCGCAAAATTTTGACTCTTTTACCTGTTTGGTTCTCTACAAGTCTTTCCCAAATTTGGAACTTTTCAAAATTTTCGTCCTTTGATTTCAGCATATAAACCCAAAGTTTTCTAGAGTAGTCATCAACTATTGAGAGATAATAACGAGCTCCTCCATGAGTTGCAACTTTTGCAGAACCCCATAAATCTGAATGAACAAGCTGCAATACCTCAGAAGTTTTCGAAGAAGATCTAGAGAAACTTTTCCTCGTTGACTTCTCGATTATGTAATGTTTGCAGAAATAGACTTTATTACATTTTTTTTTCTCTATTCATCCTTGCTTCTGCAAAGCATGGAGTCCCTTGACATTGCCAGTAGAATGTGTAGAATTAGATTGACTTGTCTTACCAGATTTCGAGCCTTGCTTTGTGTTCTTGAAATTGTTATATTTTGAATTCTTGTTCTTGATGAACAAAGCTTCTGATTCAATATTTTCAACCTTCATTTCGAGTTCCTTTGATCTTACGCCGCTGGTAATCAAGTCTGTTCCATACTTCATCGCAGATTTCACTTCTTTGTATATTTTTCTGGTAAAGAATTTAACAAAATTACTGCCTGATTCTCCGGATCAATCTTCTCACCTGAATTAACCAAATGAGTGTAAATTATATTGAATTCATCAAGATTTTCTTCGAATGTCTTTGAGATAAATCTGATTACCTTTCCATGAGTAAGAGATTTCGCAACATACATCTATCTCATGGAGCTTCTTCCCAAGCTCTGCAACACCTTGCACTTCACCGATTCTTCTTAAGACGTTGTCTCCAAGGTAAAGAATAATGGTGCTTTGCTTGCTCTTTCATAGCCACAGATTTATCATCTTTGACACTCAGAATCTTCGCGACCTTCTGATGAACCAGAAGAGCCTTTATCTTCCTTTTCCATAACCCAAAGTCACTTTTTTCCATCATGAACGCTATCTTCGAAGCTATGATACCAACTGTGAAGATGATGGATCACCTCAAATCGAAAGCTACAATCGAAAACCTAACGTTAACAATTTGCAAGAGAAAAAAAGAAGAATAGAAAAAGAAATGAGGGGGTGAGCTTTGGACCATTGATTACAGCTTGAAATCCAACGGATGAGAATGCACAATAAACCCACACCACCTATTTGTTCATTTTCCATTTTCTTTCTCTCTCTTCCTTCCTCACTGTGGTTCACGAAAACTACTCTACTTTTTTATCTTCTTCTTCTTCCAAAATCTTCAACCTACAGGACCTTTTTGTACGGTCCCACGGCCACTGGTATGGTTCCTTTGCTTTGCTTTGGTTTTTTTTGGTTTAAGAGGAATTCAAGATTTATGAAGACCGGATTGGATTGTTTCCAAAAACAAATTGGTGTTTTCTCAGCCTTAAAAGATTTAATTTTGGTTTTATATGATTTCCGGTTTTGATTTTGGGCTATTAAACATGTTTGGGCGACTGTTTTGTTGAATTCGAGGCTACCCATAAATGGTTCAACGCTTGTGTTATAGAATCTAATATTCCATCAAGTTGTCTAATTATTCAAATGTTTTACCATATACTTAAAAAAAATCCAATTATCTAAACAGAAAATGCCTGCCTTCCTGCACAGGAATTGCTGGGTATGAAGCAGGTGTTAAGCGGCTCGACTTTGGTGGAGTAATAAACAAGGACAATGATGGCTGCATTTATTCAACCAAAGTTTTGTGTAACAACTCTTTCAACGTTGGATCGAGTTTTCGTAAGTGTAAATGGGAGTAAGTAACACTCTAGTGTAGACATAAGTTTGCTTCTATATATATATATATATATATATATATATATATTTCATGAGTATCTTGGTCAGCTTACACGCACTTCAACTATTCCTACAGGACCTCCTCAAGTGGTGGCACAGTGGTCAAAAGGCTTGGGTTTTGAAGGTGTGCTCCCCTTTAGGTCCCCAGTTCGAGACTCACTTGTGACATTAATTTGTAAACACTTCCCGTGCCTCAATTCTTTCAATGCCTCCCAGTACCTGACCTAAGAATGGGTGTGGTTATTCCGGGTATAATGGAACGAAACTCCGATTTTTTGGTTTAAAAAGAAAACTAAGCATGACCATACAACATTGGATGTCAAAAAAACTTTTAAAAAATTATTTCTTAGGTAGATGACCATCATGGATTCCCAAAGCCCTCTTTGACTATTGTGTCAACCTAGTTATAAGTTGGCTTTGTGAGTTGAATCTCTGCAGCTTTATCGTATATAGATTGCTTTTATAACTTCTCTCATACATGTATGAAGATTCTTTTGATGCCTGTAATATTCAAATTGTATTTCTGAATGATGTCCTAAACACAAGTATCTTATTCTGAATCTGAATTTAAAGCCCAGACGTAAGCTTCATTCATGTACTCTTCCTTTCTTGATTGTTTTATGCAACATAACAGATAAAGTGCGATCCAAGTTTCAAGTTGTGCATCCATCGCAAGAAGTTTGTAGGCGTTATTTATTAAGTCATGGCATGTCATTGGTTGCATTTCTCACATTTAACAATGGATCGACACCATTGTTAGCCGAAGAAACGTCGAATGACAAGGAGGAAGAAGGCGATGGAGTTATCGGGACAGTCAAATCATTATTTGATCCAAATGAGAAAACTAAATCTGGGAAAGTATTGCCAAAGGCTTACCTAAAGTCGGCAAGGGTGGTGGTGAAGACACTGCGAGAGTCATTACAGGAAGATCCCGGGGATGGTGCTAAATTTAGACGAACTGCAGATTCTGCAAAGGAGTCCATTCGAGACTACTTAAGCAATTGGTTGGGGCAACAAACAGTTGCTCAAGAGGTATACTAGTGAAAAACTAATAGTGTAGTTTAGGGGTGTACAAAAGAAACGACGACTAGAGCAACCCGGACTACCCAACTCAAACCTCAAGGGTTGGGTTGGGTTATGATTTTCTAATTTTTGTTGGGTTGTGTTGGTTCTAGGGTTGACCAATTTTTGGCTCGTTCAACCTAACCTAATCCAAACTAAGGAATAATATATATATGTGTGTATGTGTGAGAAGAGAAATTAATTAATAAGATAGCATTGATGAAATACATAATCTAGGTTCAAGTATAATATCACCTATATTTTATTCATTTGATTATATATTTATAGGTGTGAATAGAATTGTTTTATAGAGGAAAGAAGAGATTAACATAACCCGAGAACCCAATCTGAAAATAGGGTCGGGTTGGGTTGGGTTGCTCTAATACATAGGGGTGGATAGGTCGGAGAATTGACCAACCCGAACTTTAGATTGATCCTAAAATTTCCCTAACTCAACCCAACCGAACCTGAACTATGTATACCCCTAGTATAGTTAATGATGATTAAATTATTATGAATTTATAGTAACATTCTGCAGTTACATGCAGGAATCTTACGTTATTTTAGAGAAAGCAATAAGGTCATTGGCTGGATTTTATGCAAAGGCTGGGCCATCTGCGCCACTGCCAGAAGATGTTAAATCTGATATACTGAATGATTTGGATAAAGCTGAAGAATTCTTGTAATTGATGAGCATTTGAGCTGTAGGTGAATATTCTTGTAATTGTGAGGTCTGCAGCCACTTTTGCTTCTTTGTTTCATCTTGTTTAGAATCAATGCTTTCTGCAAGCAAAGTAGAAAAGAATCAAAATTTGTAGTATCTGTGATGAGTTCTTGTACTCCTCTTCACTTGAGACCAGACCAGAAGCCTTCTGCAATTATCTTTCTGCTTAAAAATCCATCTTCAAACAGGACTGAAGGAAGTGCGTTGACCGCTCGCTCGTATACGAAGACAAGTATATCTTATCCTACCAAGGAATGAGTCTATGTTGGGATGATGAATATGGCAACAACAAATCAAGTATGTGTTAGAACACCATTTGAACTGTAGACCAAAGAGCACAAAGTGTCATGGCAGGTAAGAGTTGCATGATTCTTCAAATACAAGAAAGAGGCCTGGTTTGGAAAGTAAAAAAAACTGATTTACTGACACTTCAAATCTCATAAGCCTATCAATAGCTAAGATCTCATTTGATAACCATTTGGTTTTGTGTTTTTAGTTTATGAAATTTAAGTTTATTTTTACTAAAATTTCTTTTCATACAATGTATTCATATTTTTTTAAGAAAGTAGGTGAATACTAACTAAATTTCAAAAACAAAAATAAGATTTTGTAAGCTCCTATTTTTTGTTTCCAAATTTTGGTTTCGTTTTTTAAAATATAAGTAAGATGTAGATATTCAAATAAAGAAAAAAGTAAAAAACGAAAAATAAAATGGTTATCAAACGGGGCCTTAAATGCACGATCTCCGCAACTTTTTGTTTTTTTTAATAAAAACTTCTTATCATTGTCATTTCCCTATTCCAAAAAATACTCAATATCTCTATTCGGAATACAATAGTATGCAGTGAATAAAAACTTAGCTAACAGATCAGCTGCCCGATTACAATCCCTGCCACCAAAAGAAAAGGTTATAGAGACCTAAACGACGGAACCAAATCACTAATAACACAAACATTGATGCCCCGCCTATCTATTTAGTTTATATTCCAAAACTCCATGGGATTTAAGGTAACTAAAGATTAGTTCCAAGCTGGAGACAATTACAATTTGCATTCATACAAGAAGAATATCACATAGGGGTTAGACGTATGTAAATGCCAAGTTTCCAAGCTGCTAAATTCCTTTCCTATCCCTAACTGCATTCAACAAAGCCTACAAAATCGATGATGAAACCGAAAATCGAGTTTTTTCATGAAAAAATTCGAAACCGAACCAGTTCTGCCGTTCATCAAACATTTTTAAACTCTAATTGATATGCATCAAAAAAGAAAAATTCAAATCCAATCAAGGCATACAGCAACAACAATCAGAACTTTTTATTTGTCGAAAAATTCAATACACCAACTTCACTATTTAGTGTTATATTATTCTGACATTCACATTCATCCTAGTGTTCCAATTAGAGTTTATTTTATACTTTTAGCTTTATTCCATTTTGTTCATTTGATTTGTGCAATATTAATTTCGATTCACGTACGTTTTAAATAGGAGAATAGTAGATAGACCATTTTAGAAAATAATTAAAATATTAGGCAAAAATATAAAAATTTACAATTCTAATTTTTACATTTAATTTTCAGATTTTACATTTTTCATTAATACCATTTTATTCCTTATAATTTCTTTATTATTATTCTTTTTTCCTTAATTGATTTTCAACTAATCAATATATTTTTTCCTAAATATAAATGCCAAAAATAGAAAAGCCTTCTACCTCCTATTTCTTTCCTAACTTTCTTCATGTCCTACCTTTCTTATTTTCCTTGAGACGTTATTAGTTCGAGAGAAATTGGAGTGAATAGTCTAATTTCACAAAATAATTACAGATCTATGTAAATTTTGAAAATATTTGTATCCATGGTCAAATGTACGGTATAAATAATATTTATTATACGATATAATTTAGGTTATTAATACAGTATTTTTTATTATTAATACAATATTATATATTATTAGTACAGTATTGTGTATTAATACAATATTATGTATCAATTATATCATATAATTTGTGTCGGTATGACTATGATTGCTTTTTTTTTGCCTAGTATTGTAAATATTTTTTCAATTTGGCATACTCCTAAAAATACCCTTTAGTTTCGGCGAAAATAATATGGTTTTATTATAATATTTTGTATTTTCTCTTAAGTTTCCGACATGTCTTTGAATTTTTCGAAGTGCAACAACATCATTGTGATTGGTGGTGATGCTTTCACAAAACCCCAATTTGCACAAATGTAAAATATGAAAATTATTCACCTTTATTATGATACCATATGATAATGCTCTTATATAAGACTGTATTACTGTTATTATTATATATACCGTTTTTACGAAGTATTTATAAGACTATATTGAAACAATAATGATCGCATCAAAACTCATTAGTTCAAGAATTGTAATAAATGTCTTGAATACGTTTCATCTATTTAATAAACACAAGTATTATAAAATAATACACTTTTATGGAACTGCGATTTTTTCATATAAATACAATATTAACAATACATATGGTATTAACAAATAACACAGTATCAAATCTATAACCACTCTATACTCTTTTGTCCAATACTTGTAAACTCTCACATCTTTTAGTAACTATTGTAGTGGTAGCCCGTTCACTTGTCAAGTCTTCAATTTCTTCTCTTTCTTCTTTTCCTTGAGATATATTACTTGTCATATTTACCAATCTTTTAGAAAAATGAATTCCAAACAGTAAGGAGAAGACGATTTTGTGAAGAAATTTTGAGAGAAAAATGGTAGCCAAAAGCTTGGAGAAGAAAGAATGATGATTGGAAAAGAAAAAGTGATGAAATGAGGTTGGAGACAAAAATAATGAGTCACAGATTTAAGGAAAGAAGTTGGAAAGTTTTTACAAATTATCTTTTTTGTTAATAATAAATATGGAACTGCAATAAATAGTATTTAATAAGGAAGGATGTACTTGTCTAATAAAATTAATAAATTAATGAACTAATTTTCAAATGAAAATTAGATTTACTAATATTTTGTTTGGATCCTAAATATATAATTATTTTTTTAACTAAAGAAAACATCTTTTAAATATTTACTATAATTGTCCATATAAAAGCCTATGAAGTTATAAGTTTAAATCTCTCTTCCCTCCCTATTATTCTATCAAAAAAATAATAATTATAATAACTGTCCCTGTAAAATTCGGACATAAATTTTACAGAACAAAAATTATTTTATCACAATATAAGATAGTATTTATTTTTTATTGAGTAATATATATTTTTTTTAGAGATTTTGTATTAACAAAAAATCGCAAAATATTTTCATCTATAGCACAAAATCAAAACTAATTCATTTGTAGCAGAAAAAATACATGAGTTTTATCAGTGATAGAATTCAATTAATGGAAGACTCATTTTATCACTAGTTGAGTTCTATCCCTGATAGGAAATTATGTTCTATCACAATAGGAATTTATGTTCTATCATTCGTTCAGTTCTATCAGTAATAGAAAATTATGTGTTATAAATGAATTATTTTTTAAAATTATGCTATAAATATAATGTGCCGTTACAATAAATTCCCTTTTTTTTATTGAGTATAGTATCGATAATTGTATATGTTAAAAAAAAAAGTCCAAAATAACTTTCTTGGATGTTTGTTTTTTGAATTTAGGAAGATTTTAAAATGAGTATTTACAAAATATTTTAGAAAAACTACATTCGAATGAATTTTTGTAATTACTCAAAACAACTCTTCATTTTTGCTATTAAAAAAAATCATCATTTTTTATCATTTATTTTTAACCATTCAAAATAACTCATAATATCTAACTACTCATTTCTAATAATTCATTTCCAACTACTCAATTCTAATAATTCATTTTCATCTCCTCAAAATAACTTATTTTTAATTATTTAGTTCTAATAATTCTTTTTCAAATCCACATCTAAACAAGCTAACATAAAAACCAAATACAAATGAACAAATGAATTTTTAGATGCAACTCTTAATTTCTAACTATTCAAAATAACACCACAAACTAAAATCCTATTCAGCAAAAGCTTTAAATTACATGTGAAGGTTCTGAAAAAGAAATGTTGACATTAAACTTACCTATAAATAGTCATAATCAGACATTTTTCTATTACTATAGAATTCTCATGAACAGTTCCAGTATTTTTAACCAAAGCATACTTTCTCTTGGTTTCAAAACAAACAAAATTTTCGGCTAATAAATTATTATAGAAGCCTACATAATGAGCACAAAAGACAAAACTATAGACATTGAATTGTGATTCTAAGAGAAGCATATATGGAGGCTTGAGAAAAATTGTGGAGCAAAACCCAGCTTCAGGCAATAGTCAAACTAAATACATGTGCACCAGATAATTACAATTTCATCTTCATATAAAAAGTAAATACCAATACCAACAATTAGCAAACAATGGACTAACTCTTACTAAACCCTTTGCTTTCATGCATGTAAACCAACCCTAAACTCTCATGGTTGGCACAGAAGCAGCTTCCAAGAAAATCCTGAAATTAGATGATGCCCACCAAAAATTCAAACCAAAATGAGGAGACAAGCTTGAAGATTCCAGCAAAACAGCCTAAACCAAAGGGTGCTCTCATATCATTCTTGTGAGTAATAATATGAATGAATATAATCAATACATTCCTGTCAAAGAGACCAGAAACCTCGCCAACTTGAAAACGCCATGGAATTTTAAATTCTCCGGCTCTATTGCGGGTTTGGTCGCTGAAAAGACTGAGCAGCAGATAACAGATACTTACAAGAAGACTTTGCTCCAAGTGATTAGCTTCACCCTGGTAAAGATTGGAAATATGGTGGTTAGAAGGGATCTCTAACCTATCAACCAAAGAGCTTTCCAATTCATACTGTGAAGTCTGAGCTTCCAAGCCAGCCAGCATAATGAATGAGTTCATGTTTCAGAATAGCGATTTCAGTAGACATAGGCAGAGAATTGAACCATGCTATTTGCATCAAGGGCACAGCTCAGTGAACTCCAGGGCTAAAAAATCGTGTTAACTATCACCGAAGCTGGATTATGATCTAAATTCCCAAACTCTGAACAGCAAAAAGTTGATTAAATTCTGTCACATACCAATATCAATTATTACAACTCATCTCAATTTAAGCATTAGTCATTTGCAACAGAGCCTGCACAAACCAGCAAAGTTGTCGCATGAGAAATAATAACCCAGTTAATTGGAGATGAAATATCAACATGGAGTCTCAATGTATCAAACCGAATCCGATTCAGCTCTTTCTTCCTGCGAATAACCACCAACTTTTGCCCCACTGGGCTGTGGAGGATTTTCATTGCAACAAATTCCTTCAGCTCGAAATTCGACAGGGAGTTCATTAGAGCCACATAAACCAGCTGAAGAGACACCATTGGAAAAATTTTCAACTGAATGAGCATTAGCATGGGCATCATCCTCTTCAAAATCGTGACCATTAATCTTATTCTCAGACTTAACATCTTTAGAAGAATCCATTACAGGTATGTTGTTTTCAAACTCATCGGTGCCATGGTCTGAAGTAGATGGGAAAGATTTCTTCTCAGAATCAGATTCAGCGAACTTGTGCACAGAATGCGAGTTGGAACAGGTGATCACTTCATCTGAAACTGCAATCTTGGGTTCAAAAAAACTGTCTGGAGAGGTATCAGCTGCCATACATTGAGAAGTGGACTGCAAATGGTCTTCTGTCCCATGCTGAATTCCAGGCCTAATTTTGGTTGGAAGAGAGTCACACCTTGCGTCAGATGGAGATGAACATTTCTTGTCGGAGGAACGTTTAGCTAATTTATCACCCGAATCACAATCTGAATTTCTGGTTTCCATTGGAAAGCACGAAGTTTTATCTTCGCGAGGTGCGTCCAGAGAACTATTCACCACAGAAGTATCATTTGGAGAACCTGGCATGGATACAGGATTCGGGTTACTGACAGCTGCTTCATTTGTTGTCTCCTTGGAGTGACGCTGTTCAGTGTCATCACAACTTTGAGGTTCATGTCCAGATGAGGTCTCTGTATCCATCTTAGGACTACTAAGCTCTGTACTTCTACAATCAGTTTGCTTTGAACCTTTTAAACAAAAATATAGGCGAATAATTACAATGGAAGGGAAACCAATTTTACTTGAAAAGAAACAATGAGAACTATATAAAAATACCTGAGCCAGTAGTAGCATTTTCCTCAATAATTGTCCCTTCCATTAACAACTTCTGTAACATATCTGTTCCAGGGAACACCAGCATATTCATCAATCTCATTTCTTGCTTGAGTGATTGCTCCAAAGGGCTAAAGCCAAAAATCACATTCCATGTATGCATGAGCTCAGCGATTGCTGGAATGATCAGTTTCTCAACCTTAAGCATGCGGAGAGCCTAAAATAGAAGGCAAACACAATAAACGTTGCAGTCATTGAAGAAAATTAGTATTAAAAATGCAAACCCATAACAACCGACCAACGACAAATAGGAAGATTTTTTTTTTTTTTTTGGAATAACAAATAGGAAGAGATTAAGTAACATCTTTTGTGTAACTTACAGATTCAATTGCACAAAATAGCCGACGGCACATTCCTTGACGTCTGTATATGTGGCGGGTTCCAATGAATGGCATCTCAGCTAACTTAGTCCCATGAAACCTAACCATATAAGATATATATAGCACAGATCAGCAAAACTATACAACCCAAGCAAGCAACAAAACTGGAACATTCAACCAAAAGTTTTTTCATCAAACAGCCATTATACAGGTATTTTTTTTTTTCTCCAATGATTAGAAGATATCAAATCGTAGAAGATAAATAATTGATTATGTCAGAAAGAACTTTTTTCAAATGAAGTTAACCTTTACAAACCGAGCAAAATGCGATCTAAGACTCACTAACTGGACACAGAACTACACTCAACAAAACAATTCTTTACGTACAGACCCCCCCAAAAAAATGAACAAGGATTCTCCTATAATAATTCCCACCCAATAGGAACTTGACCATAAGTTCAGGGGCCAACAGATAAATCCTACCTGAGGATGAAGGCTCATTTTCTTCCATCAGAGCAAATAAATCCAAAAGGAAAATTCTGTTTTTAGCACATTTAAGCTCCAATATAACAGCATAAGTTTAAATCACATAAAAGCAACTAAGGATCCATGGATATAGATTTCTCAATTTTTTGCCCCATAATGACGTCTAACAGTAACAGTCATCACTTGGAAGCATGTGAGAAACTGCCTTTCTTTTGGGATTCAAGTATCCTAACAGGACAACCATTCAAGTATCCAAAATGCAACAATTTACTGAAATGCAAAAGTTAGGACCCTTTCTTGAGTGTTCTTTCATGTTAAGGTCTTGATCAGCACCACGCCACTAATATATTGGGAATCAATCTTTAACAAAATTATTTAGTATCACTAACCTAGCTTCTTTACTGGACTGCCACATCAATTCTAAATTCAACCCTTCCTAGAATCTTATCCAAAAATTCTAAATTCAACCCTTTTCCGCCAACAGGGCTGTGCCAAATTCAGACCCCTTCAGTTCTTTCAAATATCATTTGAATGGACAGAAAAACTATACCGACCAGATAAGATTGGAATTCATTTTTCATCTGATTTTGATTTCCACATATCAGCATCAGTCTCGACGCTCCAATTTGGAAAAATAAATTTTGGAAGCAAGATGGGGGACATCGATTTTTCCTCATTCACCCTTGCTTACTCAAAGTGTTCGGTGCTTGCAGGCATTTCCTTTGAGGTGGGGGTGGGGGGAAACCGTCGGCAAGGATAATTCGGAGCCAAACACTTGGTGGTCTCTTAGTTTATTGCTTCTTCTCTAATGAATTGTTCGCCGACTGTTTCTTTTCGGATACATCAATTTTCAGTCAGAAACTTGTGAAATTCTTGCTGTCTACCCAATGCAAGCGCTCTTAATGACTGGTTCATTAACAACGCTGTCTAGAAGCCACCATCTACTAATGAAGTTCCTTACTTGCAAAAGTAGACGCAATCCATTAAAAAGCCAGAACATATACTCCCCAAGATCATTGATCAATCACATATATATTTAGAAATACAGCACATATTTCTATCCAAAGCATAGTCTATTTGAATTTTTCCATCTGCCAATACCAAGTTAATATGTGCACACAAAATGATGAACTGTGAAGATGATACCTGATTGTAGCTGCAGAAATGATTTCATCACCCTTTTCCAAAATAGCAGTGTAGAAGCCACTATAATTCAGCCTATAAAAGTTTGATCTGGAAAGTTAAACATGAAACTCTGTCAAATAAATATCCAGATATCATGGTGAGAATTTTTTTTTTTTTTTTAAACAAGAGACAAGCTTTTCATTAAGAATATGAAAAGAGGAAAAAGGATACAAACAGCCAAAAAGGCAATAACAGAAGACAAAAAGAAACAACAAACATAAAAATCGAAAGGTAAACATAACATCAAAAACCAAACAAGAAAAGAAATACAATGATAATAGAGAAACAAGAAAAATAAAAGCTAAACAAGATCAGCCCAATTAGTATAGATTTCTTGAATGGAAGAACCAGTAAAAGCCTTTGAAGAGGATGATGCCCAAGTTGCAACATGCATCCAAATAGATTCTATTCGAGATTGCCATGGAAGATGCTCCTCTCGAAAAATACGTTGATTCCTTTCCCACCACAGCTCGTATAAAAGACAATTAACAGTAGTAATCCATAGAAAACAAGCCTTCTTTTTAAGCATAGGACCAGTGAGAAGATGATGCGCATTCTGCCTTATGTTAGAAGCAAAAACCCAAGATAGATTGAAAAAAACTAGAAGCCTATTCCAACATTCAGCTGAGTAATGGCATGAAAATAGAATATGAAAGCCATCCTCAGGAGCTTGGAAGCAAAAGTGACATACTGAAGGTTTTGCTAACTTTCTTCGCAAAACTTCTGCAGAGATTAACCTCTCATTCATAAGAATCCACAAAAGCAAATTTTTTTTTTTTTTGGACTTTTGATTTCCAATGAACCTTAAATAGACCTTTATCCATTTGAAAATTTGAACCCAAGAAATCAGTAGCAGATTTAACAGAGAAACGCCTAGAAGCTTTTAATGGCCAGGACAAAAAATCAGGTTCTACTCCAATCCTTTTGGATGAAAGCAAACTGAGTAAATCAGCAAATAAAGGCACTTCTTCATCCTTGAGAGATCTTCTAAAATTAAGAAGCCAAGAATAAGGTTCACAATCCCAAAAGGAGGAAATAACTTCATTTGGATTAGAAGAAAGAGAGTACAATCTAGGAAAGGCCAACTCATTTGACCGATCCAATGATCAGGCCAAAAAAAAAATCTTGTTTCTGTTTCCAATATCCAAACTAGGGACGGCCTGAAACTTACCTCTTACCCTCATTCCTTCACAATACTCATCCAAGGTCTTTTCAAACTTGCAATCGTGGATACTAGCAATAACTTAACTTCATAAAGAATGGGGCTCCTTATGAAATCTCCACCCACATTTAGCAAGCAAAGCAGAATTTTTGAAATGGAATTCCCTGATGCCCAAACCTGCCCATCCATGAGAAGAATCATTCGAGACTTGTACCTCAACGAGTGATCTGCAAGCAGGTACTGACAGTCAAGAATTATAGAAACGAAATGGAGGAGGACCCCATTTGAAAGAGCCAGCCTCCAACAATAACGGGAAGTGATCCGAAATTGTGCGTACTTGCCTAGAAGATCTGGTGTTATCAAAGATACTATCCCACTTTTCTGATATTAGAAACCTGTCGATGAGAGATCTTATTGCTTCATCTCCTGGTTTGGACCATGTAAACAAACCATTCGACGAAGGCAAATCCTTAAGTTTCAAATCAGTTATTAACAAGCTAAACTGCCTCATTCCTCTTGTAATCCTTCTGCAAGGCTGACGCTCTCTAATCCACCTAGTGATGTTAAAATCATCCCCGATGCACCAAGGTTCAAGGATAGAAGATGCTAAGGAACGTATCTCTTTCCAGAAAAGACGTTTTAAACGATTATCATTGGGTCCATACACATTAGTCACCCAACATACTTTACCCTGAGCAAAGACAAATTTAATAGTCAAAGAAAAAGTACCTAGAATAAAGGCTAAGGCATTGATCTTGGTATCATCCCACATTGTTACCGAACCACCCGATCTGCCTACAGCCCCTAAAGAAGACCAACCAATATTTCTAGAACTCCAAATGATCTTATCAAGAGAGGACATCTTGGATTCTAGTATTAGAATAATATCTGGACTAATGTGTAAGATCAACTTCTTGATTGAGGCTCGCTTATCAAAATCACCTAGCCCACGTGTATTCTATGATAGAATCTTCATCTTTGAGAAGGAGAAGAAAGGGACTTCAACTTGAGGCCACTATCTTTTACAATATTGTTAAACTTGTCTGGAAAAACACACTCTGAAATATTACCTGAAAGCTCTGCTAGATCAACCAAGAATGCTTCAACGTTCTGATATTCGCCATGAAAATCATTTTCAAGATACTCAGAGCCATTTGAGCTTACACTAAAAACTAAGTCATTATCTGAAACATCCTGATCATGGAAGCACAACTCCTTTTGCAAACCAGGTGGAGAAGAACTAGCAACTGGATCAATAGGAATTACCAAGAATGTAGACATAATGGTGGGTTGGAAAGCAAAGCCTGCTTTTAATGAAACATCAACTTTGCCAGTCTTGCTTCCGAGAAGGAGTGCAAGCCCAATATCATCCAAATGATCTGAATTCAAATTCGAAACTGGTTTCTTCCTTCTTGAATAATGAAGAGGAAGAACTTGTATTGAAAGACTTGGGTCTGCGGTAGGAGAAGAAACTTTAGAAGCAGGGAGTGTGACAGTGGGAGGTGACTTGGTAACTTGGTTCTGGTCAAAGGTGAGAAGAGATGAGTGTAATGATTGGTCAGGGAGAATTGGAAATTCAAAAGTAGAATAGTTAGAGTGTTTAATGTTTGTTGGTGGGGAAGTGACAAGGTCAGGCTGGCCGGATTGAGCAGTTAAAGATGAAGGATCAAAGGGAATTGAAGGAGATGAAACAAGAGGCGAAGTCATTAAAGTCAGGTCAGGTAAGACTAATTTGTGGTTGGGACTAATTGGGCTGGAAGGGACGAGAAACGAAGGGGCCAAATGAAGTTCTTCATGCAACGAGGATGGTAATAAAAGCAGGTCTTCATGCATTGCTTGAGGAATAAATGTTGCTTCACTTGGCAAAGGAAGAGATTTCTCGAGTGATGAAAAATCAATAAGTGGTTTAAGGAGAATTAAATTCGGAGCAATTAATTGAGAGTGCTGCTGATTGGGACTAACAACTAACTGCTCAGAAGTTTGAAGGGCCGAAACCTCCTGGGGTTCGGAAGGAAGAAGAGAATGGCTGGGGTTAGGATGCAGGTTTCTTGAAGGGTTTGGGAGGTTTTCAGGCATAGGAAGATCTTGAGAAAAATTTGAATCTAAACCAAGATCATTTAAGACCTGATTTATTCTAACAATATGAATAGGATTTTGATAATCACTCATGAACAAGTCACCTTTAGAATAAAGCACTGATCCAAAACTGCTATATCTCCAAATTTAAGAAACATACTTCCTCTAATGGGATGAGAAATATCGATTGATGCAGGCAATAAAACCACATAAGTTCCTTTTAACTCTAATATGAGCTTCTATTAAATTGATGAGGTTCAAAGTATCAACACCGATGTCTTCCAACCCACCGAAATAAGAACCAATTGCTTCAAAAGAATGACGAGTCCAGAAATCTAAAGGAAGGTTTGAAATGGATAACCAACCACCATACCCCTTGATAAATTCAAGACACCCATGTTTAACAACATTCCACTTTTCAACAATCAAACTAAAATCACCCTATGTTTAACAACATTCCACTTTTCAACAATCAAACTAAAATCACCCGAAATAGTCCATTGACCAGGATTCGAAATCAAAGCTTCCAAATTCTTATCTGGAATGGCTATCAAAGCTTTGTCAACATAAAGAGGATTGATAACCACATTGCTTCTAAAACATTTCTTTAAAGTTTGAGAAATTTCTTTCCAACTATCATGGGCAAAGCATTTAGTAACAATCCAGATATTGTCAAAATCCATATGTAGAACTTCTTTATGTTTCTGAATCCAAGCTGTCGAGGACAATGGTACTGACGAACTATCTACTGCAATAGAGGGGTGGACAATAGACGATCAAATGGAGCAACATCTGAAACGACTTTAGTCTGAACTTCTGAAAGGCTAGTTCCCTGATGCTAACAGGAGTTGGAGAGATCACATCATTAGAACCATCTTTACTAGGCTCAGAAGAACCAATAGATAAGAAAAAATCTTGCATCAATGTCAAAATTGCATTAAGACGGTGAATTTACGCCAAATAGAAAGTGAAGAACAAATCTTCCACCTTTTCTTGGCCATACCTCGCATCGACATTGACGACCTTGAGAAGAACGAATCTTGCTAACCGTTATGGTTCCAAAATCATCTTTAAAAGATTGTCTATAGAATTTGGCAAGAGGTTTCTTTGCAAGCTGTGATAAAGATGACTCCATCCAAAGAAACAAGGAGGATAAAAGGGGAATTTCTCTTGCGAAGATAGAATCAACAAGCCAAAGAAGTGAATCTTCCTTACGAATACAATACGAATCCCCTAAAATCTTGCAGGAAAGGGATTCCAATATTCCATGACCAGGCTGAAAGAGTAAAAAATGCAAGGAAGGATGATAAAGGAGGGAAAAGAAAAGATCAGTGTTTTCAAGGCCATCGCCTTTCCTCGCCTATGGCCATCGCCTTGCGCATAGGCAGGTATTGCACCTCTAACATAGCTAAGTCGAGCTCCTTCAATCAGGCCCTCGCCTTTCCTCGCCATTTTGCGCCCTACATCGCCTTCACCTCAGGCCAAGGCGTGCGCCTTGTTAAAGTTTTAGTTATTTATCAATATCCTAACTTAATATCCACAAAAAGAACCTAGAATTAGTTTATGAAGAAGCCCAACAACTATGCAAAGTCTTTATTAAAGATATTGAATTTGTTTAATTGCTATTTCAAATATATGTGTCTGTTTATTCGAGTTATTTGACGTAAAATCTTTATTTTTTTATACTTTCAATTAACTTCAATTTATTTTTATACAATTAATAATTTAATATTATGGTATATCTTATAATAACATAATTTTTGTGATTTATTATTCTTTTATTTTTTACTTTTTGGTATTTTTCCAAATGAATTTAAAATTTTATGGGAATACACATATGCTTTATTATCAATTTAAAAATGCGCCTCTCTTCACTCGGGCCTCGCCTTTTCATCGCCTCTCGCTTTACGGCGATCAAGGAGAGTATCGCCTCGTGTTGCGCCTTACGCTTTGAAAACACTGGAAAAGATGGAGAAGAGAAGAAGAAGATGGAAAAGATAGTCTTTGTTCATGTTAAAGCAATCAAAATTAAGTAAATATGAGTAAAAAGACCACTCCCAAAGTATTAAAGTTATGATCATGCCAACAAACTATATCACTGTATCAGTACTACTTACGGAAAAAAGTACATACCCACAGTTATAAAGAACATTATGAATTAGATTTATTCCACTCCTCCGGTCAACAATAGGCAAAAAACATTCATCCATAACTGTTGATGCAACAGCCAGTTTAGAGTTGCACTCAATCCTTTGAGAATGTCCACGAAGAGATGCATCCGAATCTTCACTGGTTCTACGGACAAGTGACCATGAGAATCCTGCATCTAATTCCTGTTTCACCCCAAGAAACTTCTGCAAATTCTCAAAAATCTGTAAAATACAATAATTAGTCTAAGGGTACAAATTACCGGTAGGAGGAAACAGATGTTCTTAGAAGTACTTAAAAGAATCAACCAAGGTCATGCAGAATTAAGGAACCTTATACCACAACATGGCATGAACACCAGCATGCACGGACAAAAAGCACAATCACGGAACATTACTACCACGGGTGATTCAAACATAAATATGAGTAGCTCCAAGGCACATGAAAAAAAAAAATTAAAAATTAAAAACAAACTCTACTCCATCTTAGTCGGATAGCAACTTCAAAGGTTAAGTTGTAATATAACTAGAGGACCTTTGAAAACTAAGAGATGATGAGTTAAATCTATTATGGTCACCTACCTAAGAATTAATTCTTACGAAGTTCTTTGACATTCAAAGGTTGTAGGGTCAAGTAGTAAGTCACGTGACAATAGCTGAGGTGTGCACAAACTGGCCCAAACATGGACAGTCACAGATATAAAAAAAAAAAAGTGAAGTTGTAGTCTGTACTCTTCCTTTCTTCATTTTTTCAATGAATGGACTCTGTCTATTGTTTCAAAATAAAGTGTTAATCTGCCTTTTGTTAACTGAAAGTACAACTTTAAGATGCACGCAAGCTTAATTAATGACCAAAGATGTGAACTGCAGGTCTACATAGAAATCCAGCAGTCACCAAAAGATCGAGAAACTAAGAAAGAAAAGAATGTTTGAATTTGGGTTCAATAAACCTTTTGATGGTTTTCATCAATGGCAAGTTAGTCATATTGAAAGTGAACATAACTGGTAGAATTTAATTTTTGAAGCCTATCACTTCACACCAATAATAAGTACATCAAAGGAAAAAAAAAATTACGCTTGTAACCTGTTCCTCAAACACTCTATCCATTGCATCCACAATAAACAATTGATGAAAATTTAAAGTAACACTAAGATTGAAAGCTAAAACAAATAGAAAACTTTGCTACCTCTCTGCAATTCTTGCCACAAAAAGAAGTGATTGAACCATTGGAATGGGCATCCATCTCCGGAATGCAGGATTCATGAACTGCAGCAATAACCGAAATAAAAATTCTAAAATCAAAGTCGATGAGCAGGGAAGAGAGAACGAATAAAAGAGAACAAATCGAAGTCATACATTTTTTCTCACATAGCATGCAACTAGATATCTCAGGAACAGTGGTATTATCTTCATGAGAAATATCAGCACAGGCAACTCCACAGTACTTGCAGGTACAATTTGGGCAGTGCCAATCACCTGGAGGAATCTGTACCAAAGGTATAAGTATAAGCAATCAAGGGGGTAAAAAAAAAATTCCTTTCTTTATAATTGAGGTACTAAGTGAACATGGGCGAAAATATATGACTCAACTACTCGGCCCTCAACTAATTCATGTTTGAATCCAAAAGAATTTAGTTGAGACTTGAGAATAAGAGAAAAAATATGGGCTGAAAAATAGCCCATACAACTAGAAGGGAAGATATGAAACAAGTTAAATCACCAAAACCAGTGTAGTAGTTTTCAAAGCTTTCCAAAATTTTGTGCATGTGTGTGAGCGAGAAAGAGAGTATGTGTTGAAACAGAAAAAATTACATCATAAGTACACAACTCCCTAAATTGAGATAGAATATATTTCCAGCCTACAAAGTAATTTAAATCATAAATTGTGATCAATAGTCAAAATTGAACACGTGGCATTTGACAAGAGAAAGGGTAAGGGGAAAATATCTAATACACCATATACACAAGCATGAACGAGAAACTAGATACAAACCTGAATTTCTAAACAATTAAGATGAAAAGTTGATGGACACCCATCACAACAGATCAAGTCTCCACCATCTCCACAGATACCACAAGTATCATCATTCGGATCATCACCGTCAATTTCAACTGTGTGGAAACTGAGACGTTTAGATTCCTCCTGTCTATTCCATGCATCTATCTGGCATTGCAAAAGTGAAACCCCGGACTCCAAAAAAATGTTTTGAAAAGGTTGGCGTAGCTTGCTTCCAGCATGTATTTCAAACTTCGAAACAGTGAGGATTTTGCTACAGCAACCACAATGAATACCGTCTCTGGTAATCCAACCCTCCAGCATCACTCGTGTCTGTCTGCGGTTCATGTATCGGATCTTTTGCCTCAACTGAACAGTTCCAGAATCGATAAGCCAGGAAAGCAGAGTCCTTTTACCAGTATATGGAACAAAACCATCATTCTCTGAATCTAATCCCCTACTAGAACCACGAACTAACAATCCAAGCTTTCTACCTTTTCGGCCCTGCAAAACCCGTGAATTGAATCCAGAAGAAGCTTTTGCAGTGGCATCACGTGAATGCTTACTAGAACTTTGACCTTTTGAGTTGACACTAGGAAACCCATTCTCGTTCAATTTATTTTTAAGAGATTTTCCACCCTGCTTTATGAAAGAGCTTAATTTTTCTTCATTGCTATCACTATCCATGCTGTCCATGTCATTTTTAGTACCAGCAGATCTTAGTGCATTTGCTTCTTTGGCATTTTCACTGTCACTGTCATCTCTCTGCTTACTTTTCCATTCTTTCTCAATTTTCTTTCGAGTTTTCCTGGTTAATTGACTGAGAATATCATCTGATATTGGCGTAAAGGAAGCATCAGCGCTAGGTTTAGCCTCTGCCCCATCATTTGATTGCTTTTGAAGGGCATCATAAGCCTTAATAATTGACCAATAAGCTGTTCCAGCGGGATTAACATAGACAGCATCTAAATAATCTCTATTCCTTCTAGGTCTGTAATCAATTTTCCAGCCAGCACTAAGGAGCATTTCCCTGATCCTTTCACGTAGCTTTTGTTTCTCAGTTCCACTGCCCCGTTTCACTTTTCCTTCCTTTGCTGTACTTGGGGGAGTCTCTTCACTATGAATTTTTTCAACTTCAGAGCTTGCCTTGGTAGATTTGTGAGCTTCAACAACCTTTTTTCTGGGTTTCAATGATACACTGCTATCATCAAAATCCCAACTGCTACCGTTTCCTTTTTTTTTCGATGCTGATGTTTGAAAATCTGCATGGTCCTTCTCTTGCTTAGGGAAGAGATCCTGTTTCACATGAGGCTTAGTTTCTGGGTAAACTGCAGGTGCAACTAACACTTTCCTCTTCGGAGTATCTTCAGCCCTTAGACTCTTTCTACTTTCTTCTAATTTGCAATTATCATACATATCCGGAGCTCCACTCACATTCTTCTTCTTGTTTACCATGACCTTTAAAACCCCATTTTTCCCTTGAACCCTGATTGCTTCATCAGAATGAGCCCTAAGCTTATCTCTTAACAGAGATGTTGGAAGATGAGGTCCGTCCTTAGCTGTATCAAAATTAATCTTTCTAGGAGGCCTGTCCGGATCAAAGTTCTTAGCTTGTTCTACATACAAATTCTTTCTCTTGTCCACCAAAGCATGCCTGCTAGAAGTTGCTCCAAATTTCCTGTCGATTCCACGTTGAGGCAGGTTCATGGAACCAAGAAACCGTCGTTCTCCACTGCCATTAAAATGCTTCCTCGGCCCAATCTCGCCATCTATTTCATCGTACTCGTCGAACTCGAACACATCTACGGTGTCCATATTTCTTCTTAAACCATCCACATCCATCTTGTTGAGAAGACCATCATCACTCCGCTTAACGCACTGCATCCTATCCTTCTTCCTGATACTTCCACTCTCCTCCATACCATCCTTCTCGAGAGAATTAAAATTATTGCAAACCCGAATGGTTTCGGGTCCAACCCGTCTACGATGAGGCAGCAATACCTCATCACTGGACCCAGAATCACTCATAACCAACCTACGCCTCTTCTTCGCCTTCTTCGCATTAACCAAGCGAGAGGTCGAAGAACCCGCATCATCTTTCTTTCTAACAATTAAGCAACCGGAAGAATTCCTAGTCTTCACCAAAACCCCCGACGGACGCCCAGATCTCACACCGTCCTCCATGAAAATCAAACCCCCAAAACAAGAACCCTAAATTACAAAATCTCCCCCCACAATCATACCGAATTCCCCGGAAATCCCAACAAAATCCAGGTACCAGAAACCCTAATTCGATTATCCCCCAACGAAAAACCTACCAGATCTGAAGCAAAACAGATCCGATTCGCAGGAATTCTGCGATAGGAACCGGATAGCAAAAATCTTACCTCAAAAGGGAGCTGGAGAAATCCGTGGCCGGGAAATTTGGGCTGAATTCGCAGCCACTAATGCAGCGAAGCAACTATCGAAAGTTGTCGTTGGATATGCGGGTTAGGAACCGAGAAAAATATAAAGTACATATTTTTAGTCTCTATTATTTCATCAATGAAATTCGAGAATTTATCTTTAGTTTGTCACTGTGTTTTAACCATTTTCAATCGCAATCTATGTCAAACACTTTCGGAAAACACGAGTGTCAAACAAGTCTATCAACATAATTTGTCATTATCGTTATTTATAAATATTTAGGGTGTAGAGATGGATATTGGCTTTGGATTAGGAATATGGTCTCTACCCAATCAATATATATATATATATATATATTTCTTTTTTAAAATTTCAAGTTGGAAGTGAAAAAATTGATCAACCAACAACATGTCCAATCCAACGAAAACTATAAAATTATAACTCAACTCAACTTTTACAATTTGGATTGGGTGATTTAGGTTGCTCGTGATATTAATTCTTTTGTACACAGGTGACAAAATCATTGATAGATTTGGATTATAAATAACGTGTTTTTTTTCATAATTACTATTCAATCCTTCCTATACGATATTCATTCTCTTCTATTTTTTTTAATATTGATAAGTGGTCGAACCAGTCAAGATAAATTTTGGCTGTCAAAGAAACTCATACTAAATTAATTTTAAGTAGTTGATCATTATGAATTGAAATATTATTTTACCTTCTAATTTCAATCATAGCTCACAATCAATATTCTTAGGTTCTAATTTCATCTTTGTTTGGGGCAACTCATGGTTGACAATCAATATTCATATTTCATAATGTTGAAAATAGAAATTTAAATTCTCTAAATTCTTCATTTAATAATGAACCTAACAATGGTTTAAATAGAGTACAAGACATGATCTAGTTATAAAAGGAAAATATAATATCTAATTATAAAAAGGAAAAGATAATCTAATCATAAAAAATATTCTAGCTAGTTATAAAAGGAAAAGATATAAAATAATATTTAATTTAATCCTAAAAGGAATAAATAATTAAAAATATGAAAATACAATTTTAATAAAATTAAAATAAACCAACACATAATTACTATTTATTTATTTATTTTTCATTTATCAATATTAATCTCTTTTATTTTTATATGTTTAATTTGCTAAATGTTTACTTTTAGGGTGTGTTTGGTGGTAGAGTAAATATTGCATAGAGTGGTATGGTATAGCAAAATTTTTGTAAGTGTGGTATAAAATATAGAAAATCATTGTTTGGGGTGAAAGTATGACATAAGGTATATTAGAAGTCAGTGTTTGAAGTGCAAATATAATTATAGGTATATTGCAACTTAGTGTTTTTAGTGCAGGTATAATGTGGGCATACTCAAAATTAATGTTTGCAGGTGTAATATAAGTTCGGTAAGTATGTAATGAATTTTGTAATTAAAAAAAAAACTTGTATATTGATCTCTATCATAAATATGAAATTAATTAAATAAAATTGACTCAATAATATATTTTTCCAAACAATTGACTCAACAATGTGTTAAAAGATTAATTTTTTGAAGAGAAGAATTGGACATCAAAGAGTACATGGACAAAAGTAATATTTTAACTTTTGGCCATAATTTAATTCTTAAATTTTAATTATTAAATGTTTTCATCTTACTTTTGAAACTATTTATTTAGTTTTTTTTACTTAGTCTAACATTAGATTTAGACATCGAATGGGTAGGTGGTGTGATTAGTTATCTGGTTTGGTGTTGATCCATTTACATTCCACGGTCACGGTTCGATCCTTGGAATCGGCATTTGTAATCCTCTTTCCCCAACTTGTAAAAAAAACATTAAATTTAGGCTCCAAAATTTTTCTTCTATTTTTTTCTTCCAAATTTAATCTTTTTCTTAATGAGCTTTTAAATATTTAATTTTAATCATAAATCTCTCTTAAAATTAAACGAATGTGTAATGCTTTTAATTTCTTTTTTTATTACTCTTGAATTTATTCTATTTTGATTCAAAAATTTTAAACATACAATTTTAATATATATATATATATATATATAGATATATAACTTAAAAGTAAGTATTTATGGTAATTGAAATTAACTTTACGAAATTGGTTAATAATGTTAATAATATTAATAATTTTAATTAAAAAAACAACTAAATATAAATATATCTAAAATTTATAGAGAAGAAGTTTTTTTAGTATAGAAAAGTTCGTTTTTTAAAAGTATTTTTCTGTATGAAAAATAAGCAAGAACTTTGTTTATAAATACCATTTTTCAATTACATGAATGAAAACGAGATAAATATATATATACATATAAATATAAATATATACATATACATATAAATATATATATATTTATATATATATATGTATTTATATGTATGCTTCTCAATAAAAAATCATAAAAGTTGTAGATAGTTTAGTCGGTTAATTCAATAATTAAGAATAAAAGTAAGAAACTTAAAAATGGATACTTGAAAATTGATAATTAATTTACATTAATCTAAATAAGAATTTACAAAAAGGAAAAAAAGGGGCAGCGATGACTGCACAATGGCATGGAGGGAAGTGGGTGGGGCAGGCTTAGATAACACGGGGTGGGTTTGAAAAAAGTGGGCGCAAATGTAAAGACCTTACTCTAAGGTCTTAAATAGTCTTTACTCAATACATGCATTTTAAACCATGTAACTTAAATCAAATTAAAACATCCAAACTTTATAAAATCAATCAAATCCAGTTAAGCATAAGTTTAAATCTAAAAACAGATTATAAATATATCTAAAATTTATAGAGAAGAAGTTTTTTTAGTATAGAAAAAGTATTTTTTTATATGAAAAATAAGCAAGAACTTTGTTTATAAATACTATTTTTCAATTACATGAATGAAAACAAGATAAATATACATATGCATATATACATTCATATATACATACATATATATATGCATCTTAAACCATGGAACTTAAATCAAATTAAAACATCCAAACTTCATAAAATCAATCAAATCCAGTTGAGCATAAGTTTAAATAAAAAAACAGTTTGCAGCCTCTGGGCAGAGTACAATAAAACAGTTATAAATGAATCCTTAAAAACATCCCAACATGATAAAGTCTGTAAGTAAATGAAAGACTATGTAGCGGACTCTCCCATGATCAACCAGCTCCTCCTCTAGCTACCTCGATGTTTTCCCAAGTTACTTGGTGGAAGAACCACAGAAAGGGTTAGTACAAAAGCACTCAGTAAGAATCCTCCAACCGAAGTACAATACGCAAGTCACATCATCTTGCATCCTAGCATGCAAGCAATCAAAACATCACAATAGGCAGTCTCATACAAGCTCAAATATCAAAGTCTCTGCTCATAGCTAGATAGGGTCAGCACACACTGGGCTGACTAACCAAAGGGGTTAACTATGTAACCTCGGAATCTCAAAAGTCTCTAACTCTCAGCTAAACATGGTCAACACACACTGGGCTAACCTTGGATCAGCACACACTAAGCTAATCCTGGAGTAGCACACACTGGGCTAATATTGGACACTTAGGAGAGTACCCAAGTGTCGGGCTCTAGATGGAATGGAAAGGTGTACTGATACACTAGTCTGAGGGAGCTCTCCTCCCGACAACTAATGCACATACGCGTACACCGCATGCTGTTGCAAACCGGATAAAATGTAGGCATGCACAAACTATGCCGGTCCAGGTATGCATGCCTATGACTTGGATGGTGTCCACTGATCCACAAAAGGCGGGAGGCCCTCAACACCAAACTGTGGTAGCCCGAGTACACCTAACACCCGAAGCTAAGGTCGTCCCAAGGCAGGCTTACACCAAGGAAAAGGCCAAGCTCAAGCAGACCATAAACTAGGCTTATGCCGATGTGGTAGCTACTCCACACCCCGCGACTAGGGGTAAGGAGTCTGTCCTCACAGCCCGACCGGTGGGGACTCATAAGTTGGTCCACTCTCAGCCTATAAGAACCCGACTCTGAAATAGACCTAAAAAACTGGTTCTTACTTAGCATGCATGTAATTAAAAGACATTCATCTCACAACCACAATTTAAAAACCTTAAAACAACAATGCATTGGGGAAACAAACTTTTTTTATTTCAAGTAACATTTCAAGATAAAACCCGTTAAACAGAAAACATTTCCTGGCCAGTATTTTAATAAAAACATCCATAAACAGTTAAACATTACAATGTGACCATGTCCATCTACATGCTGATAAATAAAAGACACAATCCTAGACAGAGTACGCCGGCAACTCCCACGATTAATCAGCTCCTCCGCTAGCCGCCCCGGTGCTATCCCAAGTTACCTGGTGGAAAAACCACAGAAAGGGTAAGTACAAAAGCACTCAGTAAGAATCCCCCAATCGAGGTACAATAGGCAAGACATATCATCTAGCATTCTAGCATACAAGCATAACAACAATAGAGTAAGGCAGTCTCAAACAGTAACAGACATCAAGTGTCAAGCAGGATCAACAAGCCACTAGGCTGACTAAACAGGAGGGCAACCTAAGTGACCTCGGTCTCGGGAGTCTCTAACTCTAAGACAAACTTGGTTAGCAAGCAACTAGGTTAGCCTGGACAGCACGCAACTGGGCTAACTTGGACAACACTCCACTAGGCTAGTCCGAAGCATGCTTGGGTGGCACGCCACTAGGCTAACCCTGGATCGACGCCACTGGGCCGATCTTGGACCGCATGCAACTAGGTGAGTCCTGGAAAGAGGCTTGGGTAGCACGCAACTGGGCTAGTCTTGGACCGCACACAACTAGGCTAGTCTTGCTCAAGAGGCAAGATGAACAACATCAAAGGTCTATACTCATAGCTAGACAGAGTCAGAACACACTAGGCTAACAAACATGAGAAATAGTTAAGTAATCTCAGAAGCTCTATCACTATAGCAAATAAGGTTAGCACACATTGGGCTAACAAAGGACAATAACACACTGGGCTAGTTCTGGACAACACACACTGGGCTAGCCTACTACCTGGTCAGCACACACTGGGCCAACATGGGACAACAACACACTAGGCTAGTCCTGAGCAACTCGGGCAGCACACACTCGGCTAGCTCGGGTTCAACAACACGCTGGGCCAATCCTGGATAATCTGGTCAGCACACCCTGGGCTAGTCCGGCTCATACCTGGTCAGCACACACTGGGCCAATAGGGGACAATAACACACTAGGCTAGTCTTGAGCAAACTCGATCAGCACAAACTGGGCCAACCTTGGACATCACATGTAACGGCCCGGAAATTTCATCCCGGTCTTTCCGGGAGGCCCAGGGGCATTTTGGTAATTTTGGGTCGGGCCGACAGGGCCGGTTTTGAAATTGAAAATTGCCGGAATAATTATGAGTCAATTTGAATAGGATCGGGATTTTTGGTGAAGGCATTTGGGCTTGGGAAAGAGTAAAAATAAATGAGGAATTAAATAGCGCGTCGAGTGAGATTCAAACCAGGGACGTGTCGCGTGCTAGGCAGGGGGCGCTGCCAATCGAGCCACTGAGCGCTCTTGTGCTTCTAAACGCGCCACCTTTATGTTAAGCCTGTTCGAGGTGAGTTTTAATTTAAAGGCAAAAATCGCCCGAGCTTCTCCTTCTTCTTCCCCATTTCCTTCGCGATTTTCTTCTCCGACCGACTGCGTTCCTTCGCGATTTTCTCCCTCGCCGACCAGCCAATTCCAAGCTCCTCCTCTCCAATTCGAAGCCCATTCTCCTCCGAGCGGTGGTAAGTTCTTCCTCTTCTTCCTTTCCTTCAAAAATCTCGATTTCTTTCCCTTGGTTTCGATTTCGTTCACGGCTGTGGGAGTGAGGAGATTCGTGTGGTTTTTGTGCGGCTAGTGTAGGGAAGTGGTCCGGCTTCAAATCGCGCGTCGAATCTTCCCCAATCGCCGGAATCGAGCTCGTTTTCTCCGATCCTCTGTTCGCCCCTGTTCGCCTGTTCGCGAGAGCTCGCGCGTGTGGCAGCCAATGCCACGAGCCGCCGCCGCACGCGCGCGCGCAGCGCCCCGGCTCATAGCGCGTCCCTCGCGCCCCTGTTTGGCGCGCGACACTGTCCGCGCGCTGATCGGCGCCCGGCTCGCGCGGCCGGCGCGCCATGCACACTGACCTCGCGCCCAGCCGCGCGCCATCCATTCTGTGCCCACCCGCCCGGCCCGGCCCCGTTGCTACCCCGTTCGTGCAATCGGCCGCGTTAAATGCGTTAAATCGCGCGCTCGTGAGTTGCTCGAGTGAGCCTTGTTTATTTTATTATATTTAGGCCTATTGTGTGATTTTTGTTGTGATTGATAGGTTCTCGATAGCTAGTTCGGGTTCGTTCGCCACCTAGGTTTTCGTGTCAAATCGTCCCCGACCAAGGTAAGGATTTCTTACCGGAGTTGTGTGGACCTTGCGATATTATATGTGATTGCTGATTGATTGCTTGTTTGTGTTTATTGACATGTATAGCTAGGTATTCTATTCTGAATTCCCGATTAGCATGATTTTCCTGGTTTAATTTTCATGTTAATCCATGCTAGGTTGTTCCTCTCTAGCATGCTCGTATCTGTTCCTTGCTTCATAGTATCATGCTAGGCTCGTTGTATTCTTATTGAGCACGTATTGGATTTTATGGAATTGTTTCTTCGTTTGCTAGGCGAGTTAGAATTGCGGTGTAGATAGCATCATCCGGCCCGATGCATAAAGAACCTTGCATCCATGGCGGGGACGCCGAGCAAGTCATTCCGCCCCTGGACCCCGTGAGGATTAGCTAACCCAAGCGGTAGGCCCCGCAATCTTGGGTGAGGGTGGCGATCGTTAAATGCCCCAACGGTCGGGATGATGACTTGGCATTGCCTCGCCCCGGCGGTGGCATGTCCTCGGCATGTTTGGCAAGAGCCCCGATTGCCACTGTTAAGGCAAGGACGGCTTCACGGTGTAAGCCTACCACGACCGTTCCTTGGCCCAGTGCAAAGTGAGGGCGACATAGTTTACGTGTCTAGGTCTCACACCCCTATGTCGGTGACACCGATCCAAAGATTTAGTTAGGCGTGGTGATTTGGATATGGGCGGCTTGCCTCGGACCGGCAACCTCCCATAGTCCGCGATAGCACGCGCGGTGCATGCTTACGCTCATTACAAAGCGCCCGATCGAGAGCTCCTCGGAATTGTGAGCCAGTGTACCTTTCGTCGATAGTAGACAGCCGAGGCCGGGACTTGTTTCTCGTATAGGCGACTTATATATTGGATCGTGTGGTGATATTATTCCGGACTAAGACCCTAAGTGGCATCCGAGGCCCAAGTGTGGGCTAAGCTATGTGCTCTATTCGTGTTTATATTCATAGCTTGCATACGCTCATCGAGATGACCATGTATATCGTATTGTACCCGGTTGGGGATTCTTCTTGAGTAATTCGTTACTCACCCCATCGTGGTTTTTCCACAGTAACCAAGTTGCGAGACAGGATGGTGAAGGAGGAGGCTGTGATCATGGGGCTCAATCATCAAACTCGATTTTGTGTTATGACTCTTTATGTTTTATTTTCCCTGAATGCATGTAGCAAGGCACTGAGCCCTAGGATGTTTTTCGAATATGTTGTGGATTCCAGCATTATTATATTTAGACATGTTTTGAATGATTTTAAGAAATCTCGATCGGAGTATACTTTGGAAATGTATTTATCTTGGAGCAGTGCTTGGGAAAACAGGATGAGTTTCGTGGAAATTGTTTAGTTTTTAAAGGGGTTATTTTGAATGTTTTGTTTTAATTGGAATCCGAAATCATGTCTGTTTAAATGTCCTTTATTTTGATTGCATGCATTGGGGTAAGGGCCCATTTAGTGCCCCATTCGGGTCGGTCCCTTACATCACACACTAGGCTGGTCTTGGGTAAACTTAACAGAATTCACCTACCGAACATAGAGCTAGCATGGTTCAACATTAACAGTGAATTTCAGCAGAAACAGACATTAATAGAATACGTCATTCTACATGCAAGCCCTAACAACTAATCCAAATAAAACCTATCCACTAACATGATTAACCACAACATATGAAACAGGGCACACAACATACAAGAACAGATCAACAACATACATGCTCATAACATAATATTAACAGAGCAGCATCTAGGAAACCTACACGAACCTATCCACTAACAATATAATATGCAGAGAAAACAAACTAGGAGATATCATTGTCGTGCGCAGGGTCCACACAACCCCGACAAGGAACCCTTACCTAAAAAGTGGAAGTAGACAACAAATGAATTTTGCTCCTCGAGCTGCAAAATCAATCAACGAAGACCTAACAACAAAAATAACACATCAAAATCCAAAACCTAGGTAACCGAATTAACAAATCAGCAACCAAAATTCGAGAACTAGGGTTTTACCCAAAACCGAGAGGACACAAGCTCGACAGCTAGGGCTCGGCGGCAAGGCAGGTGCAGCATGCAGGCTTGAGCGGGGTTGTGCGGCAGGCTCGGTCTTTAGGTGCTGCATGCATGCGGGGCTGTTAGCTCTGCAGCGTGCATGCGAGGGACGGTCGTAAGGACGGGATCGCGTGCTAGGCTGCTCGAGACTACAAAGGCGTTGGCGAGCGGATGGTTGGGTGAGCAATCAGGCGAGGGGCTGCATAGCGGTGTGTGCGATGCTGCCGTGCTTGCGACTGTGCGTGCGAGGGGCTGTTTGTTGCTGTATTGGCTCTACTACTTGCTTGTGGCTACTCGGCGATGGTGCAGCGGGCGCGAGGGTGAGCTACTCGGTGTTGGGGGGATGGCGATGGCGATGGGGAGCTCGGTGATTGAAGTGATGGGTTCGGCAAATGGGGCTTGAGGTATGATCAAACGAAGAAGAAGAATGAGGGGGAGAGGGAGAAGTCGACTAGGGTTATGGGGAAGGGAGAAAAGGATTTTTCTTTTTAATTTTCTTAATTTACAAATCAACTTAAGTCCTCCTTTTGCCATGTGTCCAAGGAAGTTCCCCTTTTTTAGTCTTTGGAAAGCTTACATTTAACTCTTATTTTCTGTTTTCAAACCGAACGACTCCCAAACCTATCAACAGCAACTCCCGGCCTTAGAACCTGAAACCAAAACAAAACTATCATCTCAGCACAAGTCTGGAAACAAATCGAAACCCTGAACAATTACCAAACTACCTTTGAAGGCCAAATGACCAAAATGCCCCTAAAGGCTCAAACAGCCCTAACGACCCAACCAAACCACTGAATGAACAACCAAACGTACCTGGAGAGCCGGGATGAAAACTTGGGTCGTTATAGCGGGCGTGAAGAGGCTCGACAGATGTGTGTGGCAGGGACACATGCGTGGGGTTGCGGCTGCGGCAAAAGGGGAGCGGATGTGTGGGGTGGGGCAGCAGCGTGCGCGAGAGGCGACGGAGTCCCGGCTATGGAGAAGGATGTGTGCGGGTGGGGCGCGGATGGGCTGGGCCACGTGCTGCGGCTGACCGTGAGCGGCGTAAGGTCTCAGCTGCGATGGTGACATGGCGAGCGGGCGTGCGACTGGGCTAATAGACCTCAGCGGTGAGCTTGGCGATGGTGCTGCTCTCAGTAGCTAGGGTTTGTGATGGGTTCGACTATGGAGAAAGAAAAAGAATGGGGAAGATGGATCAACAAGGTGGAGGGGTTGGAGAATTTCGGCAAGAGAGAATGAGAAAGAAGGAGAGAGTGGGAGGCTAGGTTACAGGACTAAATGTTTTTCCCTTTTCAATTTCTTTTTCTTTTATTGTTTATTTAATCTCTATAATGCCAAGTGCCAAAAGTGATCCTCTATTTTAACCAAACTACCTCCAAACCTCTCGAAAGCAATCCCAAACCTGGGACTTGAAACCGAAACACAATTCCAACTCAACAAAAGATAGGAAATAACCTAGAAACACTGAATAATTATAAAATTGTCCTTGAAGGCCAGATTACCAAAATGCTCATAAAGGCTCAAACTGTCCTAACGACCCAACCAAATAACTGAATAAACTACCGAATGTACCTGGAGAACCGGAACGAAAACCTGGGCTATTACACAGAGCTTGGGGATGGGGAATTCGGCCAAGGGGAGAAGAAGAAGAAGAAGAATGGGGGCTAGGGCTTCACGACCAAATGAGTTTCTCCTTCTTTTCTTTTTTCTTTTTTTTTTTAATATTTATTTAATCTCTCAAAAAGCCAAGTGCCAAAATGAACCTCCCTTCGAATCCCAGTAACATCACTTTATTTTTCCTATTTTTCTCTTTTAACCGAACGACCTCCAAACCTCTCGAAAGCAACTCCGAACCTAGAACCTAGAAACCGAAATAAAACTCCAACTCAACAAAAGACAGGAAACAACCCGAAACCCTGAATAATTACAAAACTGTCCCTAAATGTCAAATTACCAAAATGCCCCTAGAGGCTCAAACTACCCTAACGGCCCAACCAGACAACTGAATAAACAATCGAAGCGTGGAGAAGCGGAGCGAAAACACAGGCCATTCTGGCGGGATCTCGATCGCACCCCAAACATGAGTATGGTGCTAAGATACATCATGTTGGGCCATACCTGATGAATTCCCCATCTCCACCCCGTTTACTTTTTTTTTTCTTTATTTTACCCCTTTAATTTTTGAATAAAAATATATTTATTGAAACTTGAAAATAAATCAAGAACGTGTGAATGTTTTGGCCGACTGTTTGAGCCTAAAATAAAGTTGTAGCATTTTAGCTTCAATGTGAAGAATAACAATCTTTCTTCTTAATGAAAAGTTCATAAAGAGTTGTTCAATAATAGGATCTTGATCTAAAGAAACCCCTTATATAACCTTATTTTTCTTTGGTGTTTTAAATCATTATAACCAAAATAAAATGGTGATCTTTTCCCTGTATAAAATCACTTTTCCCCATATTATCTACTTTTTTTTGTTAGGTTCGCAAGTATCTAAACTTTTTGGATTGAGTTTTATTCTAAAAAAATATAATTATTTAACATTATTGTCCAAAAAATATATAAAAAATGAGTTTTTTTTTTCTTTTTTGAAAAAATGCCCACGGGGATCCCGATCCCTACCGGTGCCACGCAAGGAATCCCCACCTTGATCCTAGAGAAAAAAGAAGGGATTTTTCCATGGACATGAATTAAGTTGACTGACAAGGATAGGGTTGGGAAGCCATTCCACAGCCCCGTGGACATCTCTATTTACTTTAATATTTTGTGATATTATATTATGAGGATTTTACATGTGTAGCAATAAGAATTAAAAAAACCATCAATAATACTTATTAAAAAATATTCATATATAATAGAAAAATGGACCTGTCCCTATAAAATGATTAAAAAGTCCACACTTTAATCAGTTTTTCAGCTGATAGTGTCAGTTACTTTTCATTGATAACCTTCAATTAGTTTTCAATTTACAGTCTCTAATATGTTCACTTATAGGTTCAATTAGTTCGTAATTATTGATATCAATCTCAAATTACCAACTTAATTCATTCAAGGTAATGCATCTCTTTCATCTTTTTGCAAATTGTAGGTTCCGTTTGTTGGACCGAATATGAGGGATATTTTTCCAATGAATTTTACAGATGGAAGTGTTGTATCTAAGAAACACATTTGTAACAATTTGCATTGTTAAGTTGTCTTTACGTTTGTAGATCTTGTTCTTCTCTATGATGCTGGTCATACCTTCTAATAAACTCCTTTCATCAACAATCATACAAAGAATTGAGCTTTGTTCGAATATGTTGTGGGTAAAATACTTGCTAAGCACAAAGTACCCGTGAAACCATAAAAAGTAAATTGAGGTCCTCTTCTCGAGAAAGATGATGGGGAAGACCAATTCAAGAATCAGTCCCCCAAAAGTTATTGAGACCCAAAAAGAGACCGACCCTCTGAGGGGTCGGTGATGTGCACGCGATAACGGATAGCTAATTTTTTTAAGTGGCATTAGTTCGCACTTCACCCAAGTATACATAGTCTATAGCAAGCACTTTTTGCAGGAACCAGTTGGAACCTGTGGAGCGAGCAGTAGCCGAGCAGAAGCATCATATCTAAAGGCTGATGTACTTAATGAGGTAGTAACAATGGATTTGCTCTATGAGAAGGAACTCTCATGGGAGGATTTTCGAGCAGCCACCATAGCAAGGGCACAAGAGGCTAGGGAACTACAGCTTGCAGTAGAAATAGAAAGAGAGTAGGAGCGACGCTGCAAGGAACAAGAAGAAGCCTGGGCAAGATTTGCTACCCCAACAGCTTCAGAAGTTGATGAAGTAGAGTGTGTTATGGAGAACAACGAAGAAAGCTCCAGGGTCGATATTGAGAATATAACTGAAGGTGAAACCTGCCAACATGAGCCCATAATGGGTGATGAACTTGTAAGTTCAGGGAATAAAAGTACATCACCCCGAAAGGGGAGAGGTGAACTTTACCCATCTGCAAGAACAAGAATACAACGAGGATAATCTCAATCGACTAGCAATGGTATATGAGTTTTTCTCGTTCACAACAGAGCACACATCGCAGGAATTGATTTTTCGAAGCAGCGACACGTCGACAATTCAACCGAGCTCTCGCATAAATAACTACATCCTATCAACTTTGTGTTTTATAGGAGGTCTACGCATAAAGACACATGGAGAAGAAAGTCAGGAGAAGGCGACTAAAGTTGGCGTCGCCCTAGAAATTATAATCTGGCCAAAATATAGAGGAACTATGCCGGACGGAATTAGTGCTAAGATTCCACCCAGATCTGCCAAGCAACATTCTTGGAATACGAAAATCCAGTATCTCGAACTTTGCATACAATATTTAATTACTTTTAATTAGGAAAATTTTATCTCGTAGGAAATATTTCTATTATTGCAATTTCCATTTTTATCGTTTTACATTTAGGAAGGAATTGGACCGAGCAATTTTAGATACTTCCCTTGTGAATTGATTACTTTCCTTGCATGAGGATTCTGAAATTAATACTCGACCTCTATATAAACTCGGTATGAGGAGACTATATCACGACACTCCATACTTGTCTCATTCAAAAGTTAAGTCTTTTACACCCCCCCCCCCCTCAAATGGCCTCAAGCAACACCTTGCACCTTAAGGGACAAGAAGTTGAAGGGAGAGTAGAACGAAATGTGGCAGAATCGGCCAACGCCAGATATGGCGCACTACGAAAGAAGAGGTTTTGGAGAGATCAAGGATGGTTGAACGCATTCATGACCAAGGCTACCTTCCAAAAGATAGATAGCTTAGGTTGGGCAAGCCTGGCCACACCAAGAATGGACGCGAGACAAGATTGGGTTTGCTAGTTCAATGCGAATCTAAATAAAGAACGAAAGTTCTTTTCTCGAGTTGAAGGGCAACTAATTGACTAGACGGCTTTTAATGAAGTATTTTATCTACGAGATGGACCTAGAGAAGAACGTTGACAGCTGCTGAGGAAGCGAACCAAGACGCAACTATAGGATTGTGTAACGACGATTGGTGTAGAAAAGGCCAAATGGAGAAATCGATGGACGTTCATGATGGAGGATGTTAAACCTGAGTTACGAGGGTGGATTATGATTATAAAAAACGTAATCATACCCTCGACAAATGCAAAGACATTCAGCAGAGAGCAAACATTGCTACTTTTTGCGATCATAAGCGAAGTAAGCGTTAACTTGGGGAAGATAATGGAAGGACATATTCAGCGATGGGCTTTGGCTAATCATAGGAAGATGTTTTTCCCATATACCTTTACACAGCTATGCAGGGATCAAGGAGTTTAGACGCAACTAACTGACAGAATGTTAAAAATCCAACCAAGAAAGGTGAGGACATGGAAGAAGAAGGCAAAGAAGGAAATGAAATTATGCTAATAAATATAGATAGCATGTGCATCAGTTTGATAAGCTATGCAAAAACTTGGATAACTACTGGACCTATGCGAACTCAAGGGATGAACTAATTCGGAAAGCTGCTAGAGCATTACAAGAATGCTCCGAATGGGCTGAATTTCCAAAATGCTCAGAAAATTTGGAGTCTGTCAAGGGCAAGGGAAAGAAGAACGGCAGAGCAGCAAAGTAGATGGAAGTCCCACTCTCTTTTTATTATGCTTTCTATATTTTATTTCCTTCCGCAGCATTTCATGATTAGATGCTTTATTAGAATCATGCAATTAGGACTCAATTTATCTTAGTTCTTATGCTAATTTTCTTTAATCTAGTAGTTCTTTTCTTTTGAAAGTCTAGTAAGTGTTTATTATCACGACAATTAAATCTTGCAGAAACACTGGTTCAATTTGTAGAATTCTTAAGTTCCCTTAGATTCAAACCTAGCGTTAGAATAATCTTTATCATAAATGATATAAAGCACCAAAAAGTCGCAAGAAAGCCAAAGAAACTCACAATAGCGTAGAACAATCGCGTCAAAAGCTAAGTTTGGGGGAAGTAAGCCTCACCTTCATTGAAGACAATGAAGATTTTTAAGTTTGGGGATAAGGGCAGCCCGGTTTTTAAACTTCTAAAAACAAAAATCAAACCATCAACCTACTCTGGCAAAAATAAGAAGGTCGTTACTAGCGTGTGAGCCCAAGGATACCTTAAGTATTCCATTGTCTACGTTAGCGCAAGCTTGAAATTCTTTTTCTAAGCTAAATTGTTTGATGCTCAAACGATTTACGCTAAGAACTATGGAATTTATTAGATATGAGTGCAACTTGCAGAAAATGCGAAAAGCATAACTAAAATCCTCAAAAGACACAAGGACCAGAATAAATACCTTGA
The DNA here is from genome assembly GCA_036507275.1 of Sicyos edulis. Classification (NCBI taxonomy): domain Eukaryota; kingdom Viridiplantae; phylum Streptophyta; class Magnoliopsida; order Cucurbitales; family Cucurbitaceae; genus Sicyos; species Sicyos edulis. The sequence goes on from CM071854.1 coordinate 14,195,939, forward strand.
AGAGTAAGTTGGGCAAACTTTGAACTAGATGCGATTGCAACACAATAAGTTGAGCATTATGGAGTACTTGCGATAAGGAGTAATTTTTCAGTCATGATAAAGAAGATTTTAAAGTTTAAACTGAATCTTTTGGAAAGTTTGAAAACTGCTGGGAGGAAGAAGTTGCTCGCTGGAAATAAGACGTATGCTAAGAATCACGAAAGTAGACGGGAAAAGGGTAGAAATGCTGAATTAACTAAAATAAGCATCCTAAGTAGATAAGCATTACTTGAGGACAAGCAATGATGTAAGTTTAGGGGTGTGATAACTCTCAAAGAGAGCATATTTTAGGCTGCTTAGTTTGCATTATTTTAGAATTAAAGTAAAGAATATACGCACTCCTAGAAGAAATATGGCGAAATAACTTAGAAAATCAACATGCATTCATAATGTCGCATCAAAAGCATGGATTCGCATTTTAGCATAAATTATAGAGAAATTGTGTCTAATTAATGCTTTTTTGCAAGATTTCGCGCAGCATCGCAGGGAAGACAACAATGCAAAAGATGACCAGATCACGCGGAGACGTAGAACTCTAGAAGGAAATACGTTTAGACAAAGTTTCATCTACAAGGAAAAAAAATCAGAAAATCAATTACGAAATCAAGGTGGCGATAATCAAATAAATCCCGACAACAATCAAGGAATTTTGCATTTATGAAGATTCGAACAGCTCCCCTCTACTTGCGGATCACGAAACTTAGCCCTATAAATACTAAAGCATGGAGTGGAAATCATCGAGTTGGTCAGTTGGCCATAAGTCGATTGGGTAACTAAAGCGCAAGCTTGAGTCTACTTCAAAGGAGAAATTGGTGGTGTTGTGGGAGCTAATGACAAGGGGACTACACACTTTCAGCCGTGCCAATTCCATTTTACTGTTTTTATTAAGCGTAGTGGTAGTATTTGACCATTTTATAGTCTTAATAAAATCGTCTGGTTTAAACTTCTATATTGTGTTTATTGCTATGATTGCATTACGGGAGTGCATGTTAGCTACGTATGATTAAATTGTGTTAAGAGTGTAGGTCACTGAATGTTACACTGCTGAATGTTTATATATATATATGCGTCGATTAGCTACCCACACATGTACCTTGTGGAGAATCGGAAGAGAAACCACATGTTGACCTAGTACGCTACTTTAGGTTGCATGAATGGTTGTTCGACATTTAGGGAGTTAGGAATAACCTCACTACTGCTTACGTTGCCCTGTGCTAAGTATGGTGTTCGCAGCGGAAGCTGGTTCGCCCATAAATCATTAGTTACAGAAGTAATAATTGTTAGGGAAGTAAGAAATTCTTTGGCTAGTCAGCGTGCTTAGCATCTTTTAGGATTACTTGGTTAGCATTACTCATTGCATGCATTAGTATTTTATTTATGTATTTTAATTATTTTATCAAAATAAAAAAAAACATCCAACTTAATAACATATGCTTTTTATTTTCAGCATGACTCTGATTTAAGTGGTATTAGTTCTAGACATTAATCTATGTGGGATCGATAAATTATATACTTAATACTTGCTGCAATTCCCGACCGCGTATACTTGCGCGTAAGTGATTTTGAGTGTACTTAGCATAAGTAGCTTCAAATTAATTACTGTTCAATATATTAGTAGTGGAATCGCACCGTTCATGAGGGCAGCCCGAGAAGTGTTGAGTGAATATCAACCTACTCTGCAAAATAAGAAGGTCAAGAAAGGCGCATAAACCTAAGAAGACCTTAAGTATTCCACTTTCTACGAATTAGCGCAAGCTTAAAATTCTTTTGCTTAGAGAGGTTGCTTGATGCTAACGTGATTTATGCTAAGAACTACAAAATTTAGTAGATATGAGTGCAACCTAAGAGGAATGCGAAAAGCATACCTAAAATCCTCAATGGATATAAGGGCTGGAATGAATACCTTTGCAGAGTAAGTTTGTAACAGCCCAGGTTTTCCTTCCTGTTCTCCAAGTACGTTTGGTTGGTTTTCAGTTGTTGGTTGGGTTGTTAGAGTTGTTTGAGCCTCCAGGGGCATTTTGGTCATTTGACCTCCCGGGGGTATTTTGGTAACTTTCCAGGCTTGTGTGGAGTTAATAAATTATTTTGGTTCTTGTTCCAGGTTAGGGAGTTGTTTGGAGAAGTTTGGGGCTTGCCTGGGATTAACAAGAAAATCTTTTTAAAAAGTGTTGGAGTTGGGACTCGAAGGGGGAACCTTATTTGACACTTGTCAGAAGGAGGATTTTTGTTGCATTTTAAATTAGAAAAAAGACAAAAACATTTCTTCTCCTCCCTTGCCCTAGCTGACACCTCCCCCACTCCTTCTCTTCTTGCTCTTTCTTCTTCCTCACTTGGCCGACCAAGCTCCATCTTCATAGATTTCCATTGCCAAGTTCCCAAGCTCTCTCCATAACTCATTTTCTCCATCTTTCTTCAAGGTAAGTTCTTGCAAATCCTTTCTCCTCTTCTCATTGCCATGGCCGAGAGCAAGCTCTAACCAAGGGAGCTCTTCTTTCTCTTCTCCATTGTAGATCCGAGCATCCATTGCCTTGGGAATTGAAGATCTTGCTTCCTCAGTCACTTGAAATCTGAGATCTAGTGCTACTCCTCTTTGTTGGTGGAACCCGAACTTCCACTCTTCCTCCAACCTTCTTTGCCGAGAGTCCTTTGGTAAGTTGTTGATGATTTTGTCTTGGTTGGTTGTTGGTTGAGTAGATCTAACTTGGTTCTTCATTTTTTGCAAAACAAGCTCTAGCCAAATCTTCATAGCTTGTTGGAGGTGCTAGCCGAGACCACCCTTGTGCATCCTCTTTGGCCAAGGCATCAAGGTGAGCAAGAGAGTTGGTTTGTGTTTGTTCCTCACCAAATTCCTCTTGGTGGTCGAGAGCTCCATGAGGGAGTTTTGGTTGAGTGTTTGGTTGCAAGTGAGGCTAACTTATGTTTTGTGTTGTGTTGATGCCCTAGCCGAGATTGGAATGAAGGATTATAACGGCCCAGTTTTCCACACTGGTTTCCCAGGTGTTTTCGGTTCATTATTCAGTTGTTCGGTTGGGCCGTTAGAGCTATTTTAACCCTTAAGGGCATTTTGGTCATTTTTCCCTCAGGACCGGGTTTGTGGATTATCAGGATTCCAAGCTGCTCTTGTCTTTTGCCGAGGCTTGTATGATTGTTGGTTGCAAGTTCCAAGAAGTTTGTGATGGTTGTTCGGAGGCTTGGAGGTAGTTTGGTTAGTAATAAAATTAAAGAAATTAAAGTGCTTCCATTGGGATTTGAACCCTTGACCTGAAGAGAACTTGGAGGCTTGTATTAAATGAGTTTAATTTAAGAGAAAAGGTTGCTTCAGCTGGGACTCGAAGGGGGAAAGCCCAGGGAAGGGAAATCGCCAAACCTAGTTGATAAAAGAAAAATAAATCGTTGTTTTTCCTCATCTTGCCGCACGTATTCCTATTCCGCTTGCCGATCGCAACTCTCCTCCATATTCTCATCATCTTCCTGCCATTTCTTCAAGAACCCAAGATCAAGAACCTTAATGTAACAGCCCAAGTTTTCCTTCCGGTTCTCCAGGCCTGACAGGTTGTTCTTCTAGTGAGTTGTTGGGCTGTTAGGGTTTTTGTGCTTCTAGGGGTATTTTGGTCATTTTATCCTCCAGGGGTATTGTGGTCATTTTTCCCAGGTTGTTCTCATAGTTATTTAGGGTTTTAGGAATGTCTGTGTTGGTTTTGGACTTCAGTTTCCTCCGGTTTTGGTTTCCAGGGCAAGAGTTCCATTTTAGGAAAGTTTGGTGGTTCCCCAGGTAAAGGGAGTAAATTAAAATAAATTGGGGTTGAGCTAGGATTGGATCCTTGGTGTATGGTGGCCGAATTTGAGGCAAGTGTAGAGGGAAAATAAAATGTTTTAAAAGATGTTGGAGTTGGGACTCGAAGGGGGAACCTCATTTGACACTTGTCAAAAGGAGGGATTTTGTGCAATTTTAAAATAAGAAGAATCCATCCCTTCCCCTTCCAAATTGCCCTAGCCGCCCAACCTCTTATTTTTCCTTCTCTTTGGCCAAAATCTCCCATTCCCCCATTCCTCTCCATTGTTTCGAGCTCCTCTTGCTTCCTCCTTCAAGCCTACAAGTTCCATTGTTGTTCCAAGGTAAGTCCTTTGCAAATCTCTTCTCCTTTCTTTCTTGTTTGGCCGAGACACACTCTAACTCAAAGGGGGATTTTGTTCTCTCCTCCTTGTAGATCCGAGCCTTTGTTGAGAAGAGAAGGTTTGAAGCTTGTTCTTCCTCTTGTGCTTGAAGACCCGAGGTTACCTCTCTTTTGTTGTTGCCGAATTCACCTTGCTTCTTCTTTTCCTCCTTGGCCGAGACAACAATGTGAGTATTGGGGATTGTGCTTTGCTCTTGTTTTGATGTGTAAATGGTTACATTTTGGTTTACTCTACCCTTCTACTTGTTTGTCCAAGCTAAGACCTAGCCGAGACAATTGGTGATTGTGCTCTAACCCTAGTCGAGACCTCTGTGCATCCTTCCTTGGCAGAGACTTCAAGGTGAGCCTTAGAGTGTTTGATGTTTATTACTTGGTCAATTCTCCCTTGGTAGCCGAGAGCACCATGAGGAGTTTAGGGTTGGGAGTTGCTTGCATTTGAACCTAATGTTTGCTTTGTGTTGCTTTGTATGCCCTAGCCGAGAGTAAAGAGGAAAGAGTTGGAAGTTCTCTTGGGTTGTGTTCGACTTAGATTGGCCGAGACCCTCCTTGGGAGTGAGTTTCTTGCTCTGGTTCCGGTAAAACCCTAATTCCTGGTTGTTTGGTTGCCTAGTTTGTTGTGGTTTGGTTTATGACTTGATTGTTCTGTTGTTAGGTTAACTGTGTGGTGTTCTTCAGCTTGTGAATCATTTCGGGATTTGAGATTCTACTGTTGACAGGTAAGGGTTCCTTGCCAGGGTTGTGTGGGCCCTGCGCACCTCATTGATAACTCCTAGTTGTGTGTTTGTACTGTACTGTTAGTGGATAAGCTTTTATGCAGGTTGTCTAGATCATATGAACTTTTAGTGGATAGGCTTTTATGCAGGTTGTCTGGATTATATGAACTGTTAGTGGATAGGCTTTTATTCAAGTTATCTGGATAATATAAACTGTTAGTGGATAGGCTTTTGCAGATACCTTGGAGGAAGTTTGTGGTTGTAGATGCTTAGCTCTGTTTATTCTCTATTGTATATAAAATGGAATTGTATGTTGTTTGTGTTATGTGGGGATGTATGCCTTAGCATGTTGTAGCTAGGTTCCTCTTGGATTTTTGTTAGGATTGGCATGTAGAATATATCTTGTTTATATGCTTCCCTGCTTATTGACTGTCTATCAGTCTGCTTTATATTCTTGTATCTTGGACTTAGTATTTATTATACCATGACTGTAATAGGGTGTTAGAGTCCTTAGAGAGTCCCGAGTGTCAGTCGAGTTGTGTGCTGGCTTGGTTTGCTCAGGACTGCCCAGTGTGCTGCAGTCCAGGACTAGACCAGTATGAACTGTCCCTTATTGGCCCGGGGTGTGTTGTTAGGATTGGCCCAGTGTGTTACTGATCCCGGGTTAGCCCAGTGTGTTGCTACCCATGTTGCTCCGAGACTAGCTCAGTGTGTTCTTTGTCCCCTATTAGCTTGATGGGGTTGCTAATCGAGTTGAGTAGAACCGCCTGCGTGGTGTTGCGATTCAGTGGCGCTTGATGTGATGCAGCTAGGACTAGCCCAGTGTGTCGCTGTCCTTAGTTAGCCTAGGGTGTGCTAATCTTGTTTACTGTGTTGTTATAGCTTGAGGATTTCTTGTATTGTACTCATGTTAGTTAGCCCAGTGTGTGCTAACCTTGTCTGGCTGTGAGCTTAGACCTTGTAGATGATTATCCTGCTGAACTGTTTAAGACTGCCATGTTATGTATTGGTGTTTGTATGCTAGGATGTTAGGTGATTTGTTGTACGTATTGTACCCCGATTGGGAAATCCGTACAGAGTGCAATTTGTACTCACCCTTCCTGTGGTTTTCTCCACCAGGTAACTTGGCACAACATCGAGGTGGCTAGAGGAGGAAGCTGATGGATCATGGGACGACCGCTGCATAGTCTGAGTCTTTATAATGCATCTTAAAAGTGTTTTTGGGAAACTTGTATTGTTGAACTTGGATTTATGTTATCGTTATTTGTAATGTTTTGTAAGCTCTGGCCAGAGAATGTTTATTGTTTTCCCTTGAAGTATTTTCAAACAGACTTTATGTTTCCATTACTTTTAATAAAGATGTTCTTTTCCAGCCCTTGAATGATTTTCACTGAATTTACATGTTGAGTAAGGGCCATTAGGGCTGTTTAGTGTCGGGTCCTTACAGTTGGTATCAGAGCTCAGAGTCATAGATTCTGTAGACTAACCTATTGAGTTAGGTCGTTGTGTCCCATGATCATCAGTACTCCGACAGCCGCCAGGTATGTGTTTAAGTTTAATTAAGGGTTTAAGGTTTCAATACTAGCACCTAGCATACTTGTCTTATTTTGTTATTGGCAGTGTTGGTCCGAGCATGGACTAACTTAGTATGTCTTGGGTACAGATCTCCAGTATGCCGATTACCCGAAGAGAAGCAGGGTCATCTGGTACAGCTAACAGAGATGTTGGCACTGAGATAGCCAATGACAGGGTTGTATCAGGACTGGGCCAGACTAGTAGGCCGCCTGTGGCATCAGCTGCTAGTGTACCCCGAGTAGGGGAAGAGACTGCCCAGACTGCCGCTCCTGGAGCTGAGTTAGCTTCCATGATGAGAGAGATGATGTTGTTGATGGTAGAGCAGCGTGCAGAGTCTTAGGCTCAGTTCTCTGCTAAGCTTGTAGAGCAGCTAGCAGCATAGAGTGAGGAGTCTAGAGCACAAATGGCTCAGTTGACTCAGCTGTTGAACAGGCTGCACCAGGTGCACCAGCTACCCCTTTAGCTCCAGTGTTACCCCAGGATGGTCAGGAGCTCATGGAAGTTGAGGCTGTAGCAGGGGTTGGAGCTGCTGATTTTGGAAAGAGGTTGAAGGACTTCTGTAAGTGAAAGCCTAAGGAGTTCCATGCAACCGAGGAACCGTTGAAGGCAGCTAAGTGGTTGGCAGGATGGAGTACATCTTCCAGGTCATGGACTGCCCAGATGTGCAGAGTCCACATTGTGCAGCTCATGTTTTCACTAACACAACAGTATGGTTGTGAGAGTCCACCCTTAGAGGCAGACCTATAGGATCCCCACCCCCTACTTGGGAATTCTTCAGGTCTAAGTTTAAGACCCAATACATCAGTGAGGAGGCTCAAAAGGAGAGGGTTGAGGCGTTCAATAATTTGAAGCAAGGGTCTGACTCCATAGTTGAGTATGAGAGAGTTTTCGGAGCACAGTTATTTTGCTCCAGAGTTGGTTGCCACCGAAGAACTTAAGATAAAGAAGTTTATCGGTGGGCTCAGATTGGAGGATGCCCAGGACATTAGGGCGCTTGCTCAGGAGACTTATACGCGGACAGTGGTATTGTCTAAAATCTACAACAGAAAGTACCCTCCAGTGTAGACTCCAGCAGCAGCACATCGTGCCTCAGTCTGTTTAGGGCAAAAGAGGAAATTTGAGCAGAGAGGCCAACCGCGCCGTCAGGGCCGTTTCCAGTTGAGAGACCAGGGCCGTCAGCAGAATGCTGGGAGGCAGCCACCGTACTGCCGGACTTGTTGGAAGACTCATTATGGTCTGTGTGGAGCAAGGCCCAGAGCATGTTTCAAGTGTGGTAAAGAGGGTCACCTGGCTAGAGCATACCCGAAGGGTGAGACAGTTGCTAGACCGGCTCAGCAGCAGGGTCGTGTGTTTGCCACGACTCAGCAGGAGGCCGAGAAGACTGATGCAGCTGTGGCAGGTACTTTACTTATTTTGGACCATTATGCTTATGCGCTGTTTGATTCGGGCTCGACCCACTCGTTTATTTCTGCTTTATTTGCTAGTCAAGCCTGTTTAGTATTGGGACCCCTAGGGTTCGAGTTGTGTGTTGCCACTCCTTCGGGAGTTAGTATGTTGGCTAGCGAAAAGATTAGAGAAGGTCAGATCATAGTACCTGGAGAGTCTTTAGCTGCTCCACTCATAGTACTGCTTATGAGTGGTTTTGATGTGATTCTTGGGATGGGTTGGTTAGCCGAGCACCATGCCTTAATTGATTGTCACCAGAAGGAGGTTGTGTTCAGATCACCTAAAAAGCAGAGCTTTAGATTCCGTGGTGTTCAGAGTGGAGTTTGTCCACCTTTGAGTTCGGTAGTGAAAGCCCAGCGTTTGTTAGCTCAAGGAGCTTGGAGTTTCCTAGTGAAGTTGTCTAGAGGAGACCATTCTTCGCCGTCTGTGGACCAAGTACCGGTTGTACAGGAGTTTGCAGATGTGTTTCCAGAGGAGTTGCCTGGTTTACCACCTAAGAGGGAGGTGGACGTCACCATCGAGCTTGAGCTAGGGACTCTCCCTATCGCAAAGGCTCCTTACCGGATGGCACCAGCAGAATTGAAGGAACTAAAGGTTCAGTTGCAGGAGTTGTTGGATCGCAGTTTTATTCATCCTAGTGTGTCCCCGTGGGGAGCACCCATTCTTTTTGTAAAGAAGAAGGACGGTTCGATGTGCCTTTACATAGATTACAGGGAACTGAACAAGGTTACTGTGAAGAACAAGTACCCGTTACCCCGTATCGACGATTTGTTTGACCAGTTGCAGGGAGCTTCTGTCTTTTCAAAGATTAATTTGAGGTATGGTTATCATCAGTTGAGGATCAGAGATGTTGACAGCCCCAAAAGAGCGTTCAGGTCGAGGTATGGCCATTACGAGTTCGTGGTAATGTCTTTCGGGCTGACCAATGCCCCAACAGCCTTCATGGATATGATAGACAGAGTATTCAAGGCATTCTTGGATAGCTTTGTCATCGTATTCATTGACGACATCCTGATTTACTCAAGGACTAGAGAAGACCATGCTTCACACCTGAGGCAAGTTTTGACAGCTCTGCGAGAGAACCAGTTGTATGCAAAATTCTCCAAGTGTGACTTTTGGTTGGATCAGGTTGCCTTCCTAGGGCATGTTGTATCTAAAGATGGCATTGCAGTGGATCCCTCCAAGGTAGATGCAATGAGTTCGTGGGCTAGACCGACCACCGTCGCCGAGGTTCGCAGTTTTCTAGGTCTAGCAGGCTACTATCGTAGGTTTGTTCAGGGCTTTTCAGCTAAAGTTGCACCTTTGACCAAGTTGACACAGAAGGGTGTGAACTTTGTTTGGGATGAGAAGTGTGAAGAGAGTTTTGCCCTGTTGAAGCATAGTTTGACCTCCGCTCCAGTTTTGACAGTGCTAGAGGGTACATGTGGTTTTGTGGTTTATAGCGACGCTTCTAAGTTTAGTCTGGGTTGTGTTCTGATGCAGCATAGTAAGGTTATTGCCTATGCTTCGAGACAGTTGAAACCATACGAGCAGAACTATCTGACGCATTATATGGAGCTAGCTGCAGTGGTTTGTGCTTTGAAGATCAAGAGACATTACATTTATGGTGAGAAGATCCAGATTTTCACTGATCACCAAAGCCTCAAATACTTCTACACTCAGAAGGAGCTTAACATGAGGCAGAGAAGGTGGTTGGAGTTGGTTAAGGACTACGATTGCGAGATTATGTATGACCTGGGTAAAGTCAATGTGGTAGCTGATGCCTTGAGTCAGAAGACTTCTCACTCTGCCACATTGTTGACTGCACAGATTCCATTACAGAGGGACTTGGAACGAGCTGGGATAGCAGTGCTAGTGGGAGAGGTTACCGCCAGGGTAGCCCAGTTGATGGTACAACCTTCCATCAGACAGAGGATCATAGACAGCCAACTGAGTGACCCTGAGATGAGTCGATTGATTGCCAGGGTTCAGGTAGATGGAGACTTTGACTTTGTTGTAGCACCAGATGGTTGTTTGAGGTATAGAGGACGCCTTTGTGTGCCGGCAGACGCTGGACTGCTGGCTGAGTTACTTTCTGAGGCTCACGGTTCCCCGTTCCCTTGGCACCCAGGAGGCAACAAAATGTATCAAGATCACAAACAGACTTTTTGGTGGGTTAATATGAAAAGAGACATAGACGAGTTTGTTAGCCGGTGTCTCACCTGTCAGCAGGTGAAGGCTCCTAGGCCGAAGCCTGCAGGGCTGTTTGTAAGGACCCGACCCGAGGAACGGTCTCTAACCTAGATCCTTACTTAGCATGCATGATTAAGAATGTAAAACATCATTCAGAGTTCCAAAATTTAAATCTTTGCAATCAACACATTTAAAAACAAAAACCGTAATTCCAATAAATAAAACCAACAAGTAAGTGACTGATCAGTACTTTCTTAAAACAAATCAAAGGGAACGGTTCGAGAAACATAAAATAGTTTTTGAGTGCTTTCCTAGGGACTCAAGTCCCACTACATGCTAAGTCATAAAAACAATAAAAGAATGTGCAATCTCAGAGTCAGCTATCCATGATCATCCAACAGCCTCCTCCTAGCCATCCAGCCTCTGTCCCAAGTTACCTGGTGGAAAACCACAGAAAATAAGAGTGAGCAACGAGTTACTCAGTAAGAATCCCCAAGCGGGTTACAATACGAAAACATCTCATTTAGCACAAGCACATGCAACCATACAACGACTTGGAGCAACAGTTGGGTTAAACCATACGCCCCTCCTAGAGCTTGCCTATTTGAAGGCCTACAGCTGTAAACTACCCTAGGTTCTACACCTGGATGCCCTTCGGGCCTTACACAACCTAGGACTCAGTGTTGCCCATCGGGGACTTACACACCTAGGATGCCCATCGGGGTCTTACACCTCCAACTCAGTGATGCCCATCAGGGGACTTACACACCTAGGATGCCCATCGGGGGCTTACACCTCCAACTCAGTGATGCCCATCAGGGACTTACACACCTAGGATGCCCATCAGGGTCTTACACCTCCAACTCAGTGATGCCCATCGGGGACTTACACACCTAGGATGCCCATCGGGGTCTTACACCTCCAACTCAGTGATGCCCATCGGGGTCTTATACACCTAGGATGCCCATCAGAGTCTTACACCTCCAACTTAGTGATGCCCATAGGGGTCTTATACACCTAGGATGCCCATCGGGGTCTTACACCTCCAACTCAGTGATGCCCATCGGGGTCTTATACACCTAGGATTCCCATCGGGGTCTTACACCTCCAACTCAGTGATGCCCATCGGGGTCTTATACACCTAGGATGCCCATCGAGGTCTTACACCTCCCACTCAGTGATGCCCATCGGGGTCTTACACCTCCAACTCAGTGATGCCCATCGGGGTCTTATACACCTAGGATGCCAATCGGGGTCTTACACCTCCAGATATCCATCGGGGTCTTACCCGAGCGGGACCTACAATAGTTACCCCTACAATCTTCTACACTATACATCACATGTCTAAACCTAACATGGATCTAACAGCATTCAACGGAAAACATGGATATGCCAGGATGGAAGAACCTAGCATGAAACTAACGGAACGCAAACATAACACGAACATGAATCAGAAACAAGCATGAAGCCTATCCACTAGAAACTTATACAGTTACAATAATCAATATGCTATCAAGTATTCGCAGGGTCCACACAACCCCGGGTAAGAAATCCTTACCTGGAAACGAGTGGAAAGTAACTATCACGAATCTACTAACAACCCTCGAGCTTTTAAGCTAACCCGAACGACCTAGGCATACAATAAAATATCCTAAATAAATAAACGAAGAGCCATGATTTTAAGTCTAAAGGGAAAGGGCTGGGAATTTACCAACCGAGAAGACACGCGTCTCTCGCAAGAAGGGCGGAGGGCGCTGCATCGACTTCAGCGCGCGCGGCAAGACGAGTAGGCGCGCTGGGGAGGGCGCACGGCAAGGCAATGGGACGGCGGAGCAGCGAGCGGGCGACCTGGTCTGCGGAGACGGCGCGCGGACGTGCGGTCTCACCGGGATGGTGCGCGGGCGAGCGGAGCGACGCGGACGGACGGGGCGACACGACCGGTGCGTTGGGCACCGCTTCGTCGGGCGTAGCGGCGGCAGGCGGTAGTGGTGGGCGGTGCTGGTCGTGCGACTGGTGGGGCGATGCAGTGCGCGGCTGGGTTGGGCGACACAGTGCGCGCGCGAAATCGGGTGGCTGCAAAGCTGCTCGGTGCGTCCTGGGGTGGTGGCTGTGCGCGGCGAGGCGGGGCGATGGGTGACGACGGCGGCGAGGGTTTACGAGTGAAGCTCTTTCTTTTTCTTTTTTTTTTCTTTTCCTTCCTTCCCTAAATTAAATAGGCTTTGGGAATCTCAAATTCCCTTCCCAAGGCTTCCCCCCTTCGAGCCCTGGCCAACGCATTTATTTTTCCTTAATTAAGTCCAAACTCCCTTCCCTCCTTGAGGCTAAGGGTTTGAGTCCTCCCAACAACACCTTTCAAAAATTAAAATATATAAAACAAAACCTTATTTTACATTTAGTTGAAAACCAACCGAACATTACATCACTGTAAAACACCGAGTATGCCTCAGTGGAAGTGGGAAGAGATTTCCACGGATTATGTTTCTGGTTTGCCGAGGACACTGAGAGGATTTACTCAGATCTGGGTGATTGTCGACCGCTTGACCAAGTGTGCGCACTTTATTCTCGGTAGAATTACTTATACCATGGAGCAGTGGGCGCCGTTGTTCTTGGAGCAGATTGTGCGGTACCAAGAGGTGCCAATTAAGATTGTTTCAGATAGAGATTCCCATTTCACTTCTCGTTTTTGGAGGGCGCTTCAGAAGGGCTTGGGTACCTAGTGTAGTTTTAGTATCGCTTTTCACCCTCAGACCGATGGGCAGACAGAGAGGGTGAACCAGATATTAGAGGGCATGCTAAGAGTCTTTGTGTTAGTGTAACGGCCCAGTTTTCCATTCCGGTTTCTCAGGTACTTTCGGTTCAGTATTGGGGCAATCGGCTGGGCCGTTAGAGCTTTTTAACCCTTAGGGGTATTTTGGTCTTTTCGCTCCCAGGTCGGAATTTATGGATTTTCAGGACTTCAGAGTCATTCCTGCCTTCGTCGAGGTTTGATTGTTGTTGGTTGCAAGACCCAAGGAGTTTGGGCTAGTTGTTTAGAAGTTTGGAGGCTTTTTGGATAATGGCAAGATTAATTATTATTTAAGTGTTTCCATTGGGATTTGAACCCTTGCCCTAAATGATAATCTGGGAGTTTGTCTTAAATGAGTTTTTTTAAGGAGAAAAGAATTGTTTTAGCAGGGACTCGAAGGAGGGAGCCTTAGAAGGGAATTTAGGTCACCAAACCTATTTAAATTAGGAAAAGAAGGAAAAATCAAGAAAACCCTTTTTCCCTTTGTTTAGCCGCTCACACCTCTCTTTCTCTCTTTCTCTCTCTCACTCTCTTTCTCTCTCTCCTTGCCGAGCCACCACAGCCCTAGCTGCACCCAGCCCTAGCCGCACCAGGTCGCAGGCCTAGCCCTAGCCGCACCAGGTCGCACATCCCAGCCTCTGTACCGCACCAGGTCGCCCCATCCAGGCCGCCCCGCACTAGGTCGCTCAGCCCCTACCTCGCCCAGCCGTCGCACCCCTGCAGCCCAGACGTTCAGCCGTCACACGCCCTGCATCACCTGACGTCGCTCGCTGTCGCCCAGCCCCGTCCCTTGCGCCGTTCTGCAGCCCAGACGCGTCACCCGCACGCTGCCCCGCCGTCCAGACGCCTTGTCGCGCGCCCATTCCAGCGCGTCCGCACGCGTCGCTCGCACGCGTCCGCCAGCGCCCTGCCGCACCAGCAGCGCCCATTCCTGCCCCTTGCTGCCGCGACCGCGTGTCTTCTCGGTTGGTAATTCCTGAGCCTCTTCCCTTTTAGACCTTAAGCTGCTGGCTGCTGTTTATTTATTTAAGATGTTTTTATTGTATGCCTAGGTTGCTCGGGTTTGCTTTAAAGCTCGAGAGTCTTTATTTGATTCGTGATAGTTATTTTCCACTTGTTTCCAGGTAATAATTTCTTACCGTGGTTGTGTGGACCCTGCGATGCTTTCTTGATTGTGCCTTGTATGCATGTTTACTTTTATGAGCATGTTAGTGGATTGGACAGCTTGTGATTGAATTCTTGCTAGCATGTTTGCCTATTTGTACATGTTAGTGCCATGCTAGGTTTGTTCTTCCTGCATGCTTGAGATTCCTGCTTTAAGTTCGTAGTATCAAGCTAGGTTATGTATGATTGATGTCGATTATGTATGTTAGCCAGAATCATTTGCTCTGTACTCTTAGCTAGTCTAGTAGGGTTTGTCATCATCCAGAGGCTGAGAGCGAACATAACGTACTTTGTCCCCACCGGTCGGGAGTAGAGCGAAGCATAACGTACATTGCTTCCCCCCGGCAGCCGATGTGGATTAGCTACCACATCGGCATAAGCCTAGTTTGTAGCCTGCTAGAGCGGAACCACGCCAGCGGTGCAAGCTGCGTTGGCGGTTCTTAGCCAGTCGGTGGTTCAGCCGCACAGATGAGTGTCGAGGGCCTCGCGCCATCGTGTTCAAAGTGTGACCGCTTCCGAGTCTTTAGGCATGCGTGCACGGCTGCGCCGTAGTTTGTACTTAGGCCCCACATTTCGCCGGTTGTAGCGGCATGCGGTGTGCGCGCGCTGCACACGCGTTAGTCGCCGGTTCGGAGAGCTCCGCGGCTAATGTTCGTGAGTACACGATTTCTTCGATTTAGAGCGGACTTGGGTACTCTCCGATAGTCAGTTATTAGCGAGGGTAAGAGGCCCTTGAGGACACCGTTGGGATTAGTTATTGAGCTAATCATTTGGTCGAGGGAGAAAGACCCTCGAGGGTGTCTCGACATCTTTGGGATCGCTTTTTGGTGATCAATTGGCCGAGGGAGAAAGACCCTCAGAGATGTCCCGGGATTGGTTATGAGAACCAATCATTAGGCCGGAAGTAGGAGACTTCCGAGGACTCCGGATTTTCCTTGTGAGCTCGCTTGAGCTAAGATCCGTGTTGATATCTGTTGCATGTGTACTTGGTTGCTAGATGATTGATTGCATCGTATCATACCCCGGTCGGGGATTCTTGCTGAGTATGTTGTACTCACTCTTATTTCTGTGGTTTTTCCACCAGGTAACTTGGGACAAAGACCAGGGACGGCTAATTGAGGAGCTGGGAGATCATGGATCTCTGTGACACTCTGCCGTGTCTTATTTTACTGTTTTTGAATTCAGCATGTAGATGGACATTGGTCCGTAGGGAAAACTTATGATTTGAACTATTTTTATGTTTTTAAGGAAAGTACTGATCAGTCACTGTTTTTAACTTGAATGGTTTTGCTTAATGAATGTTTAGTTTGTTTTTAATGTTTTCCACTCTTATGATTGAAAAGTTTTTCAATTCGACCCCTGGTTGGGTCATTTATGCTTTTCACTTGCATGCTGAGTAAAGACCTAGGTTTTGCACCGTTTTCGGGTTGGGTCTTTACAGTTAGACTTCCCGGGTAGTTGGGATTAGTACTTGTATCTGATGGAGTTTGCTTATAACAACAGTTATCAGGCAACAATTCAGATGGCACCGTTTGAGGCACTGTATGGTAAACGATGTAGGTCCCTTGTGTTCTAGGAAGAGGTGGGCAACAAACAGGTTTTGGGTCCAGAGTTGCTTCAGTTGACCAACGAGGCAGTGCAGAAGATCCGAGCACGTATGTTGACTACTCAGAGTAGGCAAAAGAGTTACGCTGATGTTAGGCGTAGGAGCTTAGAGTTTGAGGTGGGGCAGCATGTCTTCCTAAAGGTAGCACCGATGCGTGGAGTACTGAGATTTGGTAAACGGGGCAAGCTGAGTCCCAGGTTTGTGGGACCTTTTGAGATACTTGAACAAATCGATCTAGTGGCGTACCAATTAGCTTTGCCTCCGTCGTTGGCTTCTGTGCATAGCGTATTCCACGTATCAATGTTACGTCAGTACGTTGCAGACCCGTCCCACATTGTTGATTTTGAGCCGTTACAACTGAACAAGGACTTGAGCTTCGAGTAGAATCTTGTGCAGATTCTAGCTCTAGAGCGTAAGGTTTTGCGTAACCGAGAGATCAGTTTTGTCAAAGTTCAGTGGAGAAACCAGAGAGCAGAAGAAGCCACTTGTGAGCTTGAGGATGAGATGAGGACGCACTACCCAGAGTTGTTTTAGCTCTAGAACTTTCAGGGACGAAAGTCTTAAAAGGAGGGAATACTGTAACAACCAAAGTTTCCCTTCCGGTTCTCCAGGCCTGACACGTTGTTCTTCCAGTGAGTTGTTGGGCTGTTAGGGCTTTTGTGCTTCCAGGGGTAGTTTGGTCATTTTATTCTCCTGGGGTATTGTGGTCATTTTGCCCATGTTGTTCTCATAGTTATTCAGGGTTTTAGGAATGTTTGTGTTGGTTTTGGACTTCAGTTTCCTCCGATTTTGGTTTCCAGGGCAAGAGTTCCATTTTAGGAAAGTTTGGAGGTTCCCCGGGTAAAAGAAGTAAATTAAATCAAATTGGGGTTGAGCTAGGATTTGATCCTTGGTGTGTGGTGGCCGAATTTGAGGCAAGTGTAAAGGGAAAATAAATGTTTTAAAAGATGTTGGAGTTGGGACTCGAAGCGGGAACCTCATTTGACACTTGTCAAAAGGAGGGATTTTGTGCAATTTTAAAATAAGAAAAATCCATCCCTTCCCCTTCCAAATTGCCCTAGCCGCCCAACCTCTACTTCTTTCTTCTCTTTGGCCGAAATCTCCCATTCCCCCATTCCTCTCCATTGTTTCGAGCTCCCTTTGCTTCCTCCTTCAAGCCTACAAGTTCCATTGTTGTTCCGAGGTAAGTCCTTTGCAAATCTCTTCTCCTTTCTTTCTTGTTTTGCCGAGACACACTCTAACTCAAAGGGGGATTTTGTTCTCTCTTCCTTGTAGATCAGAGCCCTTGTTGAGAAGAGAAGGTTTGGAGCTTGTTCTTCCTCTTGTGCTTGAAGACCCGAGGTTACCTCTCTTTTGTTGTTGCCGAATTCACCTTGCTTCTTCTTTTCCTCCTTGGGCGAGACAACAAGGTGAGTATTGGGGATTGTGCTTTGCTCTTGTTTTGATGTGTAAATGGTTAGATTTTGGTTTACTCAAGCCTTCTACTTGTTTGTGCAAGCTAAGACCTAGCCGAGACAATTGGTGATTGTGGTCTAACCCTAGCCGAGACCTCTTGTGCATCCTTCCTTGGCCGAGACTTCAAGGTGAGCCTTAGAGTGTTTGATGTTTGTTTCTTGGTCAATTCTCCCTTGGTAGCCGAGAGCACCATGAGGAGTTTAGGGTTGGGAGTTGCTTGCATTTGAACCTAATGTTTGCTATGTGTTGCTTTGTATGCCCTAGCCGAGAGTAAAGAGGAAGGAGTTGGAAGTTCTCTTGGGTTGTGTTCGACTTAGCTTGGCCGAGACCCTCCTTGGGAGTGAGTTTCTTGCTTGTGTTCCGGTAAAGCCCTAATTCCTAGTTGTTTGGTTGCCTAGTTTGTTGTGCTTTTGTTTGTGACTTGATTGTTCTGTTGTTAGGTTAACTGTGTGGTGTTCTTCAACTTGTGAATCATTTCGGGATTTGAGATTCTACTATTGACAGGTAAAGGTTCCTTGCCAGGGTTGTGTGGGCCCTACGCACCTCATTGATAACTTCTAGTTGTGTGTTTGTACTGTACTGTTAGTAGATAGGCTTTTATGCAGGTTGTCTGGATCATATGAACTGCTAGTGGATAGGCTTTTATGCAGGTTGTCTGGATTATATGAACTGTTAGTGGATAGGCTTTTATGTAGGTTGTCTGGATAATATAAACTGTTAGTGGATAGGCTTTTGCAGGTACCCTGAAGGAAGTTTGTGCTTGTAGATGCTTAGCTCTGTTTATTCTCTATTGTGTATAAAATGGAATTGTATGTTGTATGTGTTATATGGGGATGTATGCCTTAGCATGTTATAGCTAGGTTCCTCCTGGATTGTTGTTAGGATTGACATGTAGAATATATCCTGTTTATGTGTTTCCCTGCTGATTGACTGTCTATCTGTTTGCTTTATATTCTTGTATCCTGGACTTAGTATTTATTATACCATGACTATAATAGGGTGTTAGAGTCCTTAGAGAGTCCCGAGTGTCAGTCGAGTTGTGTGCTGGCTCGGTTTGCTCGGGAGACTACCCAGGTGTCTTTGCAGATCTAGAACTAGCCCCAGCGTGAGGTATCTTTTATTGGCCCAGGTGTCTTGACAGTTGCTAGGATTGACCAGTGTGTTTTGCGATCCAGGTTAGCCCAATGTGTTGCTACCCATGTTGCTCCGGGACTATCCTAGTGTGTTGTTGTCCCCTGTTAGCCCAGTGAGTTGCTAATCAGGTTGAGTAGAACTGCCTAGGGTGTTTCAGTTCAAGGTTGCCCAGTGTGATGCAGCCAGGACTAGCCCAGTGTGTCGCTGTCCTTAGTTAGCCCAAGGTGTGCTAATATTGTTTACTGTGCTGTTATAGCTTGAGGATTTCTTAGATTGTACTCCTGTTAGTTAGCCCAACGTGTGCTAATCTTGTCTGGTTGTGAGCTTAGACCTTGTAGATGATTATCGTGCTGAACTGTTCAAGACTGCCATGTTATGTATTGGTGTTTGTATGCTAGGATGTTAGGTGATTTGTTGTGCGTATTGTACCCTGGTTGGGAAATCCTTACTGAGTGCAATTTGTACTCACCCTTCCTGTGGTTTTCTCCACCAGGTAACTTGGCACAACATCGAGGTGGCTAGAGGAGGAAGCTGATGGATCATGGGAAGGCCTTTGCATAGTCTGAGTCTTTATAATGCATCTTGAAAGTGTTTTTGGGAAACTTGTATTGTTGAACTTGGATTTATGTTATCGTTATTTGTAATGTTTTGTAAACTCTGGCCAGAGAATGTTTATTGTTTTTGTAAGAACCCGACCAGAAATACGGTCCTAAACCTAGGTTCTCACTCAGCATGCTTGTAAAAATATGTTTACAAACGGTTTAGTGCTCATAATTTTAAAACTTTTCAAACAACAAAGCGGGGAACATTTAAAACTCAACAACAATTTTCATAAAGTAAATCAATAACTTAAAACATGCCTGGCCAGTGTTTATAAAACATTCAAATAGTTCTAAGACCACAATTCTCTAAGTTCCCCTAATGGACCCCATGTCCAACTACATGCTGAAATAACAATGCATGAAGAAAGACACAACAGAGTGCCGACAGCTCCCATGATCATGCAGCTCCCTCCACTAACCGTCCCGGTGCTGTCCCAAGTTACCTGGTGGAAAAACCACAGAAATAAGGGTGAGTATGTAAGGACCCGACCCGAGAAACGGTCTCTAACCTAGATCCTTACTTAGCATGCATGATTAAGAATGTAAAACATCATTAAGAGTTCCAAATTTAAATCTTTGCAATCAACACATTCAAAACAAAAACCGTAATTCCAATAAATAAAACCAACAAGTAAGTGACTGATCAGTACTTTCTTAAAACAAATCAAAGGGAACGGTTCGAGAAACATAAAATATTTTTTGAGTGCTTTCCTAGGGACTCAAGTTCCACTACATGCTAATTCATAAAAACAATAAAAGAACGTGCAACTCAGAGTCAGCCATCCATGATCATCCAGAAGCCTCCTCCTAGCCATCCAGCCTCTGTCCCAAGTTACCTGGTGGAAAACCACAGAAAAATAAGGGTGAGCAACAAGTTACTCAGTAAGAATCCCCAACTGGGGTACAATACGAAAACATCTCATCTAGCACAAGAACATGCAACCATACAATGACTTAGAGCAAACAGTTGGGTTAAACCATACGCCCCTCCTGAAGCTTGCCTATTCGAACGCTTACAGCTATAAACTACCCTAGGTTCTACACCTGGATGCCCTTCGAGCCTTACTCAACCTAGGACTCAGTGCTGCCCATCAGGGACTTACACACCTAGGATGCCCATCGGGGTCTTACACCTCCAACTCAGTGATGCCCTTCGGGGACTTACACACCTAGGATGCCCATCGGGGTCTTACACCTCCAACTCAGTGATGCCCATCGTGGACTTATACAACTAGGATGCCCATCGTGGTCTTACACCTCCAACTCAGTGATGCCCATTGGGGTCTTACACACCTAGGATGCCCATCGAGGTCGTACCCGAGCGGGACCTAAACTAGTTACCCCTACAATCTTCTGCACCTTACATCACCTGTCTAACCCTAGCATGGATCTAACAGCATACAACGGGGAACATGGATATGCCAGGATGGAAGAACCTAGCATGGAATTAATAAAATACAACATAAAGCATGGATATGTTAGGATAGGAGAACCCTAGCATGGAACTAACGGAACGCAAACATAACACGAACACGGAATCAAAAGCAAGCATGAATCCTATCCACTAGAAACTCATACAGTTACAAAAATCAATATGCTATCAAGTATTCGCAGGGTCCACACAACCCCGGGTAAGAAATCCTTACCTGGAAACAAGTGGGAAATAACTATCACGAACCAATTAACGACCCTCGAGCTTAAAGCGAACCCGAGCAACGTAGGCCTACAATAAAAACATCCTGAATAAATAAACAGCAGCCAACAACTTTAAGTCTAAAAGGAAACAGGCTCGGGAATTACCAACCGAGAAGACACGCGGTCTCGGCAGCAAGGGGGCAGGAATGGGCGCTGCTGATGCGGCAGGGGCGCTGGCGCTGGGTGCTGGGGCGCTGGCTCGGACGCGCGGCAAGACGAGCGGGCGCGCTGGGGAGGGCGGGCGGCAAGGCGATGAGACGGCGGGGCAACGTGCGGGCGACCTGGGATGCGGAGACGGAGTGCGGACGTGCGGTCTCGCTGGGACGGCGCACGGACGTGAGGTCTCGCAGGGACGGCGCGCGGGCCAGCGAAGCGACGCGGACTGACGGGGCGACGCGGCCGGTGCGCTGGGGCACGGGCGATGCAGACGTGACGGCGCTGGGCGCTGTCGTGCGGGCGCGGCGGCAGTAGCGATGGGCGGCGAGGCGCGCGACTGGTGCGGGCGGCAGGTTGGGCGACACAGTGCGGGGCGGAGGCTGAGGGTGGTGGTGTGTGCGGCTTGGTGCGACGGCGGAGAGGGCGTGGCTGGGGTGCGGCTGGGGTGAGGGCTTGCGTGAGAGTGAAGCTTCTCTTTTTTTTTTTTTCTTTTTTTTTCCTTCCTTCCCTAAGTTAAATAGGCTTTGGGAATCTCAAATTCCCTTCCCAAGGCTTCCCCCCTTCGAGCCCTGGCTGACACGCTATTTTTTTTCCTTATTTAAATCCAAGCTTCCAAACCTCTTTTTAGGCCAAGGGTTCGAGTCCTCCAAATAACACCCTTAAAAAAAATATATATATATATAAAAACCCTATTTTTTCATTTAGCTAAAAACCGGGCTGTTACAATACTTCCTCCTTAGAAGACTTCCGTCCCCAGAAGTCGCTGTACTAAAACAACTCCGGGTAGCTCCTCCTCATCTCCTCTTCCAACTCCCAAGTAGCCTCCTCAATTCCCTGATTCCGCCACTGCACTTTCACTAACTCAATAGCTCTGTTCCTCAAGACTTTCTTCTCAAATGCTAAGATCTTTATGGGTTTTTTCTCAAATCTCAGGTCACGGTTCAACTGCAAAGGCTCAAAATCTATGACATGCGAAGGGTCTGCCACATACTGACGGAGCATCGAAACATGGAACACACTATGCACTACAGCCAAGGATGGCGGCAATGCTAATCGGTAAGCTACGACCCCAATCCTCTCGAGGATCTCGAATGGTCCAACAAACCTGGGGCTCAGCTTCCCCTTCTTACCAAACCTCAGAACTTCACGCATTGGAGCTACCTTAAGGAACACATGCTGGCCAACCTCAAACTCCAACTCTCTACGCCTGACATCGGCGTAGCTCTTCTGCCAGCTCTGGGCAGTCAACATACGAGCTCTGATTTTCTGGACAGCCTCATTGGTCAACTGGAGCAACTCCGGACCCAATACCTGCCTGTCTCCAACCTCTTCCCAGAATACTGGGGATCTACAGCGCTTACCATACAACGCTTCAAACGGAGCCATCTGAATGGTCGACTGGAAACTATTGTTGTAGACAAAATCCATCAAATATAAGTACTGGTCCCAACTACCCGGGAAATCCAACACACAGGCTCGCAACATATCTTCTAAGATCTGATTTACCCGCTCCGTTTGGCCATCGATGCTACGTGGGTGGAAGGCATCAGATCAGTTGCCGCACTCTGTGCCCAAACCTGCCTGAAGGGCTTTCCAAAACCGTGATGTAAAACGGGAATCCCGGTAGAAGATAATTTTAACTGGCACTCCGTGGTACCTAACTATCTGCTCAAGGAACAACTGTGGCCACTGCT
The DNA here is from genome assembly GCA_036507275.1 of Sicyos edulis. NCBI lineage: Eukaryota > Viridiplantae > Streptophyta > Magnoliopsida > Cucurbitales > Cucurbitaceae > Sicyos > Sicyos edulis. The sequence continues at coordinate 14,218,350 of CM071854.1, forward strand.
CCACGGTATAACTTATCCTACCGGGAATGAAGTGTGCACACTTGGTCAACCTGTCAACGATCACCCAAATCTGTGCATAACCTCTAGGAGTCCTGGGCAAACCCGAAATAAAGTCCATGGTAACCTCCTCCCATTTCCACTGTGGCACCCCGAGCGACTGCAACAAACCTGCGGGTTTCTGCCTAGGCGCCTTCACTTGCTGACAAATGAGACACCGACTGACAAACTAGGCAATCTCTCTCTTCATCCCTATCCACCAAAAAGTCTGCTTAAGATCTTGGTACATCTTGTTACCCCATGGGTGCCATGCAAAAGGCGAGGTGTGAGCCTCGGTCAACAACTCTGTGCCAATACCGGCATCGGCTGGGACACATAGCCGACCCTTGTATCTCAAGCCACCATCTGCAAATATCACAAAATTGAAGTCACCATCAGCCTGAACCCTCTCATACAAACTCTTTAACTTAGGATCGTTCAACTGGCCGTCGATAATCCTTTGCCTTATTGAAGGCTGGATGGTCAACTGAGCTACCCTGGCGGTAACATCCCCTAACAACACTGCTATTTCTGCTCTCTCGAGGTCTTTCCTTATGATACTGTTGGGATTTGCCAACGTTGCTAGATGCGAGGTCTTTCTACTTAGTGCATCTGCCACAACGTTTGCCTTTCCAGGGTGATACAGGATCTCACAGTCGTAATCCTTTACAAGCTCCAACCACCTCCTCTGTCTCATGTTCAGGTCCTTCTGAGTGAAGAAATACTTGAGGCTTTGGTGTTCCGAGAAAATTTGAATATTTTCCTCATACAAGTAGTGCCTCCAGATCTTAAGTGCAAAGACGACCGCTGCCAACTCCATATCATGAGTCGGATAGTTATGCTCTTGCGGTTTCAACTGCCTCGAGGCGTACGCTATCACTTTACCGTGTTGCATCAAAATGCAACCCAAACCAAACTTACTGGCATCACTGTACACCACGAACCCCCCTGTTCCTTCCTGGAACCGCCAACACTGGCGCGGACGTCAAAGCGCTCTTCACTTAGCAAAACTCTCATCGCACTTCTCATCCCAAACGAAATCGACGCCCTTCCTCGTCAACCGAGTAAGCGGTGCTGCTATAGCAGAAAAATTCTAAACGAAGCGACGGTAATATCCGGCCAGACCCAGAAACCTACAAATCTCTGACACAGTCGTCGGTCTGGCCCACGAACTAACGACCTCTATCTTTGAAGGGTCCACAGCCACTCCCTCCTTAGACACAACGTGTCCTAGAAAAGCTACCTCCTCAAGCCAAAAGTCACACTTCCAAAACTTTACATAGAGCTGGTTCTCGCGCAAGGCTGAAAACAAACTGCCTTAGGTGCAAAGCATGGTCCTCCTTAGACTTAGAGTACACAAGAATGTCATCTATGAATACGATGACAAAGTGGTCCAAGAATGCCTTGAACACTCTGTCCATCATGTCCATGAATGCTGCTGGGGCGTTCGTCAGTCCGAAGGACATGACTACGAACTCATAGTGACCATACCTCGACCTGAAAGCTGTTTTAGGGATATGTGCATCCCAGATCCTTAACTGGTGGTAGCCTGACCTCAAGTCAATCTTCGAAAACACACAAGCTCCTTGGAGCTGGTCAAACAGGTCATCAATACGTGGCAGTGGATATTTGTTCTTGATAGTCACCTTGTTCAGTTCCCTGTAATCGATGCATAGACGCATCGAGCCATCCTTTTTCTTAACAAATAGCACGGGTGCTCCCCACGAGGACACACTCGGCCTAATAAATCCTCTGTCAAGCAACTCCTGCAACTGCTCCTTTAACTCTTTCAGTTCAGCTGGCGCCATACGATAAGGAGCTTTTGAAATAGGACGAGTCCCTGGCTCAAGCTCTATTGAGAAATCCACCTCCCTCTTTGGCGGCAGACCAGCAACTCTTCAGGAAAAACATCTGCAAACTCTTGCACAATGGGAACTTGCTCAACAAATAACTGATCACGGTTCTCTCCGGTCAACTTAGCTAAAAAACCCCAAGCTCCTCGAGCTAGCAAACGATGAGCTTTAACTACCGAAATCACTGGCGTACACACCCCACTCTGGGTGCCCCGAAATTTAAAGCTAGGCCTACCCGGCGGCCCGAACACTACCTCCATCCGGCGGCAGTCAATCATAGCGTGGTTACCAGCTAACCAATCCATACCGAGGATCACTTCAAAACCACTCATAGCTAACACTATGAGCGTAACCTGCAGAGACTCGTCGGATACCTGTATCTGACCATCCCTTACCTTCTGGCTAGCCAACATACTAACTCCCGAGGGAGTAGCAACAGATAACTCAAATTCTAGAGGTTCTAAAATCATGCAAGCATGCTCAGCAAACACAGGAGAAATAAAAGAATGTGTGGAACCCGAATCAAACTGTAACGGCCCAGGTTTTCATCCCGGTCTTCCAGATATGCCCTAGGGGTATTTTGGTAATTTTGTCTAGCCGTCAGGGCCGTTTATGTCTTTTTCCAGTTGCTAAAATTATTGGATGGGTTTATGTAGGTTCTTGAGGCTTTGTGGATGGGTTTGAGCATGGGTAGATGCAAAAGTAAAAATAAAGGAAATTGTGTTGCAGCTGGGATTCAAACCTGGGTCTACGGGAAAGCCTGTGGGGATGCGTGCAAGATGAGCTATGGAGAGATCTTGTTACTCTTTCTGCGACATATCTTGGTTAGCCTTGGATCTTTGGAGTTTTGGTGCATTTGGTTAAATGAAAGGAAATTAGGTTTTGTTTTGTCTTTTTCTCCAAAAGCATTGTGGACGCCCAAGCTTGTCTCCCTAGCTCCCCAAGCTGAATTTCTTCTCCTTAGCAGCCCCGAGATCCGATCGTCGTTCCAGGTAAGTTTCGTCGTCTTCTTCTTCTTTTCCTCCTCCAATTGATGTGCTGTGTGGCCGAGTGAATAGAAGTGGGTGTGTGTTTGTGTTTGGTTGTAGCCAGCCGAGAGGAGCCCAGCCAGCAGTCCCATCGTCCGTGTCGCGTGCAGCAGCAGGCACCAGGCCGCCTAGATCGCCCGCTCCTCGCCAGCGCCTGCATCGCTCTCAGATCGTCCGCTCGCCGTTCTAGCGCCGGTAGCGCCTCCTCGTCTGCGCGCTTCGTCGCTTGTCGCGCCGTCGCGCAGCCTTTGCCGCTTCTTCTGCGCGCGTGAGAGCCAGCGTGGGCGCGGCGCTCCGCGCCATCGGCGCCAAAGAAGAGCCTCGCCGTGCTACCTACCCGTCCGCGTGTCAGCCGCGCCCCGTGAGTTGCTCCCGAGCCGAGCCCTGTTTATTTTATTATATTTAGGCCTATGGTTTATGATTATTGATGTGTTTGTTAGGTTCGCTTTAGGTTGCTCGGGTTCGATCGCAGCTTAGGTTTCTTGTGTGTTGTTGCCTTCCGACCAGGTAAGGATTTCTTACCGGAGTTGTGTGGGCCCTGCGATATTATATGTGATTGCTGATTGCATGCTTGTTTGTGTTTATTGACATGTTTAGTGATAGGTGCTCTGTTCTGAATTCCCGACTGGCATGATTTCCTATGTTGTTTCTCATGTTAGTCCATGCTAGGTTGTTCCTTCTGGAATGCTCGTATCTGTTCTTGCTTCATAGTATCATGCTAGGTTCGTTGTATTCTAATTGAGCACGTATTGGATTGTATTGGATTGTTTGCTGATTGTTATGATAGGTTAGAGTTCAGGTAGATAGCATCATCCGGGCCTAGATGCATAAAGTACCTTGCATCCATGGTAGGGACGTACGAGATAGTTCTCCGTCCCTGGACCCCGTGAGGGATTAGCTAACCCTACCGGTAGGCCCTGCAATCTTGGGTGAGGGTGGCAGTCTGTTAATGCCCCAACGGTCGGAATGATGACTTGGCATTGCCTTGTCCCCGGCAGCCGGCATGTCCTCAGCATGTTCTGCAGTAGCCCTTGATTTGCCACCTGATAGGGTAAGGACGGCTTCCTGGTGTAAGCCTACCACTACCGTTTCCTTAGCCTAAGGTGCGGTGGTTCAGGCTGACATAGTTCACGTGTCCAGGTCTCACACCCCTATGTCAGTGACACCGATCCAGAGATTTAGTTAGGCGTGGTGACTGGACATGGGCAGCTTGCCACTAGACCCGGCATCCCTCATGGTCTGCAGTAGCACGCGGTGCACGTTTACGCTCATTATAGCGCCGACTAGAGAGCTCCTCGGGATCGTGAGCCAGTGCACCTTTCATTCGACAGTAGACAGGCTGAGGCCGAGACTTGTTTCTCGTATAGGGCGTATTGTGTGGTGAATTTTCCTGAGTAAGACCCTGAGTTGGCATCCAAGGTTTGTAAGTGGATTTAAGCTATGTGCTCTATTCTGTGTTTATATTCATAGCTTGCATATCTTTCGGCTGGATGACCATGTATATCGTATTGTACCCCAGTTGGGGATTCTTACTAAGTAATTCGTTACTCACCCTTATTTTGTGGTTTTCCACAGGTAACCAAGGTGCGAGACAGGATGGCTGAAGGAGGAGCTGTGATCATGGGAACCAGTTGTCAAACTCTGATTTTATGTTATGACTCTTTGTCTTTTTATTTCCTCTGAATGCATGTAGCCGGGCATGGAGCCCTAGGTTGTTTTCTGAATGTTTTTACGGATTCGATCTTTTGATCTGTTGTAATCTTTGAAAGTTTTGAATGCTTTAATAAATCTCTGATCAGAGTAAACTTTTGGAAACGTATTTATCTTGAAACAGGTGCTTGGAGACAGGGACAGGTTTCAGGAAATTGTTTTGCTTTGAATTGAATGTTTGAATGTTTTGGTTTTAATTGGAATCCGAAAGCCATTCCTGCATATTGATTTTAGTTTTGATTGCATGCATTGAGGTAAAGTCCCATTTAGAGCCCCTTTTGAGTAGGGTCTTTACACAAACAACACAAAGGCAAGGTGGTCAAGAACTAGGAGTGTACCTGCCACCGCGGCCCTGGCTTTCTCAGCCTCCTGGCGGGTCGTAGCATACACTCTCCCCTGCTGCTGAGCTGGCTGCGCCACCACTGCTTTCTGATTGCAATGTCGGGCCTGATGCCCCTCCTTACCACAGTTATAACAAGCTCTAGGGTTACCACCACAAGGTCCCCAATGCTGCTTCCCATAGGGTCTACAATACGGTGGCGGCCTCCCTACGCCCTGTTGGCTAGGCTGATCACGGTTACGGTCCCGATGCTGGCCTCTGCCATGATAAGTACCCTGGCGGTGCTGACCGCCCCTACGACAATTACTTCCCGAGTCAAACTTACGCTTCTGGCCCGAGTACACTGGGGCCTTCTGCACAACGGTACTAGCTACCTGCTCTGGAGGATACTTCCCATCATAAATCGTCGCCAATCAGATCGCCTTGGCAAAAGTCCCGGGCTCGTGTTCTAACATCTGAGACACTCCCTGTCTCAAACCTGCAATAAACTTCCTGATCTTCAGCTCAGGGATAGCAATCAACTGCGGCGCGAAGTACCCATACTTTGAAAACTTTTTCTCATACACCTCGATCGAGTCAGACCCCTGCTTAAGGTTTGAAAACAGCTCAATCATCTTTTCTTGGGCTTCTTCACTGATAAATTTTGCCTTGAACTCAGCCTTGAAGAATTCCCAAGTGGCAGGTGGAGACCCAGCTGGTCTCTCACTCAAAGTGGAATCCCACCACCACTTAGCTGTACCAGCTAACACATGAGCTGCACATCAAGCTCGCTGCACCTCAGGACAAGCCATCACCATAAATGTATATTCCAACTCAGCAATCCACCTGGCAGCTACCAACGGTTCTCCAAGGGCACTAAACTTCTCGGGCTTCCATTTGACAAAATCCTTCAGCCACTTGCCCAGATCCTCAGCACCTTCTGCCACAACGGCCTCGTTCACAATTGGCTCTCTTTGAATTTGGCGCAAGATCGTGGCACTGCGATCCTCATCGAACCAACTCGGTCACCGCTCTATCTCGAATTCGGGACTCCTTCCTGCGTGCAACTAACGAGCTCGCGTTTCACTCTGCGCTCGGCCCTCCGTCACCAAAGAACAACCCAACCATAAGAGCCCTCATGGACTCCAAAAAAGCAACTTCCGATGCAGCCTCCCGAGGCTCAGTTGCCTCCACGCCCTCTCCGGGCAACAAAGTAGAAGGGCCTGTAGGCGGCCTAACATCAGCATCAGCTTGGGACGACGTCCCTCCCGTGTCAGAATCAATACGAATGCCCTGGGTGGTCGGCCTCGAGCCTCCCTGCCCTCTACGAGTGACTGGCATACTGACAATCTACACCCAAACCAACAATGAGTCAGAACCTGTTTTCCCTACTCTACAACAACAAGTCATGTACATGCAAGGTGCAAACGGTATTGTAATTCTTAACCCTTAACCTTAAACTTACGGACATACCTGATGGCTGGCGGAGCGCTGATGATTATGGAAAACAACCTACAACTGCAGATCAATCTACAGAAACTATAACTCTGAGCTCTGATACCAACTGTAAGGACCCGACTCGAGAAACGGTCTCTAACCTAGATCCTTACTTAGCATGCATGATTAAGAATGTAAAACATCATTCAGAGTTCCAAATTTAAATCTTTGCAATCAACACATTCAAAACAAAAACCATAATTCCAATAAATAAAACCAACAAGTAAGTGACTGATCAGTACTTTCTTAAAACAAATCAAAGGGAACGGTTCGAGAAAAATAAAATAGTTTTTGAGTGCTTTCCTAGGGACTCAAGTCCCACTACATGCTAATTCATAAAAACAATAAAAGAACGTGCAACTCAGAGTCAACCATCCATGATCATCCAACAGCCTCCTCCTAGCCATCCAGCCTCTATCCCAAGTTACCTGGTGGAAAACCACAGAAAAATAAGGGTGAGCAACAAGTTACTCAGTAAGAATCCCCAACCGGGGTACAATACGAAAACATCTCATCTAGCACAAGAACATGCAACCATACAATGACTTAGAGCAAACAGTTGGGTTAAACCATACGCCCCTCCTAGAGCTTGCCTATTCGAAGGCTTACAGCTATAAACTACCCTAGGTTCTACACCTGGATGCCCTTCGGGCCTTACTCAACCTAGGACTCAGCGCTGCCCATCGGGGACTTACACACCTAGGATGCCCATCGGGGTCTTACACCTGCAACTCAGTGATGCCCATCGGGGACTTATACACCTAGGATGCCCATCGGGGTCTTACACCTCCAACTCAGTGATGCCCATCGGGGACTTATACACCTAGGATGCCCATCGGGGTCTTACACGTCCAACTCAGTGATGCCCATCGTGGTCTTACACACCTAGGATGCCCATCGGGGTCTTACACCTCAAACTTAGTGATGCCCATCGGGGACTTATACACCTAGGATGCCCATCGGGGTCTTACACCTCTAACTCAGTGATGCCCATCGGGGACTTATACACCTAGGATGCCCATCGGGGTCTTACACCTCCAACTCAGTGATGCCCATCGGGGTCTTACACACCTAGGATGCCCATCGGGGTCTTACACCTCCAACTTAGTGATGCCCATAGGGACTTATACCCCTAGGATGCCCATCGGGGTCTTACACCTCCAACTCAGTGATGCCCATCGGAGACTTATACACCTAGGATACCCATCGGGGTCTTACACCTCCAACTCAGTGATGCCCATCGGGGTCTTACATACCTAGGATGTAACGGCCCAAGTTTTCATCTCGGTCTTCCAGGTATGCCTTAGGGGTATTTTGGTAATTTGGTCGGGCCGTTTATGTCTTTTTCCAGTTGCAAAAATTATTGGATGGATTTATGTAGGTTTTTTAGGCTTTGTGGATGGGTTTGAGCATGGTTAGATGCAAAAGTAAAAAAAAAAGGAAAATTATGTTGCAGTTGGGATTCGAACCCGGGTCTCTGGGAAAGCCTATGGGGATGCGTGCCAGTTGAGCTATGGAGAGCTCTTGTTGCTCTTTCTGCGTCATATTATGGTTAGCCTTGGATCTTGGAGTTTTGGTGCATTTGGTTAAATGAAAAAGAAATTATGTTTTGTTCTTTCTTCTCCAAAACCCTCATAGCCGTCCAAGCTTGTTCTCCCTAGCTCCCAAGCCATTTTTCATCCCCTTTGAAGCCCCGAGGTTCGATCATCATTCCGGGTAAGTCTTCATCCTCTTCATCTTCTCGATTGGTTGTTTTTGCAGGCCGAAGGTAAGAGGAAGTGCTCGTGTGTGTGTGTGTGTGTTGTTGCAGTCGCCCAAAGACGCCTGTGTCCGCCAGTGCCCAGATCCGCCCACCACCGGCAGATCGCCGAGCGGCTCGCCCAGTCGCGCTCGTCGACGCCCACCCCGCAGTGGTCCCGTCGCTCCTTGTCGCGCGCAGCAGCAGGTGCCAGCCCAGATCGCTCTAGCAGCTCGTCCAGGGCCCGCGCGTCCTCGCCCGTGCCGTGCCGTTCGCCCAGCGCCCGCGCGTCCTTGCCCAGTGCCGCTCGCCCGCGTCTGCGTCGCTGCGCGACGCGCGCGCGCGCTCGTCTTGTGCCCAGCGCGCGCTGCCCAACACGCGCCAGCGCGCCAGCGCCGTCCGTGTCGTGCGCGCGGCAGCGCCTAGCGCCGTGCCAACGTCGCCGGTGCCCGGCCTGAGCCGCACCCGCCCGCCAAGCTGGCGCTTGACCCGTGTCGCGCCGTCGCCGCGTGAGTGCTCCCGAGCCGAGCCTATTTGTTTATCATGTTTGGGCTTTTAGATGATGATTATTATTGTGTTTGCTAGGTTCCGTTAGCTAGCTCGCAAGTGATCGCAGCTTAGGTTTTTGTGTGTAGAAGCCTCCCGACCAAGGTTAGGATTTCTTACCGGAGTTGTGTGGACCCTGCGGTATTATATGTGATAGTTGTTTGTATGTTTGTTTGTGATTATCAACATGTATAGTGTTAGGTGCTCTGTTCTGAATTCCCGACTGGCATGATTCCTTATGTTGTTTCTCATGTTAGTCCATGCTAGGTTGTTCCGTTCTGGCATGCTCGTATCTGTTCTTGTTTCGTAGTATTCTGCTAGGTTCGTTGTATGTGTTAAGCACGTATTGGATTGTATTGGATTGTATGTTATTGATATGATATGTTAGAGTGTAGGTAGGTAGCATCATCCGGGCCCGAATGCATAAAGTATCTTGCATCCATGGCAGGGACGTACGAGGTAGCACTCCGTCCCTGGACCCCGTTAGGGTTTAGCTAACCCGACCGTGAGGCCCCCGCAATCTTGGGTGAGGGTGGCGATCGTTAAATGCCCCAACGGTCGGGATGATGACTTGGCATTGCCTGCGTCCCCGGCGATCGGCACGTCCTCGCCGTGTTCGGCCAGAGCCCTTGATTGCCACTGTTAGGGCAAGGACCGCTTCGGTGTAAGCCTACCACGACCGGTTCCTTAGCCTCGGTGCGGTGTGGTACAGCCGACATAGTTCACGTGTCGAGTCTCACACCCTATGTCGGTGACACCGATCAGAGATTTAGTTAGGCATGGTGATTGGACACGGGCGACTTGCCACTAGACCCGGCACACCCTCAGAGTGCGCAGAGCATGCGGGCGGCGCTTACGCTCATTACAGCGCCGACTGGAGAGCTCCTCGGGATCTTGAGCTAGTGCACCTTTCGTATCGACAGTAGGCAGGCTGAGGCCGAGACTTGTTTCTCGTATAGGGCGTATTGTGTGGTGTGGATTTTCCGGACTAAGACCCTGAGTTGGCATCCGAAGACTATTTGTGGATTTAAGCTATGTGCTCCATTCTGTGTTTATATTCATAGCTTGAATACATTAATCTAGATGACCATGTATATCGTATTGTACCCCGGTTGGGGATTCTTACTGGGTAATTCGTTACTCACCCTTATTTTGTGGTTTTCCACAGGTAACCAAGGTGCGAGACAGGATGGCTGAAGGAGGAGCTGTGATCATGGGAATCCTGCTGTCGTCTTTGACTTTTTATATTATGACTCTTGTCTTTTATTTTCCCCTGAATGCATGTGACAGAGGCACGAGCCCTAGGATGTTTTCTAAATGTTTTGTGGATTCCAGCATTGTTGTATCCGGAAGGTTTTGAATGATTTTAATAAATCTCTCGATCGAGTAAACTTTGGAAATGTATTTGTCCCAAACAGTGCTTGGAGACAGAAGCAGTTTCAAAGAAACTGTAATGATTTCTGTTTGAATGTTGAATGTTTTAAGTTTTTAATTGGAATCCGAAATCATATTTGCATATTGTCCTTCACTTTGAATGCATGCATTGGGGTAAAGGCCCATTGGATGCCCATCGTCGTACCCGAGCGGGACCTAAACTAGTTACCCCTACAATCTTCTGCACCTTACATCACCTGTCTAACCCTAGCATGGATCTAACAGCATACAACGGGGAACATGGATATGCCAGGATGGAAGAACCTAGCATGGAATTAATAGAATACAACATAAAGCATGGATATGTCAGGATAGGAGAACCCTAGCATGGAACTAACGGAACGCAAACATAACACGAACACGAAATCAAAAGCAAGCATGAATCCTATCCACTAGAAACTCATACAGTTACAAAAATCAATATGCTATCAAGTATTCGCAGGGTCCACACAACCCCGGGTAAGAAATCCTTACCTGGAAACAAGTGGGAAATAACTATCACGAACCAATTAACGACCCTCGAGCTTAAAGCGAACCCAAGCAACCTAGGCATACAATAAAGAAATCCTGAATAAATAAACAGCAGCCAGCAACTTTAAGTCTAAAAGGGGACAGGCTCGGGAATTACCAACCGAGAAGACACGCGGTCTCGACAGGAAGGGGGCAAGAATGGGCGCTGCTGGTGCGGCAGGGGAGTTGGCGTTGGCTCGGGCCCGAGACAAGACGAGCAGACGCGCTGGGGCGGGCGCACGGCAAGGCGACGGGACGGCGGGGCAACGTGCGGGCGACCTGGGCTGTGGAGACGGCTCGCGGACGCGGCGGTCTCGGCTGGACGGGGCGCGCGCGCGTGAGCGAGCGGCGAACAGACAGGCGGCGAGGGCGGTGGCATTGGGCGCAGCGGCGCAATACGTGCGACCTAGTGCGGGCGACCTGGTGCGGGCGACCTGGGTTGGGCGACCTGGTGCAGCGCGAAGGCTGGGCTGGTGTGGTGCGGCTTGGTGCGACGGCGGCGAGGGCGTGGTTGGGGTGTGGCTAGGGTGAGGGCTTGCGTGAGAGTGGAGCTTCTCTTTTTTTTCCTTTCTTTTTTCCTTCCTTCCCTAAGTTAAATAGGCTTTGGGAATCTCAAATTCCCTTCCCAAGGCTTCCCCCCTTCGAGCCCTGGCTGACGCGCTATTTTTTTTCCTTATTTAAATCCAAGCTTCCAAACCTCTTTTTAGGCCAAGGGTTCGAGTCCTCCAAATAACACCCTTAAAAAAATATATATATATATAAAAACCCTATTTTTTCATTTAGTTGAAAACCGGGCTGTTACAGAGTATAAACATACTCAGTAAGAATCCCCAACCGGGGTACAATACGATACATCAGTCCTCTAGCACCCTAGTATACATGCAAACAAATACGAGCTCATAAGCAACAACCTGGCTCAGGCTAACCGTCATTCTAGAACTTGCCTATTCAAGGACTTACTACCGCAACCTACACTAGGTTCTACACCTTGATGCCCATCGGGGTCTTACACAACCTAGGACGCGATGATGCCCATCGGGGTCTTACTCCTGCTAGACACAATGATGCCCATTGGGGACTTACACACAAGGATGCCCATCGGGGTCTTACTCCACAAACCAATGATGCCCATCGGGGTCTTACACATCTAGGATGCCCATCGGGGTCTTACTCCACAAAACAATGATGCCCATCGGGGTCTTACTCTAACTAGGAACACGGAGATGCCCATCGGAGACTTACACATAATGCCAATAGTGTAGTGCCCATCAGGGACTTACATACACTAGCAACGCATTGGTGCCCATCGGGGACTTACCCAAGCGAGACCTAAACTAGTAACCCCTAACGGTCTCCTAAGTACAGGAACACAAACTAGCCTAACAATCAGACAATAAAAATTACCTATCTAACCCTAGCATGAAACTAACAAAATACGAACAGGAACATGGGTATGCCAGAATAAGAAAAATCCCTAGCATGATACTACGAACTTAAGCAGGAATCAAAAGCATGCTGGAAGAACAAACCTAGCATGGCACTAACATGAACAACAAGCAAACATGCTAGCAAGAATTCAAGCACAAGTTGTCCTATAGCTAACATGCTCATAACAGTAAACAAGCATACAAGGCACAATCTTGAAAGCATCGCAGGGTCCACACAACCCCGGTAAGGAAACCTTACCTGGAAACAAGCAGTAACAATATAACGCTCCTTGAGTTGCAGGACACACAACCTAGCAAAACATACATAGTTACATCAATAACCTAAACTAGCTATCTCTAAACTAAACTCAAGGAAGTAAGAACCGGGAAGTTACCCGATGAGCTACACAAGCTCTCGGCCAAACCCTTGGAGAGTGTCCAAGGGAGCTCTTGGCTAGGCCTTGCTCTCAGCCTCCTCTCACCAACTTGCTGGACTTAGCTCGGCTTCACCTCAAATGAACTGAGCACCGGTTAGCTTTCTCGAAAAACAACCAACACACTCCAACACACAAACATGCTCTCAACTAGGATTGGGAACTCACCTCTGAAGTGAGCTCGGCTAGGCAATTGCTCACGGTTGCTAGGCTTGATGGGGGAACTCTCTTTCGGCTTCGATCGGAGCTTGCAAAACATAAGGAATCGATTAGGGCACATCCAACCAGCCACCTTAGGCTCTCGGCCAAGGGAAAGAAAACTCACCTTAACAAGAATCGGCTCCAAGAAAAGCTTGAGAGAGAGATGCGGCTACTAGGCTTCACTTGGTTGGAGCTTTCGGCAAGCAACACTCCCAACTAGGCTTGCGGGAACACTTTCTGAGCAATCTTCATGGATCAAACTTGTGGCTACTCAAGGGGAAGGAACCAAGGAAGGTCTCGGCTGCAAGGGAGAGATGATTTCCTCGGTTAGGGTTTGCACAATAATAAAAGGTGGGGTCTCGACAAGGAGAGAAAGAAAGAAGAAACGTCTCACCTCTCGGTTCTTGAGTTGGTTGCGGCTACACCAAGAGAGATCAAGAAGAAGAGGTTCGACACACTCCAAGAAAGATCAAGAAGGGTCTCGGCTACCATGCAACATACAATTTTTTATTAGGGTTTGGCCAAACTCCAAGGGAAATCAAATTCGGCTATGTAGGGAAGAAGGAGAAGAGAAAAATTACATGAATCTTGAGCTTGGTTCTTGTTCTTGGAGGATTCGGCAAGGGGAGAGAGGGAGAGAGTGTGAATTCGGCAAGAGGAAGAGAGAGAGAGAGAGAATTCGGCAACCAAAGGGAATGAATTCCCTTTTCTTTTTCTTTTCCTAATTTAATTAGGTTTTGGCGACCCAAAGCCCCTTCCCAGGGCTTTCCCCCTTCGAGTCCCAGCTGAATCAATCTTTTCTCTTTATTAAAACTCATTTAAACCAAGCTTCCAGATCACCATTAGGTCAAGGGTTCAAATCCCAATGGAAGCACTTTAATTTACATTAATTTTGCTAATAACCAAACCACCTCCAAACTTCCGAACAACTAGCACAAACTTCTTGGGTCTTGCAACCAACAACAGTCAAGCCTCGGTAAAGGGCAGGAATGACCCTGGAATCCTGAAAATCCACAAACCCTGACCGGGGAGCAAAAAGACCAAAAAAGGGTTAAAATAGCTTTAACGGCCCAACCGAACAACCGAATATTGAACCGAAAACACCTGGGAAACCGAAATAGAAAAATGGGCTGTTACAGTTTTCCCTTGAAGTATTTTCAAACAGATTTTATATTTCCATTACTTTTAATAAAGATGTTCTTTTCCAGCCCTTAAATGATGTTCACTGAATTTACATGTTGAGTAAGGGCTATTAGGGTTGTTTAGTGTCGGGTCCTTACACCTAAGGTGAGTCTTCTTCTTCCTTTTCTTCTTCTTCTTCTTTAGCCGAAGACCCTTTGTCTTTGTTGCTTCCCTGAGCCTGCTTTGCATAGTGCTTGGGCCGCGACTTAGTTGCCTTCTCGGTGGGTAATTCCCGAGCCTTTGCTTCTTGACCCTTAGTTAATTTAGCTGCTGATTTTAATTGGGTTGTCTATATTAATTGCCTACATTGTTTAGGTTGACTTTGCAGCTCGAGGGTCGTTTATTATTGCTGTGATTGTTTTCTACATACTTCCAGGTAAGGATTTCTTACCACGGTTGTGTGGACCCTGCGATAGATCATGATTGTGCCTTGTATGCTTGTTTACTGTTATGAGCATGTTAGTGGATAGGACAACTTGTGTTTGACTTCTTGCTAGCATGTTTTCCTGTTGTACATGTTAGTGTCATGCTAGGTTTGTTCCTCCAGCATGTTTATGATTCCTGCTTAAGTTCGTAGTATCATGCTAGGTTATGTATGATATCAACACGGATCTTAGCTCAACGAGCTCACAAGGAAAATTCAGAGTCCTCGGAAGTCTCCTACTTCCGTCCTAATGACTGGTTCTCATAACGAATCCCGGGACATCTCCGAGGGTCTTTCTCCCTCGGCCAATTGATTAGCTCAAAAACCGATCCCAAAGATGTCCGACACCCTCGAGGGTCTTTCTCCCTCGACCAAAATGATTAGTTCAAAAACCAATCCCAACGGGTGTCCTCAAGGGCCTCTTGCCCTCGCTAATAAATCTGGACTATCGGGAGAGTACCTGAAGTCTGGCTCTAAACTGGAAGGAACTGGTGTACTCACGAACATTAGCCCGGGAGCTCTCCGAATCCGCGGACTAACGCGCAGCGCGCGCACACCGCATCTTTGCGCAACTCTGCGTAAATGTGGGGGCCTAAGTACAAACTACGCGGGCGGTGCACGCATGCCTAAAGACTCGGAAGCGGTGTCCGAACACGAGAGTGCGAGGCCCTCGGCACTCATCTGTGCGGCACTGCCACCACCGACACGAAGCTAAGAACCGGCCAAGGCAGGCTTGCACCGTTGGCAGGGTTCCGCTCTAGCAGGCTACAAACTAGGCTTATGCCGATGTGGTAGCTAATCCACATCGGCTGCCGGGGGAAACAATGTACGTTATGCTTCGCTCTACTCCCGACCGGTGGGGTCAAAGTACGTTATGTCCGCTCTCAGCCTCTAGATGATGACAAACCCTACTAAACTAGCTAAGAGTACAGAGTAAATGATTCCTGGCTAACATACATAATCGACCACAATCATACATAACCTAGCATGATACTACGAACTTAAAGCAGGAATCTTAAGCATGCTGGAAGAACAAACCTAGCATGGCACTAACATGTACAAACAGGCAAACATGCTAGCAAGATTTCAATCACAAGCTGTCCTATCCACTAACATGCTCATAAAAGTAAACATGCAAACAAGGCACAATCAAGAAAGCATCGCAGGGTCCACACAACCACGGTAAGAAATCCTTACTTGGAAACAAGTGGAAAATAACTATCACAAGTCAAGAAGCAACTCTCGAGATCCTAAGCAAACCCGAACAACCTAAGCATTTAATAAAACACCCTAATTAATTAAACAACAACCAACAGCCTAGGGCCCAAAAGAGAAAAGACTCGGGAATTACCAGCCGAGAAGACACGTGGCCTCGACAGCAAGGGGGCAGGCAGGGCGCTGCTGGTGCGGTAGGAACACGCGCGCGGCGAGGCTAGCAAACGCGTTGGAGCGGCAAAGACGACAAGGCGAGAAAGGTGCAGCGCTGAGAGGCGCGCGGCGGGCGATGCAAGCGCCGCCCGAGCGGGCGGGCGGCAAGGCAACCATCTTTGCGGAGGCGGCGCGGGCGACGGGTCGGGCGGCAGCGCAGCGTGTGTCGCGAGCGTCTGAGGCGTGCGGCGGGCTTCGGGCTTCGCACGGCGTCGCGGCGGCATTACTGGGCGATGCAGGGGTGAGCGACTGGTGCGAGGCGGGCTGCGGTCTTGGCGCTAGGCTAGAGGTGTCTTGATGCAGTGCGGCTGGGGTGTGGTGCGGCTAGGGTGTGGTGGCTCGATAAGGAGAGAGAGAGAGAGAGAGAGAGAGAGAGAGTGAGTGATGGGTGCGGCTAGGCAAGGGGAAAAAGGGTTTTCTTGATTTTTCCTTCTTTTCCTAATTTAAATAGGTTTGATGACCTAAAAATCCTTTCCCAAGGCTTCCTCCTTCGAGTCACAGCTAAAGCATACTTCTAAACAACTAGCCCAAACTCCTTGGGTCTTGCAACCAACAACAATCAAGCCTCAACGAAGGCAGGAATGACCCTGAAGTCCTGAAAATCCACAAACTCTGACCGGGGAGCAAAAAGACCAAAATACCCCTAAGGGTTAAAAAGCTCTAAAGGCTCAACCGATTGCCCCAATACTGAACCGAAAGTACCTGGGAAACTGGAACGGAAAACTGGGTCGTTACATCAGGTGCGGTGGTACAGGCTGACATAGTCATAGTGTCCTGGTCTCACACCACTATGTTCAGTGACACCGATCCAGAGATTCTTTTAGGCATGCGTACTGGACCAGGGCAGCTTGCTCGAGACCCAGCAGCTCCCTGGTTTGCAGCAGCATGCGGTGTGTGTTCACGCTCATTACAGCGTCGACTGGAGAGCTCCTCGGGCTCTTGAGTTCAGTGCACCTTTCGTATAGTCAATATAGCAGCAAAGCTGAGGTCGAGACTAGTTTCTCGTAGAGTTTCGAGTTTTAAGATAACTCTTGGAGTAAGACCATAAGATGGTATGCGTTTATGTTTATGTGTGGATTAAAGTAAAGTGCTCTCTTTAGTGTTTGTATTTATATCTTGCATACATTCTACTAGATGACCAGTTGTATCGTATTGTACCCCGATTGGGGATTCTTACTGAGTAATTCGTTACTCACCCTTACTTTTGTGGTTTCCATAGGTAACCATGGCGCAAGACCGGTTGGCTGAAGAAGGAGCTGCTGATCATGGAATCCAGCTGTTTTAACTCTGAGTCTTATGTTATGGATTTTCCTTTTTATATTCTTGATTGCATGTAGTTAGGGAACGGAGCCCTTAGGATGTTTTGGGATTGTATCTAGATTCTGTCTTTTCATTTAAAACGATTTGGAACTGAATGTTGAAATAAATCTCTGATCAGAGTATGTTTAGAACTATTTATAGCTTGGATTAGGTGCTTGGAAACAGGGACAGGTTTCAGGTTGTTTTTGTGCTTGCTAAATTAAAGTATGTCTAAGAGTTTTAAACTTATACAGAATCTGGATGGCAATCATGCATAACGTATTCATGTTTTAAAAGCATGCATTGAAGTAAAGGCCTAGGCTAGGACCTCTTTCGGGTCGGGTCTTTACAGTTGGTATCAGAGCTCAGAGTCATAGATTATGTAGTTTGTTTTAGGTCGTTTTTCCATGATCATCAACACTCTGACAGTCATCAGGTACGCCTAAGTTTACTGTTTTAGAAAGGGGTTAAGAATTTACAATACTTTTACATCTAGTGTATGCCTTGTTTAGTGGTGTAGAGCGGAGACGAGTAGATTCTGACTCGTTGTTGGTTTGAGTGTAGATCGCCAGCATGCCAACTACCCGCATAGGAAGAGGAGGTTCGAGAGCAGCAGGACAGAGTATCAGGATTAGTTCAGATACCGCTGGGACATCGTCCCTAGTTGAGACAGAGGGTGTACCACCAGCAGCTCCTCCTGTTTTGCCTAGAGAAGGCGTAGAGGCGGCAGAGCCTCGAGAGACAGCTCCTGGAGCAGAGTTTGCAGATTCTATGAGAGCCATGATGGTCAACTTGTGAGTGACCAGAGAGCAGAGACTCGAGCCATGTTGGCCGCACAGCGAAAAGAGTCCCGAGCCTAGATAAAGCAGCTGACTCGTATGTTCCAGCAAGGCACCGCAGCACCACCAGCTCCACAGGAGAGTACAGCCACAGAGACAGTTGGGACTGATGGTGTTGAGGAACTTGGAAAATGGCTGAAAGGTTTTGTGAAGTGGAAGCCAGAGAAGTTCAACTCCTTAGGAGATCCATTAGCAGCAGCCAGATGGATTGCCCATCTGGAGTACACCTTCCTGATCATGGTGTGTCCCGATGTTCAGAGACCGCATTGTGCAGCCCATGTATTAGAGGGCACAGGTAGATGGTGGTGGGAGTCCACTCTGAGTGAGAGACCAGCTGGGTCACCATCTGCCACCTGAGATTTCTTCAAGACAGTGTTTAAGGCCAAGTACATCAGTGAGGAGGCCCAGGAAAAGATGGTAGAGCTGTTCCAGAATCTGAAGCAAGGGACTGACTCTATAGAGGAGTATGAGAGGAAATTCTCCGAGTATTGTTATTTTGTCCCGCAGTTGATAGCCACGCCTGAGCTGAAAATAAGGAAGTTTATTTATGGATTGAGATAGGGTGTATACCAGGACGTCAGGGCACAGGCCCCCGACACTTATGCTAAGGCAGTGTAGTTGGCGACTATCTATAACGGGAAGTACCCGGTCTAGCAGTTTGTCGCCGCTCTAGTTCAGCGACCTGCCGCAGCTTCATCAGGGCAGAAGAGGAAGTTTGACTTTAGAGGTGGCGGCCAGCGCCGCCAAGGACAAGATTTAACCGAGATCGCCAGAGAGCTCGCTCGCTCCACCCTCACGATGAGGGGCGGTCCTAGGCAGATTCCCCCATGTGCTACTTGTGGGAAGGCTCACACTAGAGTTTGTCAGGCAAGGTCCAGATTATGTTACCGTTGTGGTAAAAAGGGGCACCTGGCCCATTTTTGTAACCAGCCCAACAACACGATAGTTCAAAGAAAAAAGAAGAAATAGGTCGGGTGTTTGATACGACCCGACTAGAAGCCGAGCGTACACACGCCGCTGTGGCAGGTAAGCTACTTGTTTTAGATCACTGTGCATTTGTTTTTATTTAATTCCGGTTCTACTCATTCATTTGTTTCTGTTGTGTTTGTTGAGCATGCTAGTTTGAGATTAGAGACCCTAGGATTTGAGTTTTCAGTTGCAACTCCTTCGGGAGTCAATATGTCAGCTAGAGATAAGGTTAAGGACGGATGGATCGAGGTATCCAGAGAGTCGCTTGTAGCTATGCTCATAGTCCTGCCTATTAGCAGCTTTGATGTGATACTTGGCATGGAGTGGTTAGCTGCTAACCACGCGTTGATCGACTGCCACCAGAAGGAAGTAGTGTTCAGGCCTCCGGGTCGGCCCAGCTTTAAGTTTCGTGGAGTCTAGGGTGGAGTTTTCCCGCCGATAGTTTCAGCTTTGAAAGCTCGTCGTCTGTTAGCTCGTGGAGCTTAGGGCTACCTAGCCAAGTTATCTGGGAAGAGCTGCCCCTCGCTGATTGTTGATCAGGTACCAGTTGTGCAGGAGTTTGCGGATGTGTTTCCTGAGGAGTTACCGGGGTTGCCCCCGCAGAGAGAGGTTGACTTCACAATCGAGCTCGAGCCAAGGACCCTCCCTATTTCGAAGGCTCCGTACCGCATGGGGCCAGTAGAGCTTGTAAGGACCCGACCCGAAAAACGGTCTCTAACCTAGATCCTTACTTAGCATGCATGATTAAGAATCTAAAACACCATTCATAGTAACAATTTAAAACCTTTCAATCCATACAATTAAAACAAATCCAGAAAGCCATTAAATAAAACTAGCAATTAAAGTGACTGATCAGTACTTCCTTGAAAACAGAGAAAACGGTTCGAGAGATAATAAATAGTTTTTGTGTGCTTCCCTAGGGACTCAAGTCCCACTACATGCTAAATCAAAATAATAAATAAAAGAACGTGCATCTCAGAGTTCAGCTCATCCAGCAGCCTCCTCCTAGCCATCCAGCCTCTGTCCCAAGTTACCTGGTGGAAAGCCACAGAAAATAAGGGTGAGCAACGAGTTACTCAGTAAGAATCCCCATCCGGGGTACAATACGAAAACATCTCATTTAGCACACCGACATGCAACCATACAATGACTTAGAGAAAAACGGTTGGTTTAGGCTATGTGCTAACACTAGAGCTAGCCTATCAAGGGCTTACAACTACAGCCTATCCTAGGTTCTACACTTGGATGCCCATTGGGGTCTTACACCTCAATCAATGATGCCCTTCGGGGTCTTACACCTCTAGCTATCAATGCTGCCCAACGGGGTCTTACACATCTACGATGCCCATCGGGGTCTTACACTCTCTAGCAACCTTATGATGTGTAACGGCCCAGTTTTCTATTTCGGTTTCCCAGGTGTTTTCGGTTCATTATTCGGATGTTCGGATGGGCCGTTAGAGCTATTTTAACCCTTAGGGGTATTTTGGTCTTTTGCTCCCCGGGGCCGGGTATGTGGATTTTCAGGACTTCGGGGTCCTTCCTGCATTCGTCGAGGCTTGATTGTTGTTGGTTGCAAGACCCAAGGAGTTTGGGCTAGTTGTTTAGAAGTTTGGAAGCATTTTGGATAATGGCAAAAATTATTTATAATTTAAGTGTTTCCTTTGGGTTTTGAACCCTTTCCCTGGATGGTGAAGTGGAAGCTTGGATTAGATGAGTTTTATTTAGGAGGAAAATTGTTTCAGCCGGGTCCCGAAGGAGGAAGCCTTGGGAAGGGATTTTAGGCCTATTTAAAATAAGAAAAGGAAAGAAAATCAAGAAAATCCCATTCCCTTTGTTTTTGCAAGTCTCTCTCTCTCTCTCTCCAAACCCTAGACGCACCAAGCCTTGGAGCCGAGCCGAGCCACCACACCCCAGGCCGCCTAGCCGCTCCGCCCAGGCTGCCCAGCCGCGCCGCACCACCTAGCCTAGGCCGCCCATTGTCGCCGCCGTGCCCACACAGACCGCACCGCACCAGTCGCTCGATCCCTCGTGACGCCCGGCCGCCACACGCCCGCTTTGTTCGAGGTCGCTCGCCGCCACCTGGGGCTTTTACGCACGACGCGCCGCGCCATTCCAGAGCCAGACGCATCGCGCGTTGCCCAGCGGCCGCGACGCTGCCGTCGTCGCGCCCGCTCCGCGTCAATGGGCTCGCTCGCCGCTTGCCGTGTGCCCGAGCCAGCGCCCTGCCTCGCCAGAGCCCAGTGCCCAGCGTCCATCCTGCCCCCTGGCTGCCGAGACCTCGTGACTTCGCGGTTGGTATTCCCGAGTCTTTTCTGTTTTGGACCCTAAGCTGCTGGTTGCTGTTTATTTAATTAGGATGTTTTATTAAATGCTTAGGTTGTTCGGGTTCGCTTAGGAGCTCGAGAGTTGCTTCTTGGCTTGTGATAGCTATTTTTCCACTTGTTCCCAGGTAAGGATTTCTTACCGTGGTTGTGTGGACCCTGCGATATTATCATGATGTGCTTTGTATGCTTGTTGACTGTTATGAGCATGATAGTGATAGAACAGCTATGTTTGATCTCTTGCTAGCATGTTTGCCTGATTGTACATGTTAGTGTCATGCTAGGTTTGTTCTTCCAGCATGCTTATGATTCCTGCTTTAAGTTCGTAGTATCATGCTAGGTTATGTGTGATTGATGTTGATATATATGTTTAGCCAGGAATCAGTTATTTTGTACTCTTAGCTAGTATAGTAGGGTTTGTCATCATCCAGAGGCTGAGAGCGGACATAACGTATTTTGTCCCCACCAGTCGGGAGTAGAGCGAAGCATAACGTACATTGCTTCCCCCCGGCAGCCGATGTGGATTTAGCTACCACATCGGCATAAGCCTAGTTTGTAGCTCGCTAGAGCGTAACCCCCGCCAGCGGTGCAGCAAGCCTGCCTTGGCGGTTCTTAGCTTCGTGTCGGTGGTGTGATTGCACAGATGAGTGAGGAGGGCCTCGCACTACTGTGTTCAGTGACACCGCTTCCGAGTCTTTAGGCATGCGTACCTGGCCCGCGTAGTTTGTACCTAGGCCCCCACATTTACGCCGGTTGCAGCAGTTTAGAGCCAGACTTCGGGTACTCTCCCGTTAGTCCAGATTTGTTACCGAGGGTAAGAGGCCCTTGAGGATACCCGTTGGGATTGGTTTTTGAGCTGATCATATGGTCGAGGGAGGAAGACCCTCGAGGGTGTCAGACATCTTTGGGATCGGTTTTTGAGCTGATCAATTGGCCGAGGGAGAAAGACCCTCGGAGATGTCCCGGGATTGGTTACGAGAACCAATCATTAGGGCCAAGTGGGAGACTTTCGAGGGGTCTAGATTCTCGCCCTGTAAGCTCGTTGAGCTATGATCTGTGTTGGTAACTGTTTGCATGTATACTAGGGTGCTAGATGATTGATGTATCGTATTGTACCCCGGTTGGGGATTCTTACTGAGTATGTTTATACTCACCCTTATTTATGTGGTTTTTCCACCAGGTAACTTGGGACAGCACCGGGACGGCTAGCGGAAGGAGCTGATTGATCATGGGAGTCGCCGACACTCTGTCATTTATTGTTTGCATAATTTGCTCAGCATGTAGACGGACAGGAGTCCTAGGGGGACGTTTTTAAAAGTTGTTTAAACTGTTTTATATGTTTTTATAAACACTGGTCAGACTTGTTTTACTTTGTTGGTTTTGCTTAAATGAAGATTGTTGTTTATGTTTTAAGTGTTCCCCGTTCTCAAATATTTTGAAAGGTTTTAAATATGAGCACTAAACCGCTTGATGAAGTATTTAACTTGCATGCTGAGTGAGAACCTAGGTTTAGGACCGTATTTTGGGTCGGGTTCTTACAGTTGGTATCAGAGCCCAGAGTCATAGATTCTGTAGACTAACCTGCTTTGTAGGTTGTTGTTCCCATGATCATCAGCACTCCACGGCAGTCAGGTTTGTCTGAGTTCATTAAACTAAGGGTTTTATTTTACAATACTCCATCTAGTATACATGTGTTACCCTTGCTGGGCAATGAGAGCCCGAGCGTGGGCTAGTTTTTATGCTTTGTGTAGATCGCCAGTTGTTGATTACACATTGAGGAGCAGGGACGTTTGGTATGTCCAGCCGAGGAGTTGGACTGATCGTGTCGATGTTGAGACCGCATCCAGGGTTGTCTAGACCCGTAGGCCAGTTTTGGCCCTGGCAGTTGAGTACCCAAGAGGAGGGGGTAGAGGCTAGTCCGCCTCAGAGTGAGACTCCTTGAGCAGAGTGTGCTCCAGCCATGAGAGAGTTGATGGCAGGTCTCTTAGCTAACAGGGAGCGGAGACACAGGCGCAGTTTGTAGCGCGTATTGAGGAGTCTTGGGCACAGATAGCCCAGCTGGCAGAGTTTATTTAGGAGTCACCCCCCTAGTAGCTCAAGTAGCCCCGGAGGTTCCCGGGAGGGCTTGATCAACAAGTTTATGCTGATAAGTTAGTTGGCATTGATCGAGCCATCGAGTTTGGCAAGTGGAAGCCTGTAGAGCTGGATGTTTTTGAGACCTACTGCTAGCAGCGAGGTGGTTGGCCAGGATCGAGTTTATCATCCGAGTGTTGGAATGACCTGGTGTTCAGAGGCCGGGGCGTGCCGTTCTTATGTTGTTTGATGTAGTAGTGTGGTGGTGGAAGTGCCTTGTGAGAGGCGGACCAGCAGAGTCTCCACCAGCCACCCGATCGATTGGCAAGCTGCCAAGCTAGTAGCTTTTGAGGAAGATGTAGAGACATCTTGTCCTCCTGCAAGCCTGCAGTCATTTAGCAGCCAGTTCTTTTAGTACCCTCGTAGCCAGGGTGTAGTGTGGAGTTTGCTTGTCAGGACTTAATCCGTCCGTGGATTTCAGCTGGCTAGTAGAGAGAAGCACCTTGTGTTAGCATGTTCCAGGTGTGGAGCTAGGTGCTGCCACCCGAGGGTTGGCTTGAGTATTTGTTAAGCATCTAGTGGGATGTAGGAGTAGGCCGTGGCATGTCTGTTAGACGAGTTGCCAGAGAGTAGACTACTCTTGTGTTGAGTGCCATTGCCCGTCACTTGGAGTGTGACCTTCCCTACCCTCAAAGGGGCTTAAAGCCATAAAGAGATGTTTGTGTCGTAAAGGATGTAGTGCCTGTTGGCACCAAGCTTTGAAAGGAGGCCTAGATTCAGGCCAGTTGGCATTGTTTGTGCAGGTGGTTCCAGGACCCGCCCGGAGTTTAGCATCCCCACTAGTCTTGTACCCATTTCCTGAGATTGCACCTGTCTGGGTTGCATAAGAGATCTAGCTCGGTGGTAGTCAGAGAACTACAAGTGTGAGGTCGTTCGAGGGATAAGTAGGAGCCCTTCAGGGTCATCGAGAGTTGGGTACAAAGGATGCTGTTGGTTGTTAAGGGCTAGCGCGTCCGAGTTCTCACGCCTGTGTTGTGGGCTTGTGAGCCAGTTGGATGGTAGTATGATTCGACTACCCTGGAGTTACCCTAATATGAGTAGAGTTGGCATCGATGATGCGTGGTTGATTCAGTGTTAGAGCCATGAGTTGGATGGTTGATCGGAGCACGTTTAGTGGACCATTGGTATGAGGTAAGTTAGCTTAGCTTGATGTGGCTATGCTCTTGTTGAGTGAGTTGACCGATGTGTCGTTTCGTGGTGAGTTGACCCCGAGAGGGTTTGAACTCTTGTTGCGCCCTTGCTAGTTGTGGCTCTGTTTGGAGGCAAAAGTTGCCTGTGTGAGAGTTCTTGTTGGATCTTAAGGAATCTAGTTGGAGCTGTACACGTCGGTGTACTTTTGCATAGCTCATTCCGTGATGTATGTTTGGGGATCAACGAAAGGTTTTGGGTTGTGAAACCAGTGCTCAGTTCTGAGGAGTTAGGGCTTTAGTTCTTGGCAAGTTCCCTAACAGTGGTTGAGAAGTTACCGTGCCGGTAGCCGGGTTGTTGCGTAGGCAAGTTATGCTAGTTGGCCCTTGACCTGGGTAGAGGCATTTCTTGTTGATCGATGGTTGGAGTTCAGTTGGAACTGATCAAGGGCGATGGAAGAAAAATTGCGGAGTTTCTGGCCGCCATGGCTAAAAGTGTTGTTCGGATCCTTACCCTGGGTAGAAGCTATGATGTGGCTGATGCTTTGAGCAAGAGGAAGTTTGGGTCTTCCGGTGGTTCCCGCTCAGGTGGATAGCAGACTCGCCGAGAGGGCCAGTTTAGGGGTCGGGATCAACGCCGACCGCAGGTTAGAGCTCAGGATCGTCAGCAGGGCGGGGCCAGGCAGCCGGCTTATTGCATCAAGTGTGGTAAGGCGCTTTTCAGATTGTGTGGAGCATCGCCTGTGCTTGCTACAGATGTGGCAAGGAAGAGCTTTTGGCCAGCACAGTTGAGATGCTGGAGGGAGATGTGCTCGTGTAGCCAGATGTCTGTTAGTCCGTTGTCGACAATATGTGTGTCGGAGGGTGATCGGAGGAACCCTAGTTTGTGGAGAGCTTCACTAGAGCTAAGTCAGACCAGGCAGTGTCCCACGGATTGAGTTGCTGGATGCTTGTTGTCGGTTAACAAGCTAGAGTTGTTCTTAGTAACCTCCGCGTTGGTTTCCGGAATTCTTAGCAAGGTGGTGCTTGGTGTTGACCAAGGTTTGGTTTCCATGTTGTTTCATGAGCTAGCTCGGTTCGAGCAAGCGGGCGTTGCCCTGAGGACTTGTTCTTAGTCAGGAGGTTTTGGGAGTTGACCCCTCCCCCGGTGGTTGAGTAAGTACTGTTAGTTCTGGGTAGGTGGTCCAATCGGTTGTGAACTCCCTCTGGTGTGGCTTCCGAGAGAGTTGGCTGTTGATGCCTTTGAGTTTGAGCAAGTCAGCGAGCATGTGTGTAGTTCGCTGTCCTTTGGAAGTCCGCTTGCTGGGAAATCGTTCCTATAGAGAAGGAGTCAGCTTAGCTCCTGAGTTGTGTAGTTGATTAGAGTGGCACAGCGGTCAGCCCAGCGAGAGTGTCCCTGCGTTGGTTTGTTAGCAAGCGGAAAGTTGTTTGTCCCCGCGAGGGCAGAGGCCAGCCATGTAACAACCCAGTTTCCTATCCCAGTTTTCGAGGTGCCATCGGTTCAAGATTCAGTTGTTTGGTTGGGTCATTAGAGCTATTTTGACCCTTGGGGGTATTTTGGTCTTTTGGCTCCCCGGGCAGGATTTGTGGATTTTCAGGGCTTCGAGGTAGCTCCTACCTTTGTCGAGGCTTGTTTGTTGTTGGCTGCGAGTCCCGAGGTGTTTGGGCTAGTTGGTTGGAAGCTTGGTTGTGGTTTGGGCTTTGGAAAAGTGATGGTTGGTTGTGTGCTTCCTTTGGGATTCGAGCCCGGGCCCTTAGTGATGATTTGGGAGTTGGATTTAAGTGAGTTTTATTTATTGGAAAAGGTTTCTTTGGCCGGGTCTCGAAGGAAGAAGCCGGGAAATGGGATTTTAAGGATTTTGAGGTTTTAAAAAGTGGATAAGGATGGAAATAGGATTAAAATCCCATATTTTCCTTTTGTTTCCCATTTTTCTTTTATTTTCCCTTTTCTTTTAAAAATCCCCATTTTTTTTCTCTCTCTCTCTCTCCCCGAGCCCCCAGCCTAGCCCGAGCTAGCCCCCTCCAGCTCGCCCAACCCAGCTAGCCCGAGCCCCTAGCCCGCTAGCACAGTGCGCTGGCTGCCGTCGCCGAGCCCACCGATCTCCTGTGCCGTCTCGCCCGCGTCCGTGTCGCCCAATCTGCAAGATCGTGCCGAGAGACGCGCATAGTGCCGCGTCGCCAACCCTGTAGCTTGCCGAGTCGCTGGTCCCCGCGCGCGTGCCCTATAGCCGTCGCGTCGCATCGCCCCGCGCGCGCGTCATTGTAGCTCGCTGAGCTCGCGCCCTAGCGGTGTCCCTGTGTTGAGCGCCAGCGGCGGCCGCCGCGCCCGAGCTAGCGCCGCGCCAAGACGCTCGATGTCGCCCCAGCGCCGTCGTCGCTGGCGCTCAGCGCCAGCCGCCCGGCCCTGCGCCATATGCGCCCCTCGCGCGCCAATCGCCGCCTCGCCGTGCAAAATGGCTAGTTCCCGTGTCAACCGCGCCTCGTGAGTTGCTCCCGAGCCGAGCCCTGTTTATTTTATTGTATTTAGGCCTATTTTTATGATTATTGATGTAACGGCCCAGTTTTCTATTTCGGTTACCCAGGTGATTTCGGGTCATTATTCGGATGTTCGGATGGGCCGTTAGAGCTATTTTAACCCTTAGGGGCATTTTGGTCTTTTGCCCCTGGCCGTGGTTTTGTGGATTTTCGAGGATTCCGTGGTCATTCCTGCCTTTTTGAAGCTTAATGGTTGTTGGTTGCAAGACCCGAGAGGTTTGGGCAAGTTGTTTGGAAGTTTGGAGGTGTTTTAGAAAATGGCAAAATTAATTGTAATTTTGGTGCTTCCATTGGGTTTTGAGCCCTTGCCCTAAATGGTCTTAGGGAGTTTGTAGGAAAAGTGAGTCTTATTTTTAAATAAGTTTGTTTGGGCCGGGACTCAAGGAGGAAGCCCTGGGAAGGGATTTAGGTCACCAAGACCTATTTAAATTAGAAAAGGAAAGAAAATCAAGAAAATCCAATTCCCTTGTTTTACCACTTTTTCTCTCTCTCTCTCTCTCTCTTCCTCTCTCTCTGGCCGACCTCACCAAGAAACCCAACCGAGCCTCACCGAGCCGTCCCCGCCACCAAGCAACCCAAACCAAGCAACCCACCGAGCGGCCCGATGAGCGGCCAGCCCAGATCGCACCAAAGAAATCATCGTGAAGCAGACTCCCAGCCCTAGCAAAGAGATCTGCTGCAGCGCAAGCATTTCAGCGCCCAGACGCCCAGGCAGCGCCGCGCCGCCGCTTGCGTTGCCCGTCGCGCGCGCCGTCACGCGCACGAGCACGCCATCGCCTAATCGATTCTCGCGCGCCAGCGCGCCGCGCCAGCGCCCGTGTCACTGGGCGTTCGTCCCTCGCTGCGCACCACGCGCGCCCAGAATGGCGCGCGCCCGCCAGCCAAGAGCGCCCAGCGCCGCCGCATAGCCACTGCTACTTCCACCGCACGTCCCCGCCTCGCCCACTTGCCGCCGAGTGCCTGTTTTGCCGAGATAGATGGGACCGAGATCTAGTGCCTTCTCGGTTGGTAAATTCCCGAGCCTCCACTCTTTTGGACCCTAAGTTGTTTGGCTGTTGTTATTTAATTAGGATATTTTTATTAAATGCTTAGGTTGCTCGGGTTCACTTAGAAGCTCGGGAGTCGTTTGGTTGGCTTATGGTAGTTATTTTCTGCTTGTTTCGTGTAAGGATTTCTTACCGTGGTTGTGTGGACCTCGCGATGCTATCATGATTGTGCCTTGTATGCTTGGTTGTTGTTATGAGTATGTTAGCTATTGAACAGCTTGTGTTTGAAATCTTGCTAGCATGCTGCTTGTTGTTCATGTTAGTTCCATGCTAGGTTTGTTCTTCCAGCATGCCATGTCTTGTGATTGTATGAAAATTTCCAGTGGAAAGGTTACATGTTTTCTCTTGCTTCCATATCGTGTTGCTCTTGTGTCCCCTGATATATTCTGTTAGTTCCATGCAAGGGGTTTAATTATCTTGGCATACCTTGTTCTATTTTATCCTCTGTTAGTTCCATGCCGTGCATAGGCAGGTGATGTATAGTGTAGAAGACTGTAGGGGTAACTAGTTTAGGTCCCGCTCGGGTAAGACCCCGATGGGCATCCTAGGTGTGTAAGTGTAAAGACCCGACCCAAAAGGGGCTCTAAATGGGCCTTTACCCCAATGCATGTAGTGAAAATAAAAGACATTATGAAAAATACATTTCGGATTCCAAGTAAAAACAGAAACATTCAACAACCAAAACATACATTTCTAAAAGCACACTGATCGAGAGATTTTTATTAAAAACATTTAAAACATCCTCAATTCAACAAAGTGGAATCCACAAATAATTGAGAAAAGTATCCTAGGGCTCCGTGCCCGGCTACATGCATTCAGGGGAAAAATAACGAAAAGAGTCATAACATAAGAAAAGTCAGAGACGACAGCAAGTTCCCATGATCACAGCTCCTCCTTCAGCCATCCTGCCTGTAACGGCCCAGTTTTCTATTTCGGGTACCCAGGTGATTTCGGGTCATTATTCGGATGTTCGGATGGGCCGTTAGAGCTGTTTTAACCTTTAAGGGTATTTTGGTATTTTGCTCCCGGTCGAGAGGTTGAGGATTTTCGTGGCTTCGTGGTCATTTCGGCCTTCGTTGAGACTTGATTAATGTTGGTTGCAAGACCCAAGGAGTTTGGGTTAGTTGATTAGAAGTTCGGAGACATTAGGTTGATAGCAAAATTAATTGGAATTTAATTGGTCCCATTGGGATTTGAACCCTTGCCCTAATGGTGAAATTGGAGTTTTTAGAAAAAGAAGGTTTAGTTAAAAGAAAAGAATTTCTTTAGCGGGACCCGCAAGAGAAAGCCTTGGAAGGGATTTTAGACCCATTTAAATTAGGAAAAGGAAAGAAAATCCTATTCCCCTTGTTTTGGGAAAATCTCTCTCTCTCTCTCTCTCTCTCCTAGCCGACCTCACCAAGAAACCCTAGCCGCCCTAGCCGCACCCCGCTCCGCCACTCGGCCCAGCGCACCAGCAAAATTTCACCTGACCCTCAGCGCACCAGCATTTCAAATGGCCGTCAGCCAGCGCACGAGTCGCGCCCGGCCGCCGCCACGCACGCGCCCAGCCGCAAAGATGGCCCATGCCCAGCGTGCCCAGCCGCTGCCGCCTCGCCCAGCCAGACGCGCGGCGCGCTGCTCCGCACCAGACCGCCCAGACGCGCGCGCGACCGCGCCGACGACGTGTCGCGCCGCTCCTCTCCGCGACGCTGCCGCTTCGCCGCGCGCGCGCCCAAAGACCATCCGCGTCGCGTGCGTGTGCTGCCGTGCCGCGTC
Organism: Sicyos edulis; assembly: GCA_036507275.1. Taxonomy (NCBI): domain Eukaryota; kingdom Viridiplantae; phylum Streptophyta; class Magnoliopsida; order Cucurbitales; family Cucurbitaceae; genus Sicyos; species Sicyos edulis. The sequence goes on from CM071854.1 coordinate 14,248,144, forward strand.
GTCGCGTCGCCCGCCACAAGCGGCCGCTGCTCCTCGCGCGCATCACGCAAGCAACCCAGCGGCGCCCTTCCTCGCCGCGCCCAAAGACGCCAAAGAAGGCGCCCGATAGCGCCAGCCAGCGCCAGCGCCCGATGCAGCGCGCAGCGCCAGCGCCAGCGCCAGCGCCAAAGGTTGCGCCAGGGCCCAGCCAGACCGCTTGTCCTTGCGGACGACACCGCCTTGCCGTGCGGGTTGGGGCGTGGCCTTGTGTCTTCTCGATCGGTAATTCCCGAGACTTTTTCCTTTGGGCCCTAGGTCATTGGCTGTTTATTTAATTAGGTTGTTTTTATTAAAATGCTTAGGTTGCTCGGTTTCGCTTTAAAGCTCGAGGGTCATTATTAGAGTGTGAAGGTTATTTCTGCTGCGTTTCCGTGTAAGGATTCCTTACCGTGGTTGTGTGGACCCCGCGATGCTTTCTTGATTGTGCCTTATATGCATGTTTACTTTTATGAACATGAATAGTGGATAGGATGACTTGTGATTGCACTCTCTGCTAGCATGTTTGCTTGATTGTACATGTTAGTGCCATGCTAGGATTGTTCTTCCAAAGCATGCCCGAGATTCCCGCTTTAAGTTCGTAGTATCATGCTAGGTTATGTACGATTGATGATGATTATGTATGTTTAGCCAGAATCGTTTACTCTATACTCTAGCTAGTGTGTTAGAAATTTGTCATCATCTAGAGGCCGAGCGGACATAACGCACCTTGTCCCCACCGGTCGGGAGTAGAGCGAAGCATAACGTACATTGCTTCCCCGGCACCGATGATGTGGATTTAGCTACCACATCGGCATAAGCCTAGTTTGTAGCTCGCTAGAGCGGAACCCCGCCAACGGTGCAAGCCCGCCTTGGCCGGTTCTTAGCTTCCAGTCGGTGGTGGTACAGCCGCACGAGATGAGTGCCGAGGGCCTCGCGACCTCGTGTTCGGTGACACCGTTTCCGAGTCTTAGGCATGCGTGCACCGCCCGTAGTTTGCCCTTAGGCCCCGCATTTACGCCGGTTGCAGAAGAGCATGCGGCAGCGCGCGCGACACGCTTTAGTCGCCGGTTCGGAGAGCTCCCGGGCTAATGTTCGTGAGTACACCAGTTCCTTCTGTTTAGAGCCGGACTTGGGTACTCTCCGATAGTCCAGATTTATAAGCGAGGGTAAGAGGCCCTTGAGGACACCCATTGGGATTGGCTTTTGAGTCGATCATATGGTCGAGGAGAAAGACCCTCGAGGGTGTCGGACATCTTTGGGATCGGTTTTTGAGGTGATCAATTGGCCGAGGAGAAAGACCTCGGAGATGTCCCGGGATTGGTTATGAGAGCCAATCATTAGGCCGGAAGTAGGAGACTTCCGAGGATTCCAGATTCTCGCCTTGTAAGCTCGTTGAGTTATGATCTGTGTTGGTAATCTTTTTTGCATGTATACTAGGGTGCTAGATGATTGAAGTATCGTATTGTACCCTGGTCGGGGATTCTTACCGAGTATGTTTATACTCACCCTTATTTCTCGTGGCTTTCCACCGTGTAACTTGAGACAACACAGGACGGCTAGCGGAGGAGCCGATTGATCATGGGAGCCGCGGCACTCTGTCTTTATTGTTTGCATATTTGTTCGGCATGTAGATGGACAGAGTTCTAGGGGAAAACATTATAAAAAGTTGTTTGAACTGTTTTGAATGTTTTTATATATATCTGCTTGAGCTTGTTTTACTTCGTTGGTTTTCTTAAACAAAGTTGTTGATTATGTTTTAAGCATTCCCCGTTCTAAATGTTTTGAAAGGTTTTAAATATGAGCACTAAACCGCTCGGTGAAATATTTAATTTGCATGCTGAGTGAGAACCTAGGTTTAGGACTGTATTTTGGGTCGGGTTCTTACAGCTTGGTATCGAGCACGAGTCATAGATTCTCAGACTAACTCGCTTTGCGTGTTGTTGCCCCCATGATCATCGGTACTCATGGCCGTCAGTTTGTCTCGAGTTCATTAAGCTAAGGGTTTTATTTTACAATATCGCATCTAGTATACATGTGTTACCCTTGTTTGGCAGTGAGAGCCCCAGCGTGGGCTAGGTTTTATGCTTTGTGCAGATCGCCAGTGTGTCGATCGCACCTAGAGGGAGGTAGACCTTAGACTCCCGTAGGCCATTTGTGGCCCAGTTGTGGTTCTCCCCTAGTGAGAGGGTGGAGGTGCTCGTGCAGATCGCTAGTGCGTGGATCGCACTCTGAGGAGCAGGACGCTTGGCATGTCCGACTGAGGAGTTGGACCGTTTGTATGGATGTTGAGGCCGCGTCCCGGGTTGTTTATCCCGTTGGCCAGAGTTGGCCCTGGCAGTTGAGGTTCCTAGAGGAGGGGGTAGAGGCTAGCACGCCTTAGAGTGAGACTCCTTGAGCAGAGTGTGCTCCAGCCATGAGGGAGTTGATGGCAGGTCTTTTAGCTAACAGAGAGCGGAGACCCAAGCGCAGGCGCAATTTGTAGCGCGAAGTGAGGAGTCTTGGGCATAGATAGCCCAGCTGGTAGAGTTTATTTAGGAGACACCCCTCCTTGTAGTTCCAGTAGCCCCGGAGGTTCCCGGGAGGGCTTGATCAGCAGGTTTATGCTGATAAGATAGTTGGCGTTGATCGAGCCGCCGAGTTCGGCAAGTGGAAGCCTGTAGAGCTGGATGTTTTGAGACCTACTGCTAGTAGCAAGGTGGTTGGCCAGGATCGAGTTTATCATCCAAGTGTTGGGATGACCTGGTGTTCAGAGGCCGACGACCTAATGTTCTGAGGTTGTGGCGTGCCGTTCTGGTGTTGCTTGATGCGAAGAGTGTGGTGGTGGAAGTCCCCGTGAGAGGCGGACCACAGAGTCTCCACCGACCACCCGGTCGAGTGGCAAGTCGCCAAGTTAGTAGCTTTTGAGGAAGATGTAGAGACATCTTGTCCTCCCGCAAGCCTCGTAGTCGTTTTGCAACTGGGTTCTTTTAGTACCCTCGTAGCCGTGGGGTAGTGTGGAGGTTGCTTGTCACGACTTAATCCGTCCGTGGTTTTCAGTGGTGGCTATTAGAGAGAAGCACTTACATTAGCATGTTCGGTGTGGAGCTAGGTGCCGCCACCCGAGGGTTGGCTCGAGTATTCGTTGAGCATCGAGTGGGATGCGGGAGTGGGCCTTGGCTTGTCGTTGGACGTGATGTCGAGAGTAGTCTACTCGATTGTTGAGACTCTTGTGTTGAGTGCCATTGCCCCGCCACCGGAGTGTGACCTTCCCTACCCTCGAGTGGCTTAAAGCCCGTAAAGGGATGTTTGTGTTGTAGAGGAAGAAGTGCTGTTGGCACCAAGCTTTGAGAGGAGGCCTAGATTCGGGCCGGTTGGCACTTTTTGTGTGCAGTGGTTCCAGGACCCGCCCGAAGTTTAGCATCCCCACTAGCCTTGTACCCATTTTTTCTGAAGTTGCATCTGTTTGGATTGCTTAAGAGATCTAGCTCGGTGGTAGTCAGAGAACTACAAGTGTGAGGTTGTTTGAGGGAAAGTAGGAGCTTTTCGCGGTCACCGAGAGTTGGGTACAAAGGATGCTGTTGGTTGTTAAGGGCTAGCGCGCCCGAGATCTCGCGCCTATGTTGTGGGCTTGTGAGCCGGTTGAATGGTAGTGTGATTCCATTACCCTTGGAGTTACCCTAATATGAGTAGGGTTGGCATCGATGATGCGTGGTTGACCAGTGTGTTAGAGCCGGAGTTGGATGGTTGAGTGGAGCATTTAGTGGGCACATTGGTATGTGGTATGTCGATTGGTGTAGTTATGCTCTTGTAAGAGTGAGTTGACCAATGTAGCTTTTGTGGTGAGTTGACCCCGAGTGGTCTGAACTCTTGTTGTTCCTTTGCTAGTTGTGGCTCTATTGGGAGGAAGAAGTCGCCTTGTGTAAGAGTACTTGTTGGTTTGGATCTTAAGGAACCAAGTTGGAGCCGTACACGCCAATGTACTTTTGTGTAGCTCGTTCCGTGGTGTATTTTTCAAGAACCACGAGAGGTTTCGGGTTGTGAAACCAAAGGTCGATTCCGAGGAGTTAGGACTTTAGTTCTTGGCAAGTGCCCTAGCCTTGGTTGAGAGGCTACCGTGCCGGTGCCGGGTTGTTGCGGAGGATTGTGTGGAGCATCGCCCGTGCTTGCTTCCAGATGTGGCAAGGAAGAGCTTTTGGCCAGCCACAGTGAGATGCTGTAGGGAGACGTGCTCGTGTAGCCGATTGTCGATTAGGACCGTTTGACGACAGTGTGAGTCGGAGGGCGATCGGAGGAACCCCGAGTTGTGGAGAGCCTCACCAGAGCTCAGTCAGACCCAGGCAGTGTTCCTCGGTTGAGTTGCTGGATGCTTGTTGTCGGTTAACAAGCTAGAGCTGTTCTTGGTAACCCCCACGTTGATTTTCAGAATTCTTAGCGAGGTGGTGCTTGGTGTTGACCAAGGTTTGGTCCCCATGTTGTTTTGTGAGCTAGCTCGGTTCGAGCAAGCGAGCGTTGCCCTGAGGACTTGTTCCTAGTCAGGTAGTTTTGGGAGTTGGCCTCCCCCTCAGCGGTTGAGTAAGTACCGCTAGTGCTTAGTGGGTGGTTGCTACCGTTGAGTTTGCGCAAGACAGCGAGCGTGTGTGAAATTCATTGTCCCTTCTAAGTCCGCTTGCTAGGAAATCGTTCTGTAAAGGAAGAGTCGAAACACTTAGCTCCCGAGTTGTGTAGTTGATCGAGTAGCGCAGGTGGTCACCTAGCGAGAGTGTCCTGCGTCTCGTTTGATAGCAAGCGAAAAGTGTTTGTTCCGCGAGGGCGATAGCCAGCCAGTTCAAAGGCTTGAGTTGTTGGCGGAAGGTTGTTGGATCTTTGGAGTTTGTGGAACCCCTTAGTTCCTTGGTAATTGAGTTGCGCCGTGGATGCCGGCCTCGAGTTTTAACTTTTGAGGTAGTCTTGCCGACTCGTGTTGTTTCAGATCCGCAAGCTTGTGGTCGTTGCTATCCTTATTCCTCGCGATGTTTCGTGGGTGGAGTTTCGGATTGGAAGAAGAGTTAGGTCTAAGCTATAAGCAAGAAGTCCTTGGAGCAAACGGATGGGCTTAAGAGTTGAATGGCGGCTTTGAGGCGAGCTTTGCTCGTTATAAGCTTGGGTTGTGTTTTTGCAGAGCAAGCCTTTCTCGGGCTTTGCCTTTAGTCGTTGTACATTCGCAGATTGGCATTTTATTTGAGCCACGCTTGAGTGAGTTGGCACAGAGGTGCCGTGGCATTGGGTGGTAAAGCCCTTGAGTTTCGATCCTCCGGCTATCGTGTTGCTAGTAGCCACGTAATGTTTTATTCCTTGTTGCTCGAGGTTTCCGTGAGAGGAATGTTGTTTGTTTTCCTATCCGCGATGTTCACCTAGGCGGTGGGTGATCGGATTGCATTGGAAAGTTTGTTGTCGGCCGATGAAGGGCTCCGCTTATTAGTTTGGCCGAGTGAAGCTCGTTCTTTGACCCCGTCATTCGGGGGTGGCCGGCCGAAGTATCGGCTAGTGTGTGTGGTGGTAGCCGTTTGGTGAACTGAGAAAAGTGCCCTTGGCTTTGGTGCTTCGATTTCTCGTAAGATGGTTGCTTTAGTGTTGTGAGCGCATGCTAGTTGGAGAAGGTTGCCTAGGATCAGTCACCGGTTGGTGGTTCAAATTGGATTTCGTTAAAGATTGTAGGCAACCGGTTGGGTTCTTACGGTAGGGTTCGCGCAGTCACACATGCGAAGTATGAGTAGGCCGTTTAGTTTCTTAAAACTGGGAGGTTCAGTTGTTTGGTCAGCATGGTGAAGGGTCGAGGCTGTTTGATAACAGCTATGAGCATTCAGAGATGTTACGCCGGAGCGTGGCGTTGAGTTTTAGGGCTTGTGACCCGTTCACGAGTTTGCTGAGAGTAGCACCGTAGAGAGGCGTTCCAAGTTGGTTTAGCATGGATAAGTGAGCCCTAGAGTCGTAAGACCGTTTGAGAGTTGGTGCGAGTCAGAGGATGTGGCTCACCGACTAGTTATCGCATGTTTTCTTCGAAAGCTCAGTGTTAGTTCAGTTTTGGTTGAGATAGTTCGTGGCAGACTCGGTGTCTGTTGGGCTTGGAGCATTGGGAACCCAAGAGGGTTCGGTTTCAAAGAAGGATTTGTGTTGTCCTTTTCAGGAGCTTGGTTGGTTAAGAACCAGTGGAGTTTTTCTAGAGTTGTTTTCGTCTTAGGACTTTCGAGGACGAAAGTCTTAAAAGGAGGGAGTATTGTAACGGCCCAGTTTTCTATTTGGGTACCTGTGTGTGATTTGGTCATTATTCGGATGTTCGGATGGGCCGTTAGAGCTGCTTTTTAACCTTTAAGGGTATTTTGGTATTTTGCTCCCGGTCGGAGGTTGAGGATTTTCGTGGCTTTGTGGTCATTTCGGCTTCGTTGAGACTTGATTAATGTTGGTTGCAAGACCCAAGGAGTTTGGGTTAGTTGATTAGAAGTTCGGAGACATTAGGTTGATAGCAAAATTAATTGGAATTTAATTGGTCCCATTGGGATTTGAACCCTTGCCCTAATGGTGAAATTGGAGTTTTTAGAAAAAGAAGGTTTAGTTAAAAGAAAAGAATTTCTTTAGCCGGACCCGCAAGAGAAAGCCTTGGAAGGGATTTTAGACCCATTTAAATTAGGAAAAGGAAAGAAAATCCTATTCCCTTGTTTTGGAAAATCTCTCTCTCTCTCTCTCTCTCTCCTAGCCGACCACCAAGAAACCCTAGCCGCCCTAGCCGCCCGCTCGCCTGCTCGGCCAGGCGCGCAGCTAGCCAGTTTGCAACCAGACAAATTTCAGCGCACCAGCAATTCAAATTGGTCCACCCCAGCGACCAGTCGCGCCAACCGCCAACCACGCGCGCGCGAAAGCAAGAAGACAGCCCATGCCCAGCAGCGTGCCCACCCTGGCTGCGCCGCGCCAAATTTCAGACGCTGCGCGCTGCTCCGCACCAGAACCGCCCGACGCGCTGCGCCGCGCCGCGCACGCGTCGCCTCGCTCTCCAAGACGCTGCCGCGCCCTCGCCGCGCGCCGCGCCAAGCACTATCCGCGTCTGCGTGCGTCTCGCGCCGCTCGTCGCGTCCGCCGCCAGCGCGCCGCTCCTCGTCGCGAACGCGCGCAACCCAGCGCGCGCAGCGCCCTTCCTCGCGCCGCGCCAAAGACGCAAAGAAGGCGCCCGATAGCGCCAGCAGCGCCCAGCGCCCAGTGCAGCGCCAGCGCCAGCGCCCAGCGCGCTTGATGCAGCGCCAGGCCCAGCACAGACCGCTTGTCCTTGCTGACGGACACCGCCGCCTTGCCGTGGCGGGTTGGGGCGTGGCCTTGTGTCTTCTCGATCGGTAATTCCGAGACTTTTTCCTTTGGGCCCTAGGTCATTGGCATTGTTTATTTAATTAGGTTGTTTTTATTAAAATGCTTAGGTTGCTCGGTTTCGCTTTAAAGCTCGAGGGTCATTATTAGAGTGTGAAGGTTATTTCGCTCGTTTCGTGTAAGGATTCCTTACCGTGGTTGTGTGGACCTCGCGATGCTTTCTTGATTGTGCCTTATATGCATGTTTACTTTTATGAACATGAATAGTGGATAGGATGACTTGTGATTGCACTCCTGCTAGCATGTTTGCTTGATTGTACATGTTAGTGCCATGCTAGGATTGTTCTTCCGGCATGCCGAGATTCCCTTTAAGTTCGTAGTATCATGCTAGGTTATGTACGATTGATGATGATTATGTATGTTTAGCCAGAATCGTTTACTCTATACTCTAGCTAGTGTGTGTTAGGGCTGTCATCATCTAGAGGCCGAGAGCGGACATAACGCACCTTGTCCCCACCGGTCCGGGAGTAGAGCGAAGCATAACGTACATTGCTTCCCCGCACACCGATGTGGATTTAGCTACCACATCGGCATAAGCCTAGTTTGTAGCCCTGCTAGAGCGGAACCACCGCCAACGGTGCAAGCCCGCCTTGGCCGGTTCTTAGCTTCGTGTCGGTGGTACAGCCGCACAGATGAGTGCCGAGGGCCTCGCACTCTCGTGTTCGGTGACACCGTTTCCGAGTCTTAGGCATGCGCACGCCCGCGTAGTTTGCCCTTAGGCCCCGCATTTACGCCGGTTGCAGAAGAGCATGCGGTGTGCGCGCAAGACACGCTTTAGTCGCCGGTTCGAGAGCTCCCGGGCTAATGTTCGTGAGTACACCGGTTCCTTCTGTTTAGAGCCGGACTTGGGTACTCTCCCGATAGTCCAGATTTATAAGCGAGGGTAAGAGGCCCTTGAGGACACCCATTGGGATTGGCTTTTGAGTGATCATATGGTCGAGGAGAAAGACCCTCGAGGGTGTCGGACATCTTTGGGATCGGTTTTTGAGTGATCAATTGGCCGAGGGAGAAAGACCCTCGGAGATGTCCGGGATTGGTTATGAGAGCCAATCATTAGTAGGAAGTAGGAGACTTCCGAGGATTCCAGATTCTCGCCTTGTAAGCTCGTTGAGTTATGATCCGTGTTGGTAATCGTTTGCATGTATACTAGGGTGCTAGATGATTGAAGTATCGTATTGTACCCTGGGGGGGATTCTTACCGAGTATGTTTATACTCACCCTTATTTCGTGGCTTTCCACCAGTGTAACTTGAGACAACACCGGACGGCTAGCGGAGGAGCCGATTGATCATGGGAGCGCCGCAGCACTGTCTTTATTGTTTGCATATTTGTTCAAGCATGTAGATGGACAGAGTCCTAGGGGAAAACATTATAAAAAGTTGTTTGAACTGTTTTGAATGTTTTTATATATACTGGCCAGGCTTGTTTTACTTCGTTGGTTTTCTTAAACAAAGTTGTTGATTATGTTTTAAGCATTCCCCGTTCTAAATGTTTTGAAAGGTTTTAAATATGAGCACTAAACCGCTCGGTGAAATATTTAATTTGCATGCTGAGTGAGAACCTAGGTTTAGGACCGTATTTTGGGTCGGGTTCTTACACTGCCTCGCGCCATGGTTACCTGAAAGATAAGTAAGGGTGAGTAACGAATTACTCAGTAAGAATCCCCAACCGGGGTACAATACGATATACATGATCATCTGGAAGATTGTATGCAAGCTATGAGTATAAACACAGAATAGAGCACATAGCTTAAGTCCACACTTGGACCTCGGATGCCAACTCAGGGTCTTAGTCCGGAATAATCCACACCACACAATACGCCCTATACGAGAACCAAGTCTCGGCCTCACGTCTGTCTCATCGTCGAGCACGAAAGGTACACTAGCTCAAGATCCCGAGGAGCTCTCCGGTCGTGCGTGTGTAATGAGCGTAAGCATGCACCGCGTGCTACCGCAGAACTATGGGGGTGCCGGGTCTAGTGGCAAGTCGCCCATGTCCGGCCACCACGCCTAACTAAATCTCCGGATCGGTGTCACCGACATAGGGGTGTGAGACACGGACACGTGAACTATGTCACCGCTGTACCACCGCACCGAGGCTAAGGAACCGGTCGTGGTAGGCTTACACCAGAAGCGGTCCTTGCCCTAACAGTGGCAATCAAGGGCTACGCCGAACACGCCGAGGACGTGCCGATCGTCGGGACGAGGCAATGCCAAGTCATCATCCCGACCGTTGGGGCATTTAATGACCGCCACCCTCACCCAAGATTGCGTGGCCTCACGGCCGGGTTAGCTAAACCCTAACGGGGTCCAGTGGACGGAGAACTGTCTCGACGTCCCCGCCATGGATGCAAGATACTTTATGCATCGGGCCGGATGATGCTACCTACCTACACTTTAACCTATCATATCAATAACATACAATCCAATACAATCCAAAACGTGCTCAACAGATACAACGAACCTAGCATGGTACTACGAAGCAAGAAGCAGATATGAGCATGCTAGAACGGAACAACCTAGCATGGGCTAACATGAGAGAACAACATACGAAGTCATGCTAGTCGAGAATTCAGAGCGAGCACCTAAACTATACATGCTGATAATCACAAACAAACATACAAACAACAATCACATAGAACATCGCAGGGTCCACACAACTCCGGTAAGAAATCCTTACCTTGGTCGGAAGACTTTTACACACAAATCCTAAGGCTGCTGGAACAATCCCGAGCTAGCGAGGGAACCTAGCAAACCAACAATAATCAGCATCTAAAATATCTAAACAACAATAGAACAGCAAGCTCGGCTCGGGAACTCACGCGCGCGACGACACGAGCTTGGGGTCGCTGGCAAGCTTGGCTCGGCAAGGTTGGCGCGTGGCCGGCTACCGGCACGGCAGTGGACACGCGCTGTTGCGCTACCTGGCACGGCAGACGGACACGCGCTGGCTGCGCTACCGGGCACGGGCAGCAGCGAGGAGCGCGCGGGCGAGCGTGCTAGACGAAGGCGCGCGGGCGCTGGCGTCTGGGCGAAGGCGCGCGGGCGCTGGCGTGCGATGCGGACACGGCGAGCAACTCGGCAGGGACGCGCGCGCGGGCGAGGACCTCTCGGCGTGCGAGCGATCGGGCGATCTGCTGCTGGGCGAACGGCGAGGTTCTTTGGGACAGTGTCTGGCGCGTGGCAGGCGCCGGCTCGACCGATCCGGGGCGTCGCGACAGGTGGCTCGACCGATCCGGGCGCGTGGGCAGGCGGTAGCTCGACCGATCCGGGCGTCGCGGCAGTGGCGGCTCGACCGATCTGGGCGTCTGGCTGGGTGGGGATGATGGTCGCGCTCCTCTCTACCGGGCCGCACAACACACACACACACACAACCCCTTTTTCTTACATTCGGCCAACAAACACCCAAATGAGAAGATGAAGAAGACAAAGACTTACCCGGAATGATGATGATCGAACCCAAGGAGATGCAAGGATGAAGAACTCGGCAAGGCTATGGAGATGGAGAGCTTGGGCGGCCAAGAGGTGCTTTTGGAAAATAAGATGGAATAACCTAATTCTATTTCATTTAACCAAATGCACCAAAACTCCAAACTCCACGGTTAACTAAGATGTGATGCAGAAAGAGCAACAAGAGCTCTCAATAGCTCAGCTGGTCACACCACCCACCTGACTTCTCAGACCACCTGGGTTCGAAACCCACCAAACACACTTTTAACACACCATTTTCCTTTTGCATCTCCCCATGCCCAAGCACATCCACAAAGCCTCAAAAACTTACATAAATCCATCCACTAATTTTAGCAATCGAAAGAGACATAAACGGTCCTGACGGCCCGACCAAATTACTAAAATACCCCTAGGGCATACCTGGAAGGCCGGGATGAAAACCTGGGTCGTTACAATATTCCCTCCTTTTTATGACTTTCGTCCTCGAAAGTCCTTAAGACTGAAGCAACACAGGATACCGCATTCTCATCCCGTCCTCCCCCGCCACGAGCGGCCTCCTCCGAACTCGACTCCTTCACTAAACTTTTACCAACGGATCTCACTTCTACGCAACGTCTTCGACTCAAGACCAGAATACTCATAGGCTTCTCCTCGAAGCCCAAACCCTCACTCATCTGCAAAGGCTCAAAGTCCACAATGAACAATGGGTCCGACACATACTGCCTCACACCGATACATGAGAACACTGCACACGGCTGACAATGACAGAAAAAGCTAACCAATATGCAACTCTGCCAATCCTCTCGAGAATCTCAAATGGTCCAACAACAGGAGACTCCACTTCTCCCGCTTACCAAACCTCAACACAACTCACAACGGCACAACCTTAAAAGCACGCACTGTCCAACCTCAAACTCTAAAACTCGACGCCGAACATCGGCGAAACTTTCATGCTCGCTCTGAGCTAACCACAAACGAGCTCAACCTCTTGCACAACACCTCTCGGTCAAGCTGCAGCAACACGGGACCCAAAACAACACCGACGGCCACCAACCTTTTCTCACAAAGACTAGAGACACTGCAACACTTACCATACGATGCCTCAATGGAACCACAAGAACCGATCACTGAGAAGCGCAACCCAAGGCAACCTCCTAAAACCACACCTGGTCTCCCACGCCTAATCACCGAAACACCAACTCGCAACAAGCTCAGAAGGATCCGGCTCACTCCTCCCAAAAGTCCATCGAGAAAAAGGGTGAAAACACTCTGAAATCGCACTCGGCTCATAAGCCTCTAAGAACACTCTCCCGAACCACGGTTCGCCCACGCTCTGCCTAGAACAAACCTTTGTTGCCACACCCTAATGGCAACATCTCCAACTCAAACCGACATGCCTCTACTCCATAGAAATGGCATCTCGCACACCAACCGAGGTGCGATCTCTAGCCATCAAGTCAATACTCCAAAAATCCAAACTCACACAACAACCTCAACTAGTGACAGCTCCCACACGAAACTTACAATCCAACAACTTGAGTGCTACGAACTAGGAAGCTCAAACAACTACAACCGCATAGCTATGCCAAACCACTCATCTCTAGCTCGACTCAAATCACTAGTGGGCAAGACAACTCTGCAAACAACCGGGCCCTGAGGGCTCCATCCACTAAACTTACCTCCATGCAAACAACGGAACAAAGCTCGCCTCAATTATGAAACACATCTCACAAGTCCAAACGATAACACATACGAGCTTAACCCTCAAGCTTAGGCTTAATGCACCTTCCCACCGAAACTTAATAAACGGAACTCCACTACCGGTCAACACCAACTACCAAGAACAAGAATACCAACAATGGTCGGGCAGAGTGCAAGCTACACTAGCCAGCAAGGATCCTCAATAAGTCCGGACCTAATCCAAACCACAAAGGTGCAACCTCATCCACAAGCTGAAACAAAGGGCCTTCAACTACAAAGGTGCAACAGACTTCCAAGCCAACACTCAAAACCTTAACCAACTAGGCCAAACACTCATAGGAGGCGAACAACCCCATCGCAACTTCCAGAACACCACTCACGAGTCCGCTTAACTAGACAAACAACTGCTTCCAAGCAGCCAACAAACTTTTCCTCCCACTAGCACCACTACCACCAATTCCAAGACCAAGGAATAACCTAACAACTTCCAAGGAGAAACAGGTCCTTACAAGCGCACAACCATCGGACAGAGAACTCCTCATACGCTCACCGCCTTGCTCCACGAGCAACAACATCTAATCTCACGGGGCACAACAAGGGTCCATCTCGGATGAACCTCCAAATGCCAAACGGGGCAACTCAACATCCTGGAAACAGGAAAAACAACCATCATGGCACAAACCACTCGCCCCCCACGAGCAAAACTAAACTCTAGCAACTTCAATCCACACTTGGTCAACACCAAGCATCAACTTGCCACCACACCGAAACCACTCCGGACTTTACTCCAAATAAACACTAGCTTGCTAGTCTACCAAGATCGCTAGCAACTCCACCGAGGCTACAAACTACACACCTCCAGGCTAGCCAAGCTGAAACTCACTAGCTGGGCTCGATCGAGCTCTAGAGAGGCTCTCCACAACCTAGGGTTCTTCGGGCAACCTCCTCACACACACACCTGCAAGGCATACGATCTAACAGACAACCGCTGAACAAACAACTCCAATTTCAAAGATCCCAACCATGCTGCCAACTCCAACTCCTTGGGAACCTAGAGGACCCGAAATGCTACAAAATGCGTCATCCTCCTACTCAAAGCATCGGCCACAACATAACTTCTACCCAAGGAAGGATCCGAACAACTCTCTTAGCCATGCCGATCGGGAAACCACGCGCTTAGCTACCACCGCTCTTGTTTGGGTTTCCAACTAAACTCCAACCAACGATCAACAAGAAGATCCGCCAACCAAGCTTAGGCCCAACTTAACAAATCTTGCCTAAGCAACAACTTGATACCACGAGCAATCTGTATCCTTACCCCCTCAACCCAAGCCTTACAACAACCACCTGAGTCCAACTTCTCAAGGCATCGAGCACGAGATCTCCAAAGCAAACCCTACATGGATCTCAAACTCTCGCCACACGAACGAACCACACAAAACACACTTGTGTGCACAACTCCCAACCTTCCTTTAGAGATCCAAGACTAACAAGCGCTTTTCCACAAAGCAACGATAACTCCCGGCAATGATACAAACAATCCAAGGAACACCAAAAGTTCCATCTCCACACGATACTCGAAGCCGAGGCAACCTTGCTCTACCAAAGCATAATCATGCCAAACCAAACTTACTTTGTACCAAGCCTCAACCAAGGGTGCTTACCCTAAGGCATCCAAAACCTCTCGCAAGGCATCACTCATCTCGCCTCATAGGCATCCAGCTCATCTCATGAGCATCCAACTCAGGATCCTCTCACTGGACCAAACTCGCATATACGATGCTCAACTCTCCTCGGCTTAGGCCCTCGTAGGTAGTTGACCGCACTACCAACCACAAAGAAAATCTCTTGGCCTTAGCACTAGCGTGAGACTCACAAGCACTAACATTTACCAAGGCAACCTCGCCGACTTACTCAACCTCCGTAAACACTGGGAAGAGGCTCCGGCTCCTCTCGAGCATCCTTTCGCTTGTAGTCCATCGACTACCACCGAACCAGCCCTCCGCACGACCTAAACGGGTGCAATCGCCATAAACAGATCCAAGGCTAAAGGAGTACGTCAACTCCGAACGACATAGAACCATCTCGCTATGCCCAAGCCAAACTCAAGCTGAACTGGACTTAGTGCCAAAGTGGCACACCAACCAATGCACCTCTCAAGTGCTACTACTACCAAATCCACATCCGAGGAAGCGGGTCGTTAAACAACAACAGGCTCGCAAGGGGCAAAGATGACCCTTCATCCGCCTCAAGCCACTAACACGGCAACTTGCCAAACAATCGGGCGATGGTGGAGACTCGCTAGTCCACCTCTCACAAGGGACTTCCACCACCATCCGATGAACCAAAGCAAAGACAGAACGGCACACCTCGGCCTTTGAGCAAAGCAGGGGCATCCCACACACGGATGCTAAACTCAAACTGGCCAACTACTTTACTACTAGCAAAGTAGGACTTACTAAAACATCGAGCTCTACAGGCATCCATTTGCCAACTCGGGCATCTCCATCAACGCCAACAAACTCATCCGAATAAACTCGCTGATCATGCCCTCCGAGAACCTCCGGGGCTACAAGAGCTACTTTGGGGGAAAAATGTGAAACAAACTCTGTCAATTTGGGCTAATCGTGCTCGGGACTCCTCACTACGCGCTACAAAGCGCGCCTAGGTCTCCGCTCTCGATAGCTAAAGACACGCCATCAAATCTCTCATGGTGGAGCACATTCTCGCTCAAGGAGTCTCACTGAGGCGCCGCTAGCCTCTACCCCCTCCTCTAGGCAACTCAACCGCGGGGCCAAACGGCATGCGGGCCTAACAACCACGGGCGCGGCCTCAACATCAACACGATCCGTCCAACTCCTCGGTCGGACATGCCAAGCGCCTGCTCCTCGGGTGCGATCAACATATCGGGCGATCCGCACGAAGCACCACCACCCTCTCACTAGGGGAAAAATAAAGAATCGGGCCACAAATGGCCAACGGAGTCTAAGCTCGCCTCCTCGAACGATGTCCTGGGGCATCCGAATCTATCTGGATACCTCAACAAGCCGCTAAACAAACCGCCGCGATCGCTGAGAAAGTTGGCATGATGGCTCACTAAGCCCAAACCAACAACGAGTCGAACACCGCTCGTCTCCGCTCCACAACACTACACAAGGCATACACTAGATGAAAGGTATTGTAAATTCTTAACCCTTTTCAAAAGCAAGAACTTAGGCGCACTGATGTGTCAGTCTTTGGTGATCATGGGAAAGACGACCTACAACAAAAGGTCGGTCTACAAAGTCTATGACTCGAGCTCGATACCAATCAGAAAGACCCACCCAAAAGGGGCTCTAAATGGGCCTTTACCCCAATGCATGTAGTGAAAATAAAAGACATTATGAAAAATACATTTCGGATTCCAAGTAAAAACAGAAACATTCAACAACCAAAACATACATTTCTAAAAGCACACTCTGATCAGAGATTTTTATTAAAAACATTTAAAACATCCTCAATTCAACAAAGCTGGAATCCACAAATAATTCAGAAAAGTATCCTAGGGCTCCGTGCCCGGCTACATGCATTCAGGGGAAAAATAACGAAAAGAGTCATAACATAAGAAAAGTCGAGAGGCGACAAACAAGTTCCCATGATCACGGCTCCTCCTTCAGCCATCCTGCCTCGCGCCATGGTTACCTGAAAGATAAGTAAGGGTGAGTAACGAATTACTCAGTAAGAATCCCCAACCGGGGTACAATACGATATACATGATCATCTGGAAGATTGTATGCAAGCTATGAGTATAAACACAGAATAGAGCACATAGCTTAAGTCCACACTTGGACCTCGGATGCCAACTCGTGGTCTTAGTCGGAATAATCCACACCACACAATACGCCCTATACGAGAACCAAGTCTCGGCCTCACTGCTCTCACTTGTCGATACGAAAGGTACACTAGCTCAAGATCCCGAGGAGCTCTCGGTCGGGCGCTGTAATGAGCGTAAGCATGCACCGCGTGCTCTCGCAGACTATGGGGGGTGCCGGGTCTAGTGGCAAGTCGCCCATGTCGATCCACCACGCCTAACTAAATCGGATCGGTGTCACCGACATAGGGGTGTGAGACACGGACACGTGAACTATGTCACGGCTGTACCACCGCACTTTGAGGCTAAGGAACCGGTCGTGGTAGGCTTACACCGTGAAGCGGTCCTTGCCCTAACAGTGGCAATCAAGGGCTACGGCCGAACACGCTGAGGACGTGCCGACTGTCGGGGACGAGGCAATGCCAAGTCATCATCCCGACCGTTGGGGCATTTAACAGTCTGCCACCCTCACCCAAGATTGCAGGGCCTACCGGTCGGGTTAGCTAAACCCTAACGGGGTCCAGGGACGGAGAATTGTCTCGACGTCCCTGCCATGGATGCAAGATACTTTATGCATCAGGCCCGGATGATGCTACCTACCTACACTTTAACCTATCATATCAATAACATACAATCCAATACAATCCAAAACGTGCTCAACAGATACAACGAACCTAGCATGGTACTACGAAGCAAGAACAGATATGAGCATGCTAGAACGGAACAACCTAGCATGGGCTAACATGAGAGAACAACATACGAAGTCATGCTAGTCAGAATTCAGAACAGAGCACCTAAACTATACATGCCGATAATCACAAACAAACATACAAACAACAATCACATAGAACATCGCAGGTCCACACAACTCCGGTAAGAAATCCTTACCTTGGTGGAAGACTTTTACACACAAATCCTAAGGCTGCGGAACAATCCCGAGCTAGCGGCGGGAACCTAGCAAACCAACAATAATCGGCATCTAAAATATCTAAACAACAATAGAACAGCAAGCTCGGCTCGGGAACTCACGCGCGGCGCGACGACACGAGCTTGGGGTCGCGGCAAGCCGCTGGCTCGGCTGGGTCAAGTGGGCCGCCGCTGGCCGCACGGGCAGGGACGCTGGCTGGTTGCGCTGCCGGCACGCAGACGGACACGCACGGCTGCGCGCTACCGCACGGCAGCGAGGGACACGCGCGCGCGGCGAGCGTCTGACGGCGCGCGCGCGGGCGGCGGCGTCGGCGGCGGCGCGCGCGGCGGCGCTGGCGTCGCGATGCGGACACGCGAGCAACTCGGCAGGGCGCGCTGCGGGCGAGACCTCTCGGCGCTGGCGGCGAGAGCGATCGGGCGATCTGGCGGCTGGGCGAACGGCGAGGTTGCTTGGGGACAGTCCGGGCGTCTGGGCAGGTGGCTCGACCGATCTGGGCGCGCGACAGGCCGCTCGACCGATCCGGGCGCGGCGGCAGCTGGCTCGACCGATCTGGGCGTGCGATGGTGGCCGGCTCGACCGACCGGGCGTGGCGAGTGGGCTAGGGATGATGGTCGCTCCTCTCCATTTGGCCGCACAACACACACACACACACAACCCCTTTTTCTTACATTCGGCCAACAAACACCCAAATGAGAAGATGAAGAAGACAAAGACTTACCGGAATGATGATGATCGAACCCAAGGAGATGCAAGGATGAAGAACTCGGCAAGGCTATGGAGATGGAGAGCTTGGGCGGCCAAGAGGTGCTTTTGGAAAATAAGATGGAATAACCTAATTCTATTTCATTTAACCAAATGCACCAAAACTCCAAACTCCACGGTTAACTAAGATGTGATGCAGAAAGAGCAACAAAGAGCTCTCAATAGCTCAATTGGTCACACCACCCACCGACTTCTCAGACCAATTGGTTGAAACCCACCAAACACACTTTTAACACACCATTTTCCTTTTGCATCTCCCCATGCCCAAGCACATCCACAAAGCCTCAAAACTTACATAAATCCATCCAATAATTTTAGCAACTCGAAAAAGACATAAACGGTCCCCGACGGCCCGACCAAATTACTAAAATACCCCTAGGGCATACCGGAAGGCGGGATGAAAACACAGGTCGTTACTAAGAAGTCCCCGATGGGCATCACCGAGTTGGAGGTGTAAGACCCGATGGGCATCCTAGGTGTGTAAGTCCCCGATGGGCATCACCGAGTTGGAGGTGTAAGACCCGATGGGCATCCTAGGTGTGTAAGTCCCGATGGGCATCACCGAGTTGGAGGTGTAAGACACGATGGGCATCCTAGGTGTGTAAGTCTCGATGGGCATCACCGAGTTGGAGGTGTAAGACCCGATGGGCATCCTAGGTGTGTAAGTCCTCGATGGGCATCACCGAGTTGGAGGTGTAAGACCCGATGGGCATCCTAGGTGTGTAAGTCCCTCGATGGGCATCACCGAGTTGGAGGTGTAAGACCCGATGGGCATCCTAGGTGTGTAAGTCCCGATGGGCATCACCGAGTTGGAGGTGTAAGACCCGATGGGCATCCTAGGTGTGTAAGTCCCGATGGGCATCACTGAGTTGGAGGTGTAAGTCCCCGACTGGACAGCACCGAGTCCTAGGTTGTGCAAGGCCCGAAGGGCATCCAAGTGTAAAACCTAGGATAGGGAGTAGATGAAAGCCCTTGAATAGGCTCGCTCTAGAAGTAGCTCATAGCCTAACTCAACCGTTTTGCTCTAAGTCATTGTTTTATTTGCATGTATACTAGGGTGCTAGATGACTGATGTATCGTATTGTACCCCGGTTGGGGATTCTTACTGAGTATGTTTATACTCACCCTTATTTCTGTGGTTTTTCCACCAGGTAACTTGGGACATCGGCAGGATGGCTAGGAGGAGGCGGCTGGATGATCATGGAAAGCTGACTCTGGGATGCATGTTCTTTTATTGTTTTCTTTATGATTTAGCATGTAGTGGGACTTGAGTCCCTAGGGAAAACACTCAAACTATTTTATGGTTCTCGTACCGTACTCTTGTTTTGTTTTTAAGAAAAGCACCGATCAGTCAATTACTCTTGATTTTTACATTGGCTTCGTGGGTTTGTTTAAAGTTCTCATTAATTGCAAAAAGTTTTAAACCTGTAGAATGGATGGTGTTTTACATTCCTAGGCATGCATGCTAAGTAAGGATCTAGGTTAGAGACCGCTTCTTTTGGGTCGGGTCCTTACAGCTTGGTATCGAGCTCGAGTTATAGGTTCGTAGACTGACGACTGCGAGCTTGTAGGTTGTTTTCCATGATCATCGGGCGCTCGCCTTGACCATCGGTATGTCCGTAAGTTTAAAGTTAAGGGTTAAGAATTACAATACCGCATCTAGTATACATGTGTTACCCTTGTTGGGCAGTGAGAGCCCCAGCGTGGGCTAGTTTTTATGTTTTGTGTAGACCGCCAGTTGTTGATTACACATTGAGGAGCAGGGACGTTTGGTATCTCCAACCGAGGAGTTGGACCGTTCATGTTGATGATGAGACCTCGTCCAGGGTCGTTTAGACCCGTAGGCCACCTTTGGCCCTGGCAGATGAGTTGCCAAGAGTAAGGGGTAGAGTCTAGCACGCCTCAGAGTGAGACTCCTTGAGCAGAGTGTGCTCCAGCCATGCGAGAGTTGATGGCAGGTCTTTTAGCTAACAGAGAGCGGAGACCCAGGCGCAATTTGTAGCGCGTAATGGGGAGTCTTGGGCACAGATAGCCCAGCTGGCAGAGTTTATTTAGGAGACGCCCCTCCTTGTAGCTCCAGTTGCCCGGGAGGGATCGATCAACAGGTTATGCTGATAAGTTAGTTGGCGTTGATCGAGCTGCCGAGTTTGGCTAGTGGAACCCAGAGAGCTGGATGTTTTGAGACCCTCGCTTGGCGGCGAGGTAGTTGTCCAGATCGAGTTTATCATCCGGTGTTGGGATGACTCGTGTTCAGAGGCCGATGACCTGATGTTCGTGAGGTCGGCGTGCCGTCTGTGTCTTTGTTTGATGCAAGCAGAAGTGTGGTGGTGGAAGTCCCCTATGAGAGGCGGACACAGAGTCTCCACCACCACCCGGTCGATTGGCAAGTCTGCCAAGTTAGTAGCTTTTGAGGAAGATGTAGAGACATCTTGTCCTCCCGCAAGCTCGTGATGTTTTGTAGCCACTTCTTTTAGTACCCTCGTAGCCAGGGGGTAGTGTGGAGTTTGCTTGTCAAGACTTAATCCGTCCGTGGTTTTCAGCTGGCTATTAGAGAGAAGCACCTTCTGTTAGCATGTTCCAAGAGTGGAGCCAGGTGCTGCCACCCTAGGGTTGGCCTGAGTATTTGTTGAGCATCGAGTGGGATGCAGGAGTGGGCCGTGGCTTGTCTGTTAGTCGTGATGTCAGAGAATAATCTACTCGAGTGTTGAGACCCTTGTGTTGAGTGCCATTGCCCTGTCACCTGGAGTGTGACCTTCCCTTCCCTCAGAGGGACTTAAAGCCCGTAAAGAGATGTTTGTGTTGTTAAGGATGTAGTGCCTGTTGGCACCAAGCTTTGAGAGGAGGCCTAGAGTCAGGCCAGTTGGTACTTTTTGTGCAGATGGTTCCAAGACCCGCCCGAAGTTTGGCATCCCCACTAGTCTTGTACCCACTTCCCGAGATTGCACCTGTTTGGGTTGCATAAGAGATCTAGCTCGGTGGTAGTAAGAGAACTACAAGAGTGAGGTTGTTCGAGGGATAAGTAGGAGCCTTTCAGGGTCACCGAGAGCTAGGTACAAAGGATGTGTTGGTTGTTAAGGGCTAGCGCGTCCGAGTTCTCGTGCCTGTGTTGTGGGGGCTTGTGAGCCAGTTGGATGGTAGTGTGACTCGACTACCCTGGAGTTACCCTAATATGAGTAGGGTTGACATCGATGATGCGTGGTTGATCCAGTGTTAGAGCCATGAGTTGGAAGGTTGATCGGAGCACGTTTAGTGGACCATTGGTATGAGGTAAGTTAGCTTGGTGTGGCTATGCTCTTGTAAGAGTAAGTGGACCAATGTGGCGTTCCGTGATGAGTTGACCACGAGTGGGTTGAACTCTTGTTGCTCCTTTGCTAGTTGTGGCTCTATTGGGAGGCAAAAGTTGCCTTGTGTGAGAGTACTTATTGGTTTGGATCTTAAGGAATCAAGTTGGAGATGTACACGTCGGTGTACTTTTGTGTAGCTCGTTCCGTGGTGTATGTTTTGGGAACCACGAAAGGTTCGTGTTGAGGAACCGAGCTCGATCGCACCCAAGCGTGTCCCTCGGTTGAGTTCTTTGGATGCTTGTAGTCGTTTGGCAAGCTAGAGTTGTTCTTAGTAGCCTCTGCGTTGGTTTTCGTAATTCTTAGCAAGGTGGTGCTTGGCGTTGACCAAGGTTTGGTTCCCATGTGGTTTCTAGAGCTAGCTTCGTTCGAGCAAGCTGGAGTTGCCCTGAGGACTTGTTCCTAGTCGAGGAAGTTTTGGGAGTTGACCCCTCCTCGGAGGTTGAGTAAGTACTGCTAGTTCTAAGTTGGTGGTTCAAGCGATTGTGGAATCCCTCGATTGTTGCTTTCGAGGGAATTGGTTGTTGTTGCCTTCGATGAGTAGGACTACTAGCGTGTGTGAAGTTCACGTCGCCCTTCGGAAGTCCGCTTGCCGGGAAATCGTCCCTCAGAGGAGGAGTCGCCTTAGCTCCTAAGTTGTGTAGTTGATTAGAGTGGCGTAGCGGTCAGCCCAGCGAGAGTGTCCCTGCGTTGGCTTGTTAGCAAGCGGAAAGTTGTTTGTCCCCGCGAGGGCGGAGGCCAGCCAGTTCAAGGGTTTGAGTTGTTGTTGGAAGGTTGTTGGGTCTTTGGAATTTGTAGAACCCCTAGTTCCTTGGTCGTTGAGTTGCACCGTGGATGCCAGTTTCGAGTATTAACTTTTGAGGTAGTCTTGCTGACCCGAGTTGTTCATGATCCGCAAGCTTGTGGTCGTCGCTATCCTTATTTCCTCGCGATGTTTCGTGGGTGGAGTTTCTGGATCGGAAGGAGAGTTAGGTCTAGCTATAAGGAGGAAGTCCTTAGAGCAAACAGATGGACTTAAAGGGGTTGAGTGGCGCTTGGAGGGAGCTTCGCTCGTTCTAAGACTTGGTTTGAGTTTCTGCAGAGCCACCCTTCTCGGGCTCTGTTCCTAGTTGGTGTGCGTTCGCGATTGGCGTTATATTGAGCCACGATTGAGTGGGTTGGCGCAGAGGTGCCGTGGAAATGGTTGGTAAAACCTTTGAGTCGTTATCCTCGAGGTGTTGTGTTGCAAGTAGCCGCGTGTTGTTTTATTCCTTCTTTGCTCGGGATTTTTTTAGAAAGGTATGTTGTTTGTTTCCTTATTTGGCGATATTCTCTTAGGCGATGTGGCTGGTCGGATTGCATTGGAAAGTTGTTGTCGGCCAAGAGGGCTCCAGTTTATTAGTTTGGTTGAGTGGAGCCTGTTCTCGGACCTTGTCGTTCATGGTGGCCGTGGTGAAGTTTCACTAGTGTGAGTGGCGTTAGCCGCCCGTGAACTGTATGTGCCCCGGCTTCGGCGCGTCGGTGCTCTTCAAGATGGTTGTTTAAGTGTTGTGGTCGTGTTCTAGTGAGTCAAGTTTGCCTTTGGGATCCGTCGCCGATTGGTGATTCGATTGGATTTCGCTAAGGTCGCAGAGCAAGCCTTGTGGTTCGTTGATCTCATGTGAAGTAAGAGTAGGCCTTGTAGTTTCGAATCCGGGAGGTTCGGTTGTTTGGTCGACATGGTGTAGAGTTGAGGCTGTTTTGGTACATTTGTGAGCCCAGAGAAGTTTCGCGGTGCGCGCGGAGAGTTTTAGAACTCGTGACCAATCCACAAGTTTCTTTGTGAGTAGCCAGAGAGAGGCGTCCGAGTTAGTTAGCGTGGCTAAGTGAGCCCTAAGATTTTAAGACCGTTGAGAGTTCGTGCGAGTCGAGGGTGTGACTCACCGACTAGCTATCGCATGATTTCTTCGAAGCTCAGTGTTAGTTCAGTTTTGGTTGAGATAGTTTGTGGCAGACTCGGTGTCTTTTGGGCTTGGAGCCTTTGGGAAACCAAGAGGGTTCGGTTTCGAAGAAGGATTTGTGTTGTCTTAACCGGAGCTTGGTTGGTTAAGAATCGGTGGAGTTTTCCTAGAGTTTGTGTCGTCTTAGGACTTTCGAGGACGAAAGTCTTAAAAGGAGGGAGTATTGTAACGGCCAGCTTTTCTATTTTCGGTTACCTGTGTGATTTCGGGTCATTATTCTGGATGTTCGGATGGGCCGTTAGAGCTATTTTAACCCTTAGGGGCATTTTGGTCTTTTGCCCCTGGTCGTGGTTTTGTGGATTTTCAGGATTCCGTGGTCATTCCCGCTTTTTGAAGCTTAATGGTTGTTGGTTGCAAGACCCGAGAGGTTTGGGCAAGTTGTTTGGAAGTTTGGAGGTGTTTTAGAAAATGGCAAAATTAATTGTAATTTTGGTGCTTCCATTGGGTTTTGAGCCCTTGCCCTAAATGGTCTTAGGGAGTTTGTAGGAAAAGTGAGTCTTATTTTTAAATAAGTTTGTTTGGTAGGGACTCAAGGAGGAAGCCTGGGAAGGGATTTAGGTCACCAAGACCTATTTAAATTAGGAAAAGGAAAGAAAATCAAGAAAATCCAATTCCCTTGTTTTACCACTTTTCTCTCTCTCTCTCTCTCTCTTCCTCTCTCTCTCCTGGCCGACCTCACCAAGAAACCCAACCGAGCCTCACCGAGCCGTCCGGCCACCAAGCAACCCACCAAGCAACCCGGTGAGCAAAGCGGCCAGTCGAGCAGCCCAGCCAGATCGCACCAAAGCGGCCCCATCATCATCGAGAGCAGACCCCAGCCAAAGAATAGATCTGTCGCGGCGCGGCAAGAGCCCCAGCGCCCAGACGCCCAAAGCCAGCGCGCCGCCGCTTGTTACCCGTCGCGCGCCGTCACGCGCACCGACGCCATCGCTTAATCGATTCGCGCGCCAGCGCCCGCGCCAGCGCCCGTGTCACCAGCGTTCGTCCCCTCGCACACCACGCGCAAAGCCAGCGCGCCAGCGCAGCCAGCCAGCCAAAGGCGCCCGCGGCGCGCCGCGCCCTGCTGCTCGCCCACAGTGCACGTCCCGCCCGCCCACTTGCCCGAAAGTGCCTGCTTTTGCCGAGATAGATGGGACCGAGATCTAGTGCCTTCTCGGTTGGTAAATTCCCGAGCCTCCACTCTTTTGGACCCTAAGTTGTTTGGTCGTTGTTATTTAATTAGGATATTTTTATTAAATGCTTAGGTTGCTCGGGTTCACTTAGAAGCTCTGGAGTCGTTTGGTTGGCTTATGGTAGTTATTTTCTGCTTGTTTCGTGTAAGGATTTCTTACCGTGGTTGTGTGGACTCGCGATGCTATCATGATTGTGCCTTGTATGCTTGGTTGTTGTTATGAGTATGTTAGCTATTGAGCGACTTGTGTTTGAAATCTTGCTAGCATGTCGCTTTGTTGTTCATGTTAGTTCCATGCTAGGTTTGTTCTTCCGGCATGCCATGTCTTGTGATTGTATGAAAATTTCCAAAGTGGAAAGGTTACATGTTTTCTCTTGCTTCCATATCGTGTTGCTCTTGTGTCCCCGATATATTCTCAAGTTAGTTCCATGCAAGGGGTTTAATTATCTTGGCATACCTTGTTCTATTTTATCTGTTAGTTCCATGCCGGGCATAGGCGGGTGATGTATAGTGTAGAAGACCGTAGGGGTAACTAGTTTAGGTCCCGCTCGGGTAAGACCCGATGGGCATCCTAGGTGTGTAAGTCCCGATGGGCATCACCGAGTTGGAGGTGTAAGACCCGATGGGCATCCTAGGTGTGTAAGTCCCGATGGGCATCACCGAGTTGGAGGTGTAAGACCCGATGGGCATCCTAGGTGTGTAAGTCCCGATGGGCATCACCGAGTTGGAGGTGTAAGACCGATGGGCATCCTAGGTGTGTAAGTCTCGATGGGCATCACCGAGTTGGAGGTGTAAGACTCGATGGGCATCCTAGGTGTGTAAGTCCCGATGGGCATCACCGAGTTGGAGGTGTAAGACCCGATGGGCATCCTAGGTGTGTAAGTCCCTCGATGGGCATCACCGAGTTGGAGGTGTAAGACCCGATGGGCATCCTAGGTGTGTAAGTCCTCGATGGGCATCACCGAGTTGGAGGTGTAAGACCCGATGGGCATCCTAGGTGTGTAAGTCCTCGATGGGCATCACCGAGTTGGAGGTGTAAGTCCCCGATCGACAAAGACCGAGTCCTAGGTTGTGCAAGGCCCGAAGGGCATCCAAGTGTAAAACCTAGGATAGGGAGTAGATGAAAGCCCTTGAATAGGCTCGCTCTAGAAGTAGCTCATAGCCTAACTCAACCGTTTTGCTCTAAGTCATTGTTTTATTTGCATGTATACTAGGGTGCTAGATGACTGATGTATCGTATTGTACCCGGTTGGGGGATTCTTACTGAGTATGTTTATACTCACCCTTATTTTCGTGGTTTTTCCACGGGTAACTTGGGACATCGGCGGGATGGCTAGGAGGAGGCTACTGGATGATCATGGAAAGTCGACTGGGATGCATGTTCTTTTATTGTTTTCTTTATGATTTAGCATGTAGTGGGACTTGAGTCCCTAGGGAAAACACTCAAACTATTTTATGGTTCTCGTCATCAGTACTCTTGTTTTGTTTTTAAGAAAAGCATCGATCATCAATTACTCTTGATTTTTACATTGGCTTCGTGGTTTGTTTAAAGTTACATTAATTGCAAAAGTTTTAAACCTGTAGAATGGATGGTGTTTTACATTCCTAGGCATGCATGCTAAGTAAGGATCTAGGTTAGAGACCGCTTCTTTTGGGTCGGGTCCTTACAATTGATGTGTTTGTTTGGCTCGCTATAGGTTGCTCGGGTTCGATCGCAGTTAGTTTTATTGTGTGTTGTTGACTTCCGACCAAGTAAGGATTTCTTACCGGAGTTGTGTGGGCCCTGCGATATTTTCATGATATGCCTTGTATGTTTCTTTGATCGTTATGAGCATGATAGTAATAGAGCAGCTTTGATTGATTTCTTGCTAGCATGTTTGCCTGATTTTACATGTTAGTGCCATGCTAGGATTGTTCTTCCAGCATGCTTATGATTCCTGCTTAAGTTCGTAGTATCATGCTAGGTAAATGTGATTGATGTCGGTCATTGCTTGGTAGCGAGGAATCATTTTACTCTGTACTCTTAGATAGAGTTGTAGGGTTTGTCATCATCCAGAGGCTGAGAACGGACATAACGTACTTTGTCCCCACCGGTCGGGAGTAAAGCGAAGCATTGCTTCATGGGTTGAGAGCGAACATAACGTACTTTGTTCCCACTGGTCGGAAATAGAGCAAAGCATAACATACATTGCTTTTCTCCCCCCTCCCGGCAGCCAATGAGAATTAGCTACCTCATTGGCGTATGCCTAGTTTGTAGCCTGCTAGAGCGGAACCCTGCCAACGGTGTAAGCCTACCTTGGCCGGTTCTTAGCTTCAGGTCGGTGGCTTAGGCTGCACAGATGAGCGCCGAGGGCCTCGCGCTACTGTGATCAGTGACACCGATTCCGAGTCATAAGCATGCGTACCTGGTGTAAAGACCCGACCCAAAAGGGCTCTAAATAGGCCTTTACCCCAATGCATGCATTCAAAGTAAAGGACAATATGCAAATAAATTTTCGGATTCCCAATTAAAACAAAACAATCAAGGTTCAATCCGAAATCAATATAGTTTGTTGAAACCTGTCCCTGTCTCCAAGCACCTGTTTCATGGCAAATACATTTCCAAAACGTACACTCTGATCAGAGATTTATTAAAACATTTGAAACATCCTCAAATTCAATAAAGGAATCCACAAAAACATTCTTGAAAACATCCTAGGGCACCGTGCTGACTACATGCATTCAGGGAAAATAGAAGACAAGAGTCATAGAAATAAAAAGTCGAGACGACAGCAGAGTTCCCATGATCACGGCTCCTCCTTCACCATCTGTCCTCGCCCCTTGGTTACCCGTGGAAAACCACAAAATAAGGGTGAGTAACGAATTACTCAAGAAGAATCCCCACTGGGGTACAATACGATGCACATGGTCATCTAGATAAGTGTATGCAAGCTATGAATATAAACACAGAATAGAGCACATAGCTTAATTCCACACTTGGACCTCGGATGCCAACTCAGGGTCTTAGTCCGGAGATAAATCACCACACAATACGCCCTATACGAGAAACGAGTCCCGGCCTCACTGCTCTCTCTTTGTCGAATGAAAGGTGCACTAGCTCAAGATCCCGAGGAGCTCTCGGCCGACATTTGTAATGAGCGTAAGCATGCACCGCGTGCTTCTACGCAGACTATGGGGGTGCCGGTCTAGTGGCAAGTCGCCCATATCCGGATACCACGCCTAACTAAATCTCTCGGATCGGTGTCATTGACATAGGGGTGTGAGACACTGGACACGTGAACTATGTCACTGTACCACCGCTTTGAGGCTAAGGGCGGGTCGTGGTAGGCTTACACCAGAAGCCGTCCTTACCTTAACAGTGGCAATCAGGGCACCGCCAACACGTTGAGGACGTGCGTACACCGCCGGGGACTAGGCATTGCCAAGTCATCATCCCGACCGTTGGGGCATCGCTTAGACTACCACCCTCACCCAAGATTGCGGGGCCTACCGGTTGGGATAGCTAATCCCTCACGGGTCCAAGGACGAGAATCGTCTCAAACGTCCTTGCCATGGATGCAAGATACTTTATGCATCGGGCCGGATGATGCTATCTACCCGATTTCTAACTCGCCTTAACAATCAAGCAAACAATCCAATACAATCCAATACGTGCTCAAAGAGGAAAACAACGAACCTAGCATGATACTACGAAGCAAGAATAAACACGAGCATGCTAGAACGAAACAACCTAGCATGGACTAACATGAAAGAACAATATGCGAAGTCATGCGATCAGAATACATAACAGAGCACCTAAACTATACATGCCGATAATCACAAACAAACATACAACATCAATCACAAAGAACATCGCAGGTCCACACAACTCGTAAGAAATCCTTACACCGCCGGGGCAACTACACACAAAAACCTAAGATGCGATCGAACCCGAGCTAGCTACGAGAACCTAACAAAAACAATGATAATCACAATCCATAAGCCTAAATATAATAAAATAAACAAGTCTCGGCTCGGAAGCAACTCACGCGGCTCACCGACACGCGGACGGCAGGCAAAGAGCGGGGGATGTCTTGGCGCGCAGATGGCAGAGTGAGCGCAGGCGCAGACAAGCGTACGGACAGCGTGGACGCGCTGCGCGCGCGACCGGGACAACGACGCGCGCGCGCGCGCGCGACGAGAAGCTGGCGCTCGGGCGGCGGCGAGTAACGCGAGCGCGGCGGCGCGCGATGATACGCGACGGTGACGCGCGGCTGGTGCGCGCGTGCGGCCTCTGCTTTGGCGCTGGCGCTGCGCGCGCGGCGGGCGCTGGCGCTGGCTGCGTCTTCTTTGGGCGCCTAGGCGTCTGGCGCTTCTTGCGCTGGCGCTCGGGTCGCTTTGGTGCGATCTGGTGGGCTGCTCGACCGGCCGCTTTCGGTGGGTTGCTTGGCTGGCCGAACGACACTCGAACGACTCTCGGGAGAAGACTCATGCAAGATGGCTAGAGAGAAGAGGGTTGGGCGCCATAGGGGGTTTGGAGAATAAAACACAAAAACCTAATTTCCTTTCATTTAATCAAATGCACCAAAACCAGAAGAACTCAAGGCTAACCAAGATATGTTGCGGAGAGAGTAACAAAAAACACTGGTGGCTCAACGGCCACACCACCCACCGACTTCCTGGACCACGGGTTGAAACCCACCGAACACACTTTTAACTCCTAATTTTCCTTTTGCATCTCCCCATGCCCAAACACATCCACAAAGCCTCAAAACTTACATAAATCCATCCAATAATTTTAGCAACTGGAAAAGACATAAACGGCCTTGACGGCCCGACCAAATTACCAAAATACCCCTAGGGCATACCTGGAAGACCGGGATGAAAACCTGGGCCGTTACACAGACTGTTAAATGCCCCAACGGTCGGGATGATGACTTGGCATAGCCTTGTCCCCGGCGGCCGGCACGTCCTCGCGTGTTGTTCAAGAAGAGCCCACGATTGCCACTGTTAGGGCAATGACGGTTTCTGGTGTAAGCCTACCACGACCGATTCCTTAGCCTCAAAGTGCGGTGGTTCAGCCGACATAGTTCACGCGTGTCGTGTCTCACACCCCTATGTCGGTGACACCGATCCAGAGATTTAGTTAGGCATGGTGGATGGACCTAGGCGACTTGCCACTAGACCCGGCACCCCTAGAGTTCGCAGAGCATGCGGTGCGCGATACGCTCATTATAGCGCCGATCGAGAGCTCCTCGGGATCGTGAGCCAGTGCACCTCTCGTATCGATAGTAGACAGGCTGAGGCCGAGACTTGTTTCTTGTATAGGGCGTATTGTGTGGTGGATTATTCGGACTAAGACCTTGAGTTGGCATCCGAGGTCCAAGTGTGGACTTAAGCTCGGCTCTATTGCGTGTTTATATTCATAGCTTGCATATCTTTCGGCTAGATGACCATGTATATCGTATTGTACCCGGTTGGGGATTCTTACTTGAGTAATTCGTTACTCACCCCCTTATTTTGTGGTTTTCCACAGGTAACCAAGGTGCGAGATAGGATGGTCAAGAAGGAGCGTGATCATGGGAACCTCACTGTCATCTCTCGACCTTTTATATTATGACTCTTGTCTTTTACTTCCCGAATGCATGTTGTCGTGCACGAGCCCTAGGATGTTTTCCCAATGTTTTGTGGATTCCAAAGATCGTTGTATCTCGAGAAGGTTTTGAATGATTTTAATAAATCTCTGATCAGAGTAAACTTTTGGAAAGGTATTTGTTTTGAAACAGGTGCTTGGAGACAGGGACAGGTTTTAGTAAACTGTGTTGATTTCTGTTTGAATGCTGAATGTTTTAATTTTAATTGGAATCTGAAATCATATTTGTATATTGTCCTTACTTTGAATGCATGCATTGGGGTAGAGGCCCATTTAGAGCCCCTTTTGGGTCGCGTCTTTACAACTGTAACGACCCAGATTTTCATCCCGATCTTCCAGGTATGTCCTAAGGGTATTTTGGTAATTTGGTCCGCCGTTGAAATTTTGTTTTGAGTCCTTTCTTTGAGTTTGGAGATTTATTGGGTGTGCAGGTTCCTTGCCCGGGAGTGTTTGGGGAGGTTTGTGGCCTTGGTTTGCAAAATAGAAATTAAAAAGAAAAAGGTGTTCGAGCCAAGGATCGAACCCGGGTTGTCTTGGTTGTGGCAGTTAGCAAAAAGAGGCATTTCCAGTTGAGTCGGGTAAGTAGTTTATGCTCTTGTTCATTGGTGTTTTGCATATCCCGTGGTCGCTTAGGGCTTGGAGTAAAATTAGAAGTTTAGGGGTTTGGGGGTTGTTTCATTTGATCCAAGAAATACAGATTGGTCTCTCCCTCTCCCTCTTCCAATTCGCATCCCCTCTCCAAGCACCGTCTCTGATCGTTCAAGCCCGAGAAGCTAAGATCTCGTCTTTTCCTTTTGCTCTCCCGGTTTCTATTCGTTCTTCTCCTTTTTGTCCTAATTGCAGTCCCTTGTTCGTCCGAGAAAGCCCCTAGCAGCCACTCACCCGCACGCCCAGCCGCTCACCTACATGCATGCCCCATCACCGATCCGCACCGCCATCACTGCCCATCGCCGCCTGCATCGCCCAGCTGCTCCGCCACTTGCCTCGCCGATCCGTGCCGCCCAACGCCCACGCGTGTCACCCGACCCGTCGCCGTTCTGTGCCGCCCATCGCCCAGCTCACGCCAGCCCGCACCGCGCCACGCCTGCTGTAAAGACCCGACCCAAAATGGGGCTCTAAATGGGCCTTTAACCCAATGCATGCATTCAAAGTAAAGGAAAATATGCAAATATGATTTTGGATTCCATTTAAAACTTAAAACATTCAACATTCAAACAGAAATCATTACACTTTGTTGAAACCTGTTCCTGCCTCCAAGCACCTGTTTCAGGACAAATACATTTCCAAAGTTTACTCTGATCAGAGATTTATTAAAATCATTCAAAACCTTCCCAGATACAACAATGCTGGAAACCACAAAACATTTAGAAAACATCTTAGGGCTTCGTGCCCGGCTACATGCATTCAGGGGAAAATAAAAGACAAGAGTCATAATATAAAAAGTCAGAGACGACAGCAGGATTCCCATGATCACAGTTCCACCTTCAGCCATCCTGTCTCACACCTTGGTTACTTGTGGGAAAACCACAAAATAAGGGTGAGTAACGAATTACTCAGTAAGAATCTCCAACCGGGGTACAATACGATATACATGGTCATCTAGATGAATGTATGCAAGCTATGAATATAAACACAGAATAGAGCACATAGCTTAAATCCACATATAACCCTCGGATGCCAACTCAGGGTCTTAGTCCGGAAAATCCACACCACACAATACGCCCTATACGAGAAACAAGTCTCGGCCTCAGCCTGTCTACTGTCGATACGAAAGGTGCACTAGCTCAAGATCCCGAGGAGCTCTCCGGTCGGCGCTGTAATGAGCGTAAGCGTACACCGCATGCTACTGCAGACCATGGGGGGTGCCGGGTCTAGTGCCAAGCTGCCCATGTCCAGTCACCATGCCTAACTAAATCTCTAGATCGGTGTCACTGACATAGGGGTGTGAGACCTGGACACGTGAACTATGTCAGCCTGAACCACCGCACCTGAGGCTAAGGAATCGGTCGTGGTAGGCTTACACCCATTGCCGATCCTTGCCCTAACAGTGGCAATCGGGGGCTACCGCCGAACACGCCGAGGACGTGTTTATTTGTCGGGACGAGGCAATGCCAAGTCATCATCCCGACCGTTAGGGCATTTAACAGTCTGCCACCCTCACCCAAGATTGCAGAGCCTACCGGTCAGGTTAGCTAAACCCTAACGGGGTCCAGGGACAGAGTACTACCTCGTACGTCCCTGCCATGGATGCAAGATACTTTATGCATTCGGGCCCGGATGATGCTACCTACCTACACTCTAACATATCATATCAATAACATACAATCCAATACAATCCAATACGTGCTCAACAGATACAACGAACCTAGCATGATACTACGAAAAAAGAACAGATACGAGCATGCCAGAACGAAACAACCTAGCATGGACTAACATGAGAAACAACATAAGGAATCATGCCATTCGGGAATTCAGAACGGAGCACCTATCACTAAACATGCTGATAAACACAAACAAGCACACAAACAACAATCACATATAATACCGCAGGGCCCACACAACTCCAATAAGAAATCCTTACCTGGGTCAGGAGGCTTCTACACACAAAATCCTAAGCTGCGAGCAATCCCGAGCTAGCTACGGGAACCTAGAAAACACAATGATAATCATCATATATAAGCCTAAACTGATAAACAAGCAAGCTTGGCTCGGGAGCACTCACACGACACGGCGACGGCCGGGTGGCGGGCTTTGGCAGTTTGCGGTGCGGGCCGGGCTGTGCGGCCGGGCAGTGTGGCAAGATCGGGCGCTGGCCGCGCGCACGAATGACAGCTGCTGGAGGCGCTGGCGCTGCTGGGCGGGCAGCGCTGGAACACGGCTGACGGTGAGGACGCGCGGAGGGCTGGGCGCGGCGATGTGACGCGACGAGCGCTCCAGCGAGGACGGCGAGCGGGCGTCTGGCGTCTTGCCGCTGCGCGCGACGGCCGATCTGGGCGACCTGCTACGACAGCGAGCTGGCGTCTCGGGCCTGCTGCTGCGTGAGACGAGGGGCGACGGGACTGGGCGACTCCGGGCGATTTAGCTCGGCTGCTGGGCGTGCGACAAGGCGACCTGGTCGTGGTCTGGCCGGCTGGGGAGCTGCGATGGTGAGGCTGCCGGCTAGGGGGCTCCTCTCGGCTGGCTGCAACCTAACACAACACACACACACACACACACTATTTACCCGGCCAAATAGCACACCTATCGAAGGAGGAAAAGAAGAAAAGACGATCGATACCTACCCGGATTGACGATCGAGCAATGGAGCTACAAAGCAGATGAACAATCGGATTGGAGAGCTAAGAGGCAAGCTTGGACGGCAAAGGGGGGCGTGTTCGAGAAGAAGGACAAAAACCTAATTTCTTTTTCATTTAACCAAATGCACCAAAACTCCAAGATCCAAGGCTAACCATAATATGACATAGAAAGAGCAACAAGAGCTCTCCATAGCTCAACTGGCACGCATCCCCACAGGCATTCTCGGAGACCCGGGTTCGAATCCCAACTGCAACACAAATTCCTTTATTTTTTACTTTTGCATCTACCCATGCTCAAACCAAACCACAAAGCCTAAAAAACCTTCATAAATCCATCCAATAATTTTAGCAACTGGAAAAAGACATAAACGGCCCTGACGGCCTGACCAAATTACCAAAATACCCCTAGGGCATACTTGGAAGACCGGGATGAAAACCTGGGTCTTTACACCTGCCTAGCCTTCCCGGAGACCCGCGCGCACTTTACCCAGTCGCGAAGCAGCACCGTGCTGCACGCCTTCATCGAGCCGCTAGCCCTCGCACGCCAACGCGCCCAACAGCCGTCACGGTACTTGGCCGAGCCACGTGAGTTGCTCCCTAGCCCGAGCTTCTATTTCATATCTTATTTTAGGGCCTATAGTTAGTAATTTAATTATTATTTGATTGTTAGGTTTCCGTTAGCTAGCCGTGTTTGTTTGCAGCTCGGGTGTCCACTTGTGTGATTGTTGTCTTCCGATTCAGGTAATGATTTCTTACCGGAGTTGTGTGGACCCTACGATATTTCTGTGATTGTTGTTTGTATGCCTATTTATGATTACCAGCATGTTTAGTTATTAGGTGCTTGTTCTGAATTTCGACTGGCATGACTTCTCGTGATTATTCTCTTGTTAGTTTCATGCTAGGTTGTTCTGTTCTGGCATGTTCGTATTTTGTTCTTGTTTCGTAGTACCATGCTAGGTTCGTTAATTCTGCTGAGCACGTGTTAGTATGTAGTTGTTAGCTGTTTATAGCATAGGGTCATGATAGGTAGAATCATCCGGGCGAGGATGCATAACGTAACTTGCATCCGGGGCAGGGACGCGAGAGGCAGTACTCAGTCCTTGATCCCTCGTTAGGGTTTAGCTAACCCTAACGGCAGCCCAGTTGTAATCTTGGGTGAGGGTGGCAGACTGTTAAATGCCCCAACGGTCGGGGGAATGACGAGGCAATGCCTTGTCCCTGACAGTCGACACGACCTCAGCGTGTCAGCAGTAGCCCTTGATTACCACCTGATAGGCCAAGGACCGATCTCTGGTGTAAGCCTACCACGAGTGGTTCCTTTGCCTCAGGTGCGGTGGTACAGGTTGACATAGTCATAGTGTCCTAGTCTTACACCACTATGTTCAGTTACACCGATCCAGAGATTCTTTTAGGCATGCGTGATCGACCTGAGGCGGCTGCCGAGACCCAACACCTCCCGGTTTGCAAAGAAGATGCGGTGTCGATTCACGCTCATTACAAATACGATCGAGAGCTCCTCGAAATCTTGAGTTCAGTGCACCTTTTGTATAGTCAGTATAGCAGCAAAGCTGAGGCCGAGACTAGTTTCTCGTAGAATTTCAAGTTTTAAGACAACTCCCAGAGTAAGTCCGTAAGATGGCATCCGTTTATGTTTATGTGTGGATTAAAGTAAAGTGCTCTCTTCAGTGTTTGTATTTATAGCTTGCATACATTCTACTAGATGACTAACTGTATCGTATTGTACCCCGGTTGAGGATTCTTACTGAGTAATTCGTTACACACCCTTACTTTTGTGGTTTCCATAGGTAACCAGGGCGCGAGACCGGTTGGCTGAAGGAGGAGCTGCTGATCATGGAATCCAGCTGTTTTAACTCTGAGTCTTATGTTATGGATTTTCCTTTTTATATTCTTGATTGCATGTAGTTAGGGCACGGAGCCCTTAGGATGTTTTGGGATTGTATCTGGATTCTGTCTTTTCATTTAAAACGATTTGGAACTGAATGTTGAAATAAATCTCTGATCAGAGTATGTTTTGAACTATTTATAGTGTAATAGCCCAGTTTCCTATTCCAGTTTTCAAAGTGCCTTCGGGTCAAGATTCGGTTGTTTGGTTGGGTCTTAGAGCTGTTTGGACCCTTGGGGGTATTTTGGTCTTTTTGGCTCCCCGGGCAGGATTTGTGGTTTTTAGGGCTTCGAGGAAGCTCCTGCCTTTGTCGAGGCTTGTTTGTTGTTGGCTGCGAGTCCCGTGGTGTTTGGGCTAGTCGGTTGGATGCTCGGTTGTAGTTTGGGCTTTGGCTAAGTGTTGGTTGGTTGTGTGCTTCCTTTGGGATTCGAGCCCGGGCCCTTAGTGTTGCTTTGGGAGTTGGATTTAAGTGAGTTTTATTTATTGGAAAAGATTGGTTCGGTCGGGTCTCGAAGGAGGAAGCCGGGAAATGGGATTTTAAGGTTTTGATTTGGATAAATGTGGATAAGGATGGAAAATTGGATAAAATCCCATTTATTTCCCTTTTCCCCATTTTTCTTTTATTTTTCCTTTTATTTTCTAAATTCCCATTTTTCTTTTATTTATTTTTCCCAAATTCCTTTTCTCTCTCTCTCTCTCTCTCTATCTCTCTCTCTCTCCCTGAGCCCCCCAGCCAGCCCGAGCAGCCCCTTGGCTCGCCCAACCCAGCCAGCCCAAGCAGCCCCAGCCCTGCCCAGGTCGAGCCTCGCCCAGCCGAGCCCTGCCCTACCCAGGTCGTGCCATATCTCCACCCATCTCGGCGAAGGCCGCCAGCCTGGCGCTCGGCTCGTGTCGCCTCGCAGATCAGGCGTGTCGCGGCGACCCTCGCCGCCCGAGCCGCGTCGCCCAGCCTCGAGCCGCGTCGCACAGTGCCAGGCCGCCCAGCCCTCGTGTCGGCCGTGTCGCCCGCTCCCGTGTCGGCCAGATCGCGCGTCCCAGCGCCAGATCGCGTGTCCCCGCGCCATGTCGCGCGCCCTCGCCCTGTAGCTTGCCGAGCCGCGCCGAGCCGCCTCCCGGCCGAGCCCCTACGGCCCCCAGCCGCGCCCAATGAGCCCCTTGGTCGTCTGGCCAGTGCCCTGGCGCTCTTTTCGCGTGTCAGCCGCGCCTCGTGAGTTGCTCCCGAGCCGAGCCTTGTTTATTTTATTATTATTTAGGGCTATTTTATGATTATTGATGTGTTTGATTGGCTCGTTATAGGTTGCTCGGGTTCGATCGCAGTTAATTTTATTGTGTGTTGTTGCCTTCCAACCAGGTAAGGATTTCTTACCGGAGTTGTGTGGGCCCTCCGATATTTTCATGATTATGCCTTACTTGTTTGCTGACTGTTATGAGCATGATAGTAATAGATCAGCTTTGATTGATTTCTGCTAGCATGTTTGCTTGATTTTACATGTTAGTGCCATGCTAGGTTTGTTCTCACAAAGATGCTTATGATTCCTGCTAAGCTCGTAGTATCATGCTAGGTTAGTGTGATTGATGTCGGTCTTTGTTTGCTAGCCAGGAATCATTGCTTTTTACTCTGTACTCTTAGATAGAGTTGTAGGGTTTGTCATCATCCAGAGGCTGAGCGGACATAACGTACTTTGTCCCCATTGATCGGGAGTAAAGTGTGCGAAGCATAACGTATCTTGCTACCCCCCCGGTCGCCAAGGTGGATTTAGCTCAGGTCAGGAGTAAAGTGTGAGAAGCATAACGTATCTTGCTACCCCCGACCCCGCCGGTTGAGGAATTAGCTACCCACTTCGGCATAGCCTAGTTTGTAGCCTGCTAGAGCACAACCCTGCCAATGGTGTAAGCCTACCTTGGCCGGTTCTTAGCTTCAGGTCGGTGGATCAGGCTGCACAGATGAGAGCGGAGGGCCTCGTGCTACTGTGATCAGTGACACCGCTTCCGAGTCATAGGCATGTGCACCTGGCCAGCGTAGTTTGCCCTTAGGCCCCCCCGCATTTACGTCGGTTGCAGAGAGCATGCGGTGTGCGTGCACACGCGTTAGTTGCCGGTTCGGAGAGCTCCCCCGGGCTAATGTCGTGAGTACACCATTCCTTCCGTTAGAGCCTTACTTCGGGTACTCTCCCGTAAGTCCAGATTAGTGGCAAGGGCAAGGATGCCCTTGAGGACATTCTAGGGATCAGTGTATTCCCCCCGAGTGACAGATACCTCGGTGATGTCCTGGATTGGTCAGTGTATCCAATCCATTAGGCCGGAAGAAAGAGACTTCCGTTGACTCCAGATCTTGTTTTATGAGCTCGTTGAGCCATGATCTGTGTTGGTAGCTGTTTGCTTGCATGCTTTGGTACTAGATGATTGATTATATCGTATTGTACCCCGGTTAGATTCTTCTTGAGTAATTCGTTACTCACCCTTATTATGTGGTTTTCCACAGGTAACCATGGTGCGAGACAGGATGGCTGGAGGAGGAGCTGTGATCATGGAAACCCGTTGTTCAACTCTAAGTCTTATGTTTATGTTGATGTTTTAAATGTTCTCTGAATGCATGTAGTTGGGCACGGAGCCCTAGGGTGTTTTCTGAATGTATTTCCGGATTCTAGCATTGTTGTAAAGTTTGTATGTTTTAAATAAATCTCTGATCAGAGTAAGTTTTGTAAATGTATTTGACTTGGAACAGGTGCTTGGAAACAGGGACAAGTTCTAGGAATTGATGTTGATTTTAAATGAATGTTTTATGTTTTAGTTTTTACTTAGAATTTGAACACCATCTTGCAAATTTTCTGTAGATTTGTAATGCATGCATTGAGGTAACGGCCTAGTTAGAACCCTTCCGAGTCGGGTCGTTACATATAGCTTGGAACAGGTGCTTGGAAATAGGGACAGGTTTCAGGTTGTTTTTGTGCTTGCTAAATTAATGTATGTTTAAGAGTTTTAAACTTATACAGAATCTGGATGGCAATCATGCATAACGTATTCATGTTTTAAAAGCATGCATTGAAGTAAAGGCCTAGGCTAGGACCTCTTTCGGGTCGGGTCTTTACAGTAATCTTGAGTTTTGTTGTTAGGGTAGCTTGTGTGGTGATCTACAGCTCAAGGGGTATTTCTGTGTTTAGTTATACTGGTTGACAGGTAAGGGTTCCTTGTCGGGGTTATGTGGTTGTTTTATTATATATTCTGAACTGTTAGTGGATAGGTTTCTGCAGGTTACTTGATTACTGTTAGTGGATAGGTTCTTGCAGGTACCCTGGATGCTGCCTTGATATTGATAATGCTTACCCCTTTTTGTCTGTTGATCGGAATTATATGTTGTATGCTTGATGTATATGTTGTGAATAAGCATGTTAGTGGATAGGACTTCTGGATTATTGTTAGGGCTTGCATGTAGAATACTCTGTTTATACCTGTTGCTGCTACTCTTAATTGTTGGTGCTGATCTATTATAAAGACCCAACCTGAAATACGGTCCTAATCCTAGGTCTTTACTCAGCATGCATGTGAAAAGCATAAATGACACAACCAGCAGTTGAATTTAAAAACTTTTCAAGCATAAAGGGTGGACAACATTTAGATCAAACCAAATAATTCTTAAGCAAATCCATGCAATTTAAAAACAGTGACTGATCAGTACCTTTCTTAAAAACATAAAAGATAGTTCGAACAACAATAAATAAGTTTTCCCTACGGACTCATGTCCAACTACATGCTGAATTCAAAAAATGTAAATAAAGACACGACAGAGTGTCAGCAGCATCCATGATCTCCCAGCTCCCTCCACTAGCCGCCCCGGTGCTGTCCCAAGTTACCTGGTGGAAAAACCATGGAAAGGGTGAGTACAAACATACTCAGTAAGAATCCCCGACTGGGGTATGATACGTTGCAATCAATCATCTAGCAACCTAGTACACATGTAAACAGATATCAACACAGATCTTAGCTCAACGAGCTGACAAGGCAAAATCTGGAGTCCTCGGAAGTCTCCTACTTCTGGCCTACTGATTGGTTCTCATAACCAATCCCGGGACATCTCCGAGGGTCTTTCTCCCTCGGCCAATTGATCAGCTCAAAAACTGATCCCAACAGATGTCCGACACCCTCGAGGGTCTATCTCCCTCGACCAAATGATCAGCTCAACAACCAATCCCAATGGGTGTCCTCAAGGGCCTCTTACCCTCGCTAACAAATCTGGACTAACGGGAGAGTACCCAAAGTCTGGCTCTAAACTGGAAGGAATTGGTGTACTCACGAACATTAGCCCGGGGGAGCTCTCCGTACCGGCGACTAATGAGTGTGCACGTACACCGCATGCTGTTGCAACCGACGTAACTGTGGGGGCCTAGGGACAAACTACGCGGGCCAGGTACGCATGCCTAAAGACTCGGAAGCGGTGTCATTGAATACAGTAGTGCGAGGCCCTCGGCACTCATCTGTAACAGCCTGTACCACCAACCTGAAGCTAAGAACCGACCAAGGTAGGCTTGCACCGTTGGCAGGGTTCTGCTCTATCAGGCTACAAACTAGGCTTATGCCATTGTGGTAGCTAAATCCACATCAGCTGCCGGGGGAAGCAATGTACGTTATGCTTCGCTCTAACTCCCGACCTGTGGGGACAACGTACGTTATGTCCACTCTCAGCCTTTAGATGATGACAAACCCTACTGTTCTAACTAGGAGTACAGAATAATTGATTCCTAGCTAAACATACATATCAACATCAATCACACGTAACCTAGCATGATACTACGAACTTAAAGCAAGAACCATAGCATGCTGGAAGAACAAACCTAGCATGGCACTAACATGTACAAACAGGCAAACATGCTAGCAGGAATTCAAACAC
Source organism: Sicyos edulis (assembly GCA_036507275.1). Taxonomy (NCBI): domain Eukaryota; kingdom Viridiplantae; phylum Streptophyta; class Magnoliopsida; order Cucurbitales; family Cucurbitaceae; genus Sicyos; species Sicyos edulis. The sequence goes on from CM071854.1 coordinate 14,288,426, forward strand.
AAGCTGTCCTATCCACTAACATGCTCACAAAAGTAAACAGGCATACAAGGCACAATCAAGAAAACATAGCAGGGTCCACACAACCCCGGTAAGGAATCCTTACCTGGAAACAAGCAGAAAATAATTATAATGCTCCTTGAGCTGCAGAAACACACAACCTACAAAAACAACCAAAATACATTAACATCTAAACTAGCTAGCCCTAGCTACAAACCAAGAGAAACAAGAGTAGGGAAACTACCTAGCTAGTCCCACAAGCTCTCGGCCAAGCTTGGCTTTTGGCCTTCACAAACAACAACTTCTCGGAACTTGCTCGGCTTCACCTCAACAGGAAAGAACACAAGTTAGCTAACCAGAAAAACAAACAGCACACCCCTAAACGTACCCTCAAGCTCTCGGCTAGGATGGGGAGTTTACCTCGGGGTTGTGTTTTGCTTGGCTATTGTTCCCGGCTTCAAGGGTTAGTTGCGGGAACTCTTTCGGCTTCGATCGGAGCTTGCAAAACAAAGGAGAAAGACTTAGAACACAACCAACCATCAAGGGTATGCTCTCGGCCAAGGAAGGGAAAGACTCAGCTTAACAAGATTCGGCTCCAAGAAAAGCTTGAGAGGAAGATGCGGGTACTTGGCTTCACTTGGTTGGAGCTTTTGGCAAGCAACACTCCTAACTAGGCTTGCAGGAACACTTTCTGAGCAATCTTTTTGGATCAAACTTGTGGCTACTCAAGGGGAAAGAACCAAGGGAGGTCTCGGCTACAAGGGAGAGATAATCTCCTTGGTTAGGGCTTGCACAACAACAAAGGGAGGGGTCTCGGCAAGGAGAGGAAGAAAAAAGAAACAACTCACATCTCGTTTCTTGATTTGGTTTGCTGCTACACCAAGAGAGATCAAGAAGCAATTCGGCACACGCCAAGAAAGATCAAGAAGGGTCTCGGCTACCATGCAACAACAATAATTGATTAGGGTTTGGCCAAACCCCAAAGGAAGTCAAATTTGGCTATGAAAGGGAGAAGGGGAAGAGAGAACTTACATGAATCTTGAACTCGGTTCTTGTTCTTGGAGGATTCGGCAAGGGGAGAGAGGGAGAGAGTGAATTCGGCAAGGGTGAGAGAGGGAGAGAGTGAATTTGGCAAGGGGAGAGAGGGAGAGAGTGAATTCGGCAAGTGCAAGGGAAAAATAGGATTTCTTGTTTTCTTTTTCCTTTTTCCTAATTTAATTAGGCTTTAGCGACCTAGAGCCCCTTCTCAGGGCTTTCCCCTTTGAGTCCCAACTGACGCGCCTTATTTTCATAATTAAATTCAAACTTTCAAACCCCCTTTAAGGTCAGGGGTTCGAATCCTCCCAGAAACACTTTTAAAAACCTTATTTTACAATTAACCAGAAGCTTCCAGAAACTCCAAACAATTTCAACAACTCTTGGTAACCTGCACCAACAACCTAACCAACTTAGTAAAGCCAGAAACAATCTCGAATTCCCTAAAATCCCACGAGGCCATCCCTAAGAGCATAATGACTAAAATTCCCTTCAGGGTTAAAAAGCCCTAACGGCCCAACCAAACAACCAAATACTGAACTGAACATACCTAGGGAACTGGAACGAAAGCCTGGGCTGTTACAATACTCCCTCTTTTTAAGACTTTCATCCCCGAAAGTCCTAAGACTGAAATAGCTCCGGGTAATGAGTCCTCATCTCATCCTCTAGTTCCCATGTCGCTTCCTCTGCCCTCTGATGTCTCCACAAAACCTTTACTAAGCTTATCTCCCAGATGCACAAAACCTTGCGCTCACGAGCCAAAATCTGCACAGGCTTCTCCTCGAAGGACAAATTTTTACTCAACTCTAACGGCTCGTGATCTAGCACATGTGTCGGGTCTTCCACGTACTGCCTCAACATCGAGACGTGGAACACGTTATGCACTGCTGCCAATGATGGGGGCAAAGCTAATCGATAGGCCACTGCTCCAATCTGCTCAAGGATCTCAAAAGGCCCTACATACCTGGGGCTCAATTTGCCTCGCTTACCAAACCTTACCAAACCACGCATTGGTGCTACCTTCAGAAAAACATGTTGACCCACCTCGAACTCCAAATCCCTACGCCTCACATCAGCGTAACTTTTCTGCCTACTCTGAGTTGTCAACATGCGAGCCCTGATCTTCTGCACCGCGTCGTTCGTCATCTGAAGTAACTCGGGTCCCAGAACCTGTATATCACCGACCTCCTCCTAGAACAATGGGGACCTACACCACTTACCATACAAATCCTCAAATGAAGCCATCTGAATAGTCGACTGATAACTGTTATTGTATGCGAACTCCATCAAATACAGGTACTGGTCCCAACTGCCTGGAAAGTCCAAAACACAGACTCTCAACATATCCTCAAGAATCTGATTCACCCTCTCAGTCTGACCATCTGTTTGAGGGTGAAAAGCAGTACTGAAACTGCACTCGGTTCCCAAACCCTTATAGAGTGCTCTCCAGAAGTGAGATGTGAACCGAGAATCCCGATCTGACACTATCTTCGCTGGTACCCCATGGTATCGAACAATCTGCTCCAAGAATAACTGTGCCCAGTGTTCCACGGTATAATTAATTTTGCCTGGAATAAAGTGCGCACTCTTAGTCAGCCGGTCCACTACTACCCAGATCTGAGTAAACCCTCTCGGTGTCCTCGGCAACCCAGAGATATAATCCATTGAAATCTCGTCCCACTTCCACTGTGGAACACTCAACGGCTGCAATAAACCTGCTGGCTTCTGTCTGGGAGCCTTCACTTGCTGACAAGTGAGACATCGGTTAACAAACTCAGCTATATCTCGCTTCATACCCATCCACAAAAACGTCTGCTTGAGATCCTGATACATCTTGGTACCTCCTGGGTGCCAAGTGAATGGGGAACTATGAGCCTCGGTGAGTAACTCGGCTCGAATCCTCGCGTCGTCCGGTACGCACAACCGACCTCTATATCTCAAACCTCTGTCTGGTGCTATGAAAAAGTCAAAATCGCCATTAGCCTCAACTCTCTCGAGCAATCTTTTTAACTTGGGATCACTCAGTTGGCTGTCGATGATCCTCTCCTTAAGCGACGGCTGAACTGTCAACTGGGCTACCCGAGGTAACCTCTCCCAACAAAACTGCGATACCGGTTCGCTCAAACTCTTTCCGCAATTCAACCTGAGAGCTCAGCAAAGCTGTGGAATGCGACGTCTTCCTACTCAGTGCATCAGCCACAACGTTGGCCTTTCCAGGGTGGTACAAGATCTCACAGTCGTAGTCCTTTACCAACTCAAGCCACCTTTTCTGCCTCATGTTCGACTCCTTCTGAGTGAAGAAATACTTAAGGCTCTGGTGGTCCGTGAACAATTGAGTTCTTTCACCATACAAATAGTGCCTCCAAATCTTTAGGGCGAAAACAACTGCAGCCAACTTCATATCATGAGTTGGATAATTCTTCTCATAAGGCTTCAACTGCCGGGAAGCATAAGCTATCAACTTTCCTCACATCTGGCATCCCAAACAAAGTCAACACCCTTCTTGGTCAGACGGGTTAGGGGGTACTTTCCTCACATCTGGCATCCCAAACAAAGTCAACACCCTTCTTGGTCAGACGGGTTAGGGGTGTTGCCTTAGCGAAAATGTAACGGCCCAGGTTTTCATCCCGGTCTTCCAGGTATGTCCTAAGGGTATTTTGGTAATTTGGTCGGGCCGTTAGGGTCGTTTCTGTCTTTTTCAGCTGTTAATATTCTTGGATGGTCAAATGTAGGGTTTGGTTGCTTTTTGGATGTGTTTGGGCATGGAGAGAAGCTAAAGTAAAATTGTGGTTTTAAAGTGCTATTGTTGAGTTTCGAACCCGAGTTGCCAGGGAGCCAGAGGTGTGGTCCTGCCAGTTGGGCCACCAGGTGCTTTTGTTGTTTATTCTGCAGTATGTCTTAATTTGCTTTGGGTTTTGGGGATTTTGGTGAGTTTGATTAAAAGAGAAAAGAAATAGGTTTTCATTCTTTTCTTCCTCCAATTCCCTAGCGGCCCAACCCCATCTTCTCCCTAGCTCTCCTTGCCGTGCACTCTTTCCCAAGCAGCTTCGCCGTCTCATTCGTCCCGGGTAAGTGTTCTCGATCTCTCTCTTTCTCTTTTCGTTGTTGGTATTGTTCTTGTTGGACGAGAGAAGAAGAGGCTGAATTTTGGTGTTGTGCAGCCAGCCGAGCAGACCAGCAGCCCCATCGCCCAGCCCCTGCAGCGCTGTCGCACGCCCAATCTCCCAGCCCCCGCAGCGTCATCGCACGCCCATCGCACCAGCAGCCCATCGCGTCGCCCATCCGAGCACACCCCACATCGCCAGACGCCAGACGCGCAGCAGCAGCAGCGCGCACTCGCAGCTAGCCGCGCGATCGCGATCGCGATCGCAAGACGCCTTCGCCGCATCTCGTAGTAGCCCAAAGAAAGAAGATAGCAACGTAGCAAAGAATTGCCGCCGCGCCACGCCGCGACGTCTGCAAGACAACCCCGTGTGTGCATGGGGCCCCCAGCCGAGCACGCCCACGTCGTCGCCCGTCCGCTCGCAGCCCCAGCACCCATGTCGCGTCGCCCAGCTCCAGCGCGAGCCCTTCCGCGCGCGCAGCGGCTTCTATCGTGCCAAGACGCCAGCAGCGCTTCTGCCATGCGGTAACATTGTCTGCGCAGCGCATTACGCCTCGCCGTAATAGCACGCCAAAGAAGCCGCTGCTGCACTGCCTCGTCTGTCGTCGCAAGGCCACCGTGCCGTGTGAGTTGCTCCCGAGCCGAGCCCTGTTTGTATTATTATTTTTAGACCTATAGGTTGTGATATTTGCTGTTATTTGCTCGGGATCCTTTGCAGCATAGGATCTTTGCGTGTTGTTGCCTTCCGACCAAGGTAAGGATTTCTTACTGGAGTTGTGTGGGCCCTGCGGTATATTCTGTGATTGTTGTTTGTATGCTTGTTTATGTTTACCAGCATGTTAGTGGATAGGTGCTCGCTCGCGAATTCGACCGCATGATTCTCGTGTTGTTTCTCATGTTAGTTCCATGCTAGGTTGTTTTGTTCTGGCATGCTCGTTATCTGTTCTTGCTTCGTAGTATCATGCTAGGTTCATTGTTTCTGCTGAGCACGTATTGGATTGTTAGCTGTTATCTATTTATAGATTAGAATTCTAATAGGTAGCATCATCCGGGCGAGGATGCATAACGTAACTTGCATCCGTGGCAGGGACGTGCGAGGCAGTACTCCGTCCCTGATCCGTTGTTAGGGTTTAGCTAACCCTAACGGCAGCCCAGTGCAATCTTGGGTGAGGGTGGCAGACTTTTAAATGCCTCAACGGTCGGGGGAATGACGAGGCATTGCCTTGCCCCCGGCAGTAGACACGTCCTCAGCGTGTCGGTAGTAGCCCTTGATTGCCACCTGATAGGGCAAGGACCGGTTCCTGGTGTAAGCCTACCACGGCCGGTTCCTTAGCCTCAGGTGGGGTGGTATAGGCTGACATAGTCATAGTGTCCTGGTCTCACACCACTATGTTCAGTGACACCGATCCAGAGATTTGTTAGGCATGCGTACTCGACCAGGGCAGCATGCCCTAGACCCAGCACCTCTCTGGTTTGCAGCAGCATGTTGTGCGCTCACACGCTCATTACAACGCCGACTGAAGAGCTCCTCGGGATCTTGAGTTCAGTGCACCTTTCGTATCGACAGTAGGAAGGCTGAGGCCGAGACTAGTTTCTCTAGCATCATAAAGTGTTGTAGTTTTCTAGAGTAAGACCGTAAGATGGCATCCGAGGTTTATGTATGGATTAAAGCGATGTGCTCTCTTCTGTGTTCTATTCATAGCTTGCATACATTCTGCTAGATGACCAGTTATATCGTATTGTACCCCGGTTGGGGATTCTTACTGAGTAATTCGTTACTCACCCTTATTTTGTGGTTTTCCACAGGCAACCATGGCGCGAGACAGGATGGCTGAAGGAGGAGCTGCTGATCATGAAAACCAGCTGTTTTAAACTCTGAGTCTTATGTTTATGCTTTATGTTTTTATTGTCCTCTGAATGCATATAGTTGGGCACGGAGCCCTTAGGATGTTTTCTGATTGTTTTATGGATTCTGACACTGATGTAAACTGTTTTGGATTTTGAATTTTTGAATTAAATCTCTGATCAGAGTACGTTTTAAATTGTATTTAGCTTGGAACAGGTACTTGGAAACAGGGACAGGTTCCAGGAAATTTTTGTGTTTGTTTTTGAATGGATGTTTATCGCTTTTAGTTTTATTTAGAATCTGAAAAGTGATCTTGCATAATATTTTTTAAGTTTTAAAGCATGCATTGAGGTAAAGGTCTAGTTTAGGACCCCATTCGGGTCGGGTCTTTACAGGAAAAGTCTTCCACGAAACGCCGGTAATAACTCGCCACCCCGTAAAGTCTGCGAATCTCGGCGATCGTTGTCATCCGCCCACTGAACCGATCGCATCTATCTTTGCGGGGTCCATCGCTATTCCATCTCTGGATACGATATGTCCAAGAAAGGCTACTTTCTCTAGCCAGAAGTCACACTTTGAAAACTTCGCGAACAACTGATTCTCTCGCAATGTTGCCAAAACCTGTCTCAAATGAGAAGCATGGTCCTCCTTTGTCTTGGAATAAATCAAAATATCTTCTATGAACACGGTGACAAAGATGTCCAAGAATGCCTTGAACACTCTGTCCATCATGTCCATAAACGTTGCAGGGGTGTTCTTTAGTCCAAAAGACATGACCACGAACTCATAATGACCATACCTCGATCTAAATGCGGTCTTAGGGATATCTGCATCCCGAATCCTCAGTTGATGGTACAGTGAACTCAAATCGATCTTGGAAAACACTGAAGCTCCCTGAAGCTGATCAAACAAATCATCAATACGCGGCAGGGGATACTTATTCTTCACCGTGACTTTATTCAGCTCTCTATAGTCTATACACAAGCGCATGGATCCATCCTTCTTTTTAACAAACAGGACAGGTGCTCCCCACGGGGACACACTCGGTCGGATGAAACCTCGATCAAACATCTCCTGCAACTACACTTTGAGTTCTTTCAACTCAGCTGGCGCCATACGATAGGGAGATTTAGAAATGGGAAGAGTCCCTGGCTCTAGATCAATGGTGAAGTCTACCTCTCTCTTCGGGGGTAAACCCGGTAACTCCTCAGGGAATACATCTGCAAACTTTTGCACTACAGGGACCATGTCAACAGACAACTCGGTACTGCTATCTCCTGACAGCTTTGCCAAGAAGCCCAAGCTTCTCGAGCTAACAACCGACGAGCTTTCACTGCTGAGATCAACGGCGGACAAACTCCGTCCTGGACACCGCCAAACTTGAAGCTCGGCTTCTGATGTAAAGACCCGACCCAAAAGGGACTCTAAATGGGCCTTTACCCCAATGCATGCATTCATTGTAAAGACAATATACAAATATGATTTTCGGATTCCAAGTAAAGAAAAATTAAAACATTCAGCATTCAATCAGAAATCAATACAGTTTATTGAAACCTGTCCCTGTCTCCAAGCACCTGTTTCAAGACAAATACATTTCCAAAAGTTTACTCTGATAAGAGATTTATTAAAATCATTCAAAACCTTCTTAGATACATAAATGCTGGAATCCACAAAACATTGAGAAAACATCCTAGGGCTCCGTGCCCGACTACATGCATTCAGGGGAAATAAAAGACAAGAGTCATAATATAAAAAGTCAGAGATGACAGCAGGTTCCCATGATCACAGCTCCTCTTTCAGCCATCCTGTCTCGCACCTTGGTTACCTGTGGAAAACCACAAAATAAGGGTGAGTAACGAATTACTCAGTAAGAATCCCCAACCGGGGTACAATACGATATACATGGTCATCTAGATGAATGTATGGAAGCTATGAATATAAACACAGAATAAATCACATAGCTTAAGTCCATACTTGGACCTCGGATGCCAACTCAGGGTCTTAGTCCGGAATAATCCACCACACAACACGCCCTATACGAGAAACAAGTCTCGCCACTCGCCTACTATCGATACGTAAAAGGTGCACTAGCTCAAGATCCCGAGGAGCTCTCCCACGGCCTGTAATGAACGTAAGCGCGCACCGCATGCTACCGCAGACTCTAGGGGTGTCGGGCCCAGTGGCAAGTCGCTCAGTCCAGCCACCATGCCTAACTAAATCTCGGATCGGTGTCAGCGACATAGGGGTGTGAGACTGGACACGTGAACTATGTCACCAACCACCGAACTCGAGGCTAAGGAACCGGCCGTGGTAGGCTTACACCAGAAGTCGCCCTTGTCCTAACAGTGGCAATCAAGGGCTACGCCGAACACGGCGAGGACGCGGCGGATCGCCGGGACGAGGCAATGCCAAGTCATCATCCCGACCGCTGGGGCATTTAATACCGCCACCCTCACCCAAGATTGCAGGGCCAGCCGTTAGGGTTAGCTAAACCCTAACGGGATCAGGGACGGAGTACCGTCTCGTACGTCCTTGTCGTGGATGCAAGTTACGTTATGCATCCGGCCCGGATGATGCTATCTACCTGAACTCTAAACTATCATATATCAACAGCAAGCAATCCAATACAATCCATTACGTGCTCAACAGATACAACGAACCTAGCATGATACTACGAAACAAGAAAGAATATGAGCATGCCAGAACGGAACAACCTAGCATGGACTAACATGAGAAAACAACATAGGAAATCATGCCAGTCGAAAATTCAGAACAGAGCACCTAACACTATACATGCTGATAATCACAAACAAACATACAAACAACAATCACATGTAATACCGCAGGGCCCACACAACTCCGGTAAGAAATCCTTACCTTGGTCGGGAGGCTTCTACACACAAAATCCTAAGCTACGAACACTCCCGAGCTAGCTATCGAGAACCTAACAAACATAGCAATAATCACAACCATAGGCCTAAAATATAATAAAACAAGTAGGCTCGGCTCCGGGGCACTCACACGGCACGGCGACACGGGGCTGGGCGCTGCTGGTGGTCAGGCGCTGGTTGAAATTTGCTGCAGCAAAGCGATGGCATCTTTGGCTGCCGCGCGCAGACGGACAGCCCTGGCGCTGGCCGCGCTACTGGCAAAGCGCTGGGACACGGCACGGGCGAGATCGTGCGGGCATTGGGCGTGCGATGCAGACGCGGACGAGCAGCTCGGGCATGGACGCCCGCGCGGGTGATCTGGCGTGCTGGCCTCCGACGGCCGATCTGGGCGACCTGCTGCGACAGCGAGCTGGCGACGGGACTGGGCGACTCTAGGAGGTCTGGCTCGGCTGTTGGGCGTGCGACAAGGTGACCTGGGCGTGGTCTGGCCGGCTGGGGAGCTGCGATGGTGAGGCTGCCGGCTGGGGGGCTCCTCTCGGCTGGCTGCAAACTAACACAACACACACACACTATTTACCCGGCCAAACAACACACCAATCGGAGGAGGAGAAGAAGAAAAGACGATCGATACCTACCCGGATTGACGATTGAGCAACGGAGCTGCAAAGGGAATGAACAATTGGATTGGAGAGCTAAGAGGCAAGCTTGGACGGCAAAAGGGGGGTGTGTTGGAGAAGAAGGACAAAAAACCTAATTTCTTTTTCATTTAACCAAATGCACCAAAACTCCAAGATCCAAGGCTAACCATAATATGACGCAGAAAGAGCAATGAGAGCTCTCCATAGCTCAACTGGCACGCATCCCCACAGGCTTTCCCGGAGACCCGGGTTCGAATCCTAGCTGCAACACAAATTTCTTTATTTTTACTTTTGCATCTACCCATGCACAAACCAAACCACAAAGCCTAAAAAACCTTCATAAATCCAATCAATAATTTTAGCAACTGGAAAAAGACATAAACGGCCCTGACGGCTCGACCAAATTACCAAAATACCCCTAGGGCATACCTGGAAGACCGGAATGAAAACCTGGGCCGTTACATCTGAGGTGGCCTAAACATGACTTCTTTTTTGCGGCAGTCTATCTGTAAAGAACCGACCCGAATGGGGTCCTAAACAAGGCCTTTACCTCAATGCATGCTTTAAAACTTAGAAGGTATTATGCAAGATCACTTTCTAGATTCTGAATAAAACTAAAAACGGTAAACATCCATTCAAAACAAACACAAAATGTTCTGGAACCTGTTCCTGTTCCAAGTACCTGTTCCAAGCTAAATACAATTTAAAACGTACTCTATTCAGAGATTTAATTCAAACATTCAAAACAGTTTATATCAGTGTCAGAATCCAGAAAACAACCAAAAAACAACTTAAGGGCTTCGTGCCCAACTACATGCATTCAGAGGACAATAAAAACATAAAACATAAACATAAGACTGAGAGTTTAAACAGCTGGTTTCCATGATCAGCAGCTCCTCCTTCAGCCATCCTGTCTCGCGCTATGGTTACCTGTGGAAAACCACAAAGTAAGGGTGAGTAACAAATTACTCAATAAGAATCCCCAACCGGGGTACAATACGATATAACTGGTCATCTAGCAGAATGTATGCAAGCTATGAATATAAACACATAAGAGAGCACATCGCTTTAATCCATACATAAACCTCGGATGCCATCTTACGGTCTTACTCCAGAAAACTACAACACTTTTTGATACTATACGAGAAACTAGTCTCGGCCTCAGCCTTCCTACTGTCGATACGAAAGGTGCACTGAACTCAAGATCCCGAGGAGCTCTCCATCGATCTTTGTAATGAGCGCAGCGCGCGCACCGCATCTTCGCTACAAACCAGTGGAGGTGTTGGGTCTAGGCATCCGCCTCGTCCAAGACGCATGCCTAACAAATCTCTGGATCGGTGTCACTGAACATAGTGGTGTGAGACCAGGACACTATGACTATGTCAGCCTGTACCACCGCACCTGATGCTAAGAAACCGGCCGTGGTAGGCTTACACCAGGAACCAGTCCTCGCCCTATCAAGTGGCAATCAAGGGTTACTGCCGACACGCTGAGGACGTCTCGACTGTCGGGGACAAGGCAATGCCTCGTCATTCCCTCGGTCGTTGGGGCATTTAACAGTCTGCCACCCTCACCCAAGATTGCACTGGGCTGCCGTTAGGGTTAGCTAAACCCTAACGACGGATCAGGGATGGAGTACTGCCTCGCACGTCCCTACCACGGATGTAAGTTACGTTATGCATCCTCGCCCGGATGATGCTATCTATCAGAATTCTAAGCTATAACAGATAACAGCAAACATTCCAATACGTGCTCAACAGAAACAATGAACCTAGCATGATACTACGA